>CM053788.1:545583790-545968790 GCA_028749045.1 Cupressus sempervirens
CATATCAAAAAGATGACCAAAGAAAACAATATTTCCTACGGAAACAACATGGGATTATCAGTCCAAAATGAGTTATGTATAAGCAAACTACAATTATATTGTAAGTAATAACAATTTTAAATCATCTAGAAGCTTTCATAATTTTAACAGAAACATAGTTTTCTTGTTCAATAACAATGTCCCTGCAAATGAACCAGTACTAGTCACACAAACTACTCTAGGAAATGGATCAGCTTCAATAGAGTAGGTCTCTATTTCTCTATCAACCAAAGTTCTATCTATTAGTGTACAAAATAGGTACATGAGTATAAAATCCACCTAACAAAAAAATAATGCATCATTAACACATTAAAAAATATACAAAACAAGGTTTTAGCAGTTGTACTTGGCATAGTCAAGGATGTTTGCATGCTCCTTGTTGCCAATAATGCACTCGGCAATATTGGAGCGATGATTGAAGTAGGCATCCACACTTCATCATCAGCTGAAGGATACAATATTGTTAGTAAAGATATTTGCAATGGATAAATATCAAATGGATACTAGCTAGAAGCATCCGAAAATAAAATTCAAGTTTTATAATGTTGATGAAAATAAATAATGTTGCACCAATTTCACTTTCAACATTAGATGTCCTATTTCAACACTGAGTAGGATGGGATAAAAATCAAACAAATATAAATATAATAGTCATAAGGTTACTAACACAAACACAAGGACCAAGTTAGGTAAGATGGCCAAGGGAAATCCATGTCATTCTTCTCTACATACCTTTCATTTGTGAAATGGCTATAAATTTCTTATACACTCAATTTAAACATTTCTTGTATCTACTTAGTACATAACAAATTCTTAAGAGAATGATAAATTAGTAATTACCCAATATTATAAGATTCACTTTTAATAGTCATAATTCATTTGAATACAATAAGCATAGAATTAATCATTTATTTAAACGGGATGGAAAAGGAAAAATAGGTTAACCTATAGTGTAATCTTGTTGTTATTCTATCAAAAGAGGCATTGAATGTACTAGTTAGTAGTAGAGGAAACATAAAATTATCATTTATTTCACTATGTTCAAAATGGTCCACCTATTGATGCCAACACAAATAATCAACCTTACTCATGTACCTAACTTTTGAAACACATTAGTGCATTAAATAAATTTTGTTGATCTTAATATATTGTTGGTACCTACCTCTAATGTTACTTTTATATTAGAATTTTAAACTTTTATGACACATCTTACACCTCTAATATTACTTCTATATTAGACTTACAAACTTTTATGAGACATCTTAAACCTCTATTTATTTACTTATGGTCACTTACAATATTGTTGAAAGCATATTAGATATATTCAAATTCTAAGGAATATAAATTTAGGTCACTTCATTAAATCTATTAATTTTAACTCTAAATGAATTATTTTATTAAAATTAATAGAATAGGTGACATGGTATTTTTTGAAAAAAAACATTTATTGTTCTTACAACAACAATCTAGATGTTGTTGGAATATTCAAATGGGAAGAGTACTTTTGAAAAGGCTAGGGGGGTGAATCAGAAATAACACGCTTTAACCTTTTCAACTCCTTTAAAACAAAAAACTAAAAGTAAACTACATGCATGTAAACATATTAAATAAACATAAAGTAAACACATGCATCAACACACATAACACCAGATTTGGTAACCTAGAAACCCTCCAGGAATAAGAAGGTAAAATTGGGTTGGGGATGATACCCATAAAAATTACTATAGCAATAATTGTTTGACCACTTCTGATGGTCTGCTCTATGAAAAGCCTGCCCTGTTAAAGGCTTTACACTATGTCAATAGTGACTTGGTTAAAGGATTTACAAACACTTGACATGAAGTGTCACCCTGTTAAAGGATTTAGTCACCTCTTTAAAGGATCTACAAAATAGTTGTTAAGCTAACCTATCATCATAGGGTTTTCAATAACTAATATAATGGCTAGAGAGTATTAGAAATCTTTGACCTGATTACTTACAATCTTCAATTGCTGATTTCAGGCACTTGATCTACTCATTCTGATGTGATCCTTGCTTGATCTGATATCTATTTGTATCCCTTGTTCTGTTCTAATAAATTGGATGTGTAATTGTTGCTCAATTCACTAAGTCTATGATGCCCCTAATGTTTACTTTGTTCTACAATTTTTCTATCTACTTAGCAACTTCCTTAACTTCTCTTTAGAAAATTAAAATTATGGGGTATAAGCTTTCTTATAAAGACTTCGTAGACTTAGGGTTAGGTATGGATCTCTGATCCATGTTGAATCTTGAATTCCTGCTCATTCCTTGCATTTTTCTCATTGGTTGCATGCCTTCTCCATTTTCCTTATTGGCTACATGCTAATTGCATATGAAATACAAAAGATTCATTCTTATCCTTGTTATCCTTCAAAATCCTTCTATGTCGGCTCCAAAAATGTTTTACATCTGAGTTTGTGAAGGCACAAACTCATATGTTAATTCTGTGTTATTTGACACATACTATACTACTGGTGCTTGGCACATATACTATCCTACTTTACTTGGGACCTATTGCATTCTATCTTGCTTGACACATGTATGACTCTGGCTAACTTGACATATGAAGCGTTTTGCTTGCTTGGCATCAACTATGACTCGACACCTATATACCACTCACCACCTGTATAATACTCGACAACTGAAGTCACTCGGCTTCAATGTAGAAAGTGGTTAAGTGTGTTGCCACTCAAATTTCAAAACCATTCTAAGACCAACAATCTCCCCCTTTGACATGAGTGTCAAAAACACTTAACTAAACATTATTGATCTGACCTTATGAGTACCCTATCCAATCTACTCTGCACAAAATTTCAAAATTTGTTCAAAATACCTTATAACTCCCTTGAGTTGATTGTGTCATTTTCATTTGTGTAACCAAAATTCATGTGCTAATGTATCTGACATTATTTTCCTTTGCCCTATTTTTGTAATCTGTACCTATGTGTTGTTTTGTCTACCTTGACTATACTTGCTAGTTTTATTCATATCTCTCCCAAAACATTATTCATTATTTCTCTCCCCCCCCCCCATTGTATTTACACATTATGACTTATCTCCCCCTTATTCATATTTTTGTCAGCATCTCCTCCAAAACATTATATCTCCCCCTTTTTGACACTTATGTCAAAGGGTTCTAGGGAGTAATACCATATTTTTCCAAAAATGTGTTGTTTACTTCCATTATCATTTTCAGAGTTGCATCCCAATTCTCCAAAGCAATGTCTAGTGACTTATGCTGGATGGTAGTCTCTGTAGCAAGATGTACAAGTCCATCTAATGTAGAAAGATTAGGATCTTTCTTTCAGACAGTTTTAGCATAGACTTGCTCTTTGTGGAGGACTTCCAAATGTGGAGTTATGGAGGATTGAATCTACATCAATTTGGCCTTTATATTGGCCTCTTCACTTGTTAGTGTAGCTAACTCTCTTTGTGTGTGAAGTGATTGGGAAAAATGCTTATCACATTGTGTTGGATCCCTTAGTAATTGCATGCTAGAAATCTTCAAATTTCTCTCCAAGCTCATTATCCTCTGACCTATTTCTTGTGTGAAGTTGGAAAATCACACAACTTTTTGTACAATGAGAAAATGTTCTCAAGTACAGTTTTGACCTTGTCAATTTTCTTGGCCAATTCTACATGTTCAAGTGCTATACCATTGGATATTTTCTCATTCACCTTCCCTTGAAACTTCCTTTAAGACCATTCCATAAGTTTAACACTTGTATCCTGGTCTTCACTAGTCACTTGGTCAACTATATTAGATAATTGTTCCATTATGGGCTTTGACTCATCTGGTGACTGCAAGCTGAAGGCATCCATAAAGATGTCCTTAATATCATGTAGTGTTTGCTTATGTTTATACTCTTTTCTGAGTATTTCTTATCTTTGCCTCCTATTTAATGCATTTTGCATTTTTGTAATCTGCTCCATTGTGATAGTCTTTGAGTCATAAGAAGGAATCATTATTTTTTCATCTAACTCAGGGCCTCCATAGTGAAGTACCTTGGCCACCTTGTTTGAGCTCGAGCCTAGTGTGGAGATTTGCAAAAGTATGGCTTCAATGCTCAAATTCTAAGGAGTCTTTGTGGGAGTGCGTATTTTGGGTAGTTCTACCAATCTCTGAATAACTGCCTACTCCTCCTCCTTTGATGTTTCCTCCTTCTCATCAGACTTCCCTTCTTCTGCACTTAGCTTATGAATGGTGTTACCTATTGCTATTTCAATTGTTGGAGGTGGTGGTGGAAGCATTAAAATTTTAGTGCTGGTAGTTGTATAGGTAAAAGGTAGTTCCTGTGGTTTCACCTTATCTCTTTTTAGTTCTGCTACTACCTTTTGTAGCTCATCTACACTCACCAATACAGGGTTTGTGCATAATTGTGCCTGTAGAGTGGATTGGTGAAGGATTTTGGAGGTATCCTCTATAGTTAGGGGATTGATGTTCTAAATTGAATTGTCAGGAACATCCTTGGTAGCTATTTTTTCTATAGGTATGATGGTTGCATGAGGGGGGCTAGGAGGTGACATTTGTGTGTCTTGCACACTCTACTCCTCTTCTTCCTACTATTCAATTGTTTCCATGTCTTCTCCCTTTTGTGTTTCTTCCTCCTCACCTTTTTCTTTATCCTCCTTATCTTTCTTATCTTCCTCATCTTTCTTCTTTTCTTCATCTTCTTTTACTATTGCTTCCTTCTCCTTCTCTTCCTCTCCTTTCTTCTTTTCTGTTTTCTTTTCCTTGGCACTAGCCTCTGCCTTGTTTTCTTTTTCATCCTTGTCAACAGTTATCTAGTAGATTGTCTTCACTATTGTGTGGATTTATTTACTACATCCTCAATCTTATTTTGTAGGATGTTGAAGGCTCTATATTTAGGTGCAAATTTGCCACCATGTTTCTTATCAGCATTTGTTATTTGACCTCTTGTCAAGTCAAGATTCACTTGTGCTAAGGTAGATTCTCTGATCTCCTTTTCCATTTTTAGATAATAATGCCATTTTTTTTTAGTTATCTCATATAGCTCTCTATGCATGGTATTGTCTAGTTCTAGAGGTGTGTTTTTGAATTCAGCCACCATGGCATACACAGATTCCTCTATTTTATCAATCTCTTCTCTACTTAGCTTATTGAAATCAAGATTTTTCAAATTTTGTTCTAATTTCATTCTCTCGTCATCATCAATGTCTAGATATGCCACATACTTTCTTCTTTTCTTTCGCACTTCATCAGTCTATTCAGTGGCCTTCTTCTTCTCTTTTACTTGCTCCTTGGCCTTTTGTGTAGATGCCCTTGTGCTAGCTCTTGTTGTTGGTGCTGGCTTGGCTTGTGTTGTTCTTGTAGCTTTCTTGGGTTTGGGCTGAGCTAGAGGTTGAGTTTTAGCCTTTCTCTTAGGTGCTTCCTTGGCTTCTTGTTCCTCAGAACCTTCCTCCTTGTCTTCTCCTAAGTCTTGAGTCAATTCTATTGGATCTTTCCCTTGCTCTTCTTCTTCACTCTCACCTTCCTATTCTTCTTCAGTGGCTACTTCTCCTTCAATATTTGCACCAAATTTCTTCTTTATCTTCTTTACTAATTTATCTTTCTTCTTAATAATGGAGGTTGTCTTCAATTCTGTTTGAACTTTGGATTTGAGAACATCATATGTGCCAAAATGAGGAGCTTCCTTATCTATCTCTTCTACAAGAAATATTGTGATTGCTACTGAGGCTTCATCTACATCAAGTTCATATCCCAATGGCCTTAGCCATCTTGCTCTTGGAATTGTTGCCCTTTGCTTCATGGATTTCTTAAAATCCTCAAAATAGCTTATCATTTGGAATTCAAAGTTGTCACCCATTTGATCAATGAACTCGTTGATTTGTGTGATTGTAGTTTTATTTGGATTCTAGTTCACCTTGCCAATTGAATGAAACTCTTCCATGACATAGAAAAATATGCACATAAGAACTAAACCAAAATTTCATTAAGCACCTTTTGACCTTCTAATTGCTCCTAGGTTTTCATTTATCTGCTGCAACATCAATTCTAATAGATCATATGTATGATCTTTCTTCACAAGTTTGTAAGCTACATCAACAACTATACATGGCACACTGTTCAATCTATTGGATTGGTAGAACTTGTGAGAAATGATTCTCATAGCAAAGTCTAGAAGGGGATTTGTGATCGTCTCAATAGTCATACCTCTTTTATTCCATTTAGCTCATGTATTCCTTTCAATGATCTCTTTTGAATCACTGCATAGGGTCTTAGGCCGATCTAGGCTTGGGAAACCTATAACCCTATGTATTATCCTTTTGGTAATCTTAATTGGTCTTGTTTCCAACCAAAAACATCCATTGTGAACTTTTCTTTAAAAAATTCGTATCCATTCTATTTTGAAACCTGTAGAGTAAACTAGGGCATTTGTTAAACCCTTCTTCTCAACTATCTAAAATTTGTCCTTCAATATCTTATTATCACATAGTTTGTTATAGGATTGAAATATTTCAAGATCTCCTACTGCTCCTATCTTGCAGTTATAACACTTCCTCACATCTTGTACCATGACAACCTTTGGTGGAATAATGGACAATGCGCTAGTTGGATCATTTCTGTAGGCAACTTTAGGGATTGGCCTAAACTCAAGTTGTTTGACCTCATTACTGACTAGCTAGAACTCATGACTTTCCTTTCCTTTGGGGTTTCTTGAACTAGAAGCCATTATACCGAACTAGGGTTTTAATGTATTAAAAAATTTAATACTACGTATCTTGGCACTTGATAAATACCTTAGATCGACGAAATATATGTTGAATGGTAGTTGAGATCAATGCAAATGGCTTCACAGTTTTTGTATGATCACTTTTGCACTCTTCTTGTCTTTTCTCTATGTTCAAATGGTGTGAAAATGAACAAAATTTGACTTTATACCTTTCAAAAATAGCATTAAATGCTTAGTACGTACAACTATAAACTTGACACTTGAAGGTTTCAACATGACTCAGCTTCCATTATGTTTTGCTTACTTAGCTTCCACTAGATTTCCACTTCACTTGTCATCAATTTATCAACTCGGTCATTATTAGTAACTCAACATCCATTGGAGCTTTACTTAGCATCTGAGGACAGTTTGGCAGTGACTTCAAATTTTTGACTTGGTATCTTTTCTCATGTTGATTTCTTTTTTATCGTCCTTCTTTGTCTTGGGACTGATGTATGATATAACTTTGTATATCAGTCCCACACACTTATTCTTTCTTAGTTGGATGAGATGTGATCACTTGACCTCTTGGGTGAAGTGATCTCTCCATTTGATGTGTTGCACTCATCTTTCTTCTTCCAAGTCTTGTTCATTTCCCCTCTGATTTGTTCAACATCTACCTTCTTTTTTCTTTTGTTGACTTCTAGCTTGGGTGCCTTTGACTTTGTTGGGAAATTCCTGATGATATGACCAAACTTCAAGCAACTGAAACATGTGGTTTGACTTAACCATCTACTATAATTTCTTCTAAAATGTGTCCTTATGCAATTTTCAAGAATGTGTCCATATTCCTGATAGTAGTGATAGCTATACCTGGTATTGTAATCTCAGTTGTAGTGGTGTGCATGGTTGTTTCCCTTTGCAGGTTGATTGGGTGTCCACATAGGCTTTGATCTACATTCAAATGCTCTGTGTCCATACTTTTTGCAATTGTAATAGTGTTCCTCAAATCTTGATGTCCTCATGGTCTTGGTTATGCATTCATGTGCTTGATGTCCTTGTTTTTTGCACTTGTGACAAAAGCTTTCATTTTTAGGCTTATCATGTTGATAACCATTCTTGCTCCTACACACATTAGAGGTATGTCCCTTTTTACCATGGAAATGACAAGTAGGTTTAATGTTCTTACCTTTTTTACTCCTTTCTTCTGCAATCTTGGATGATTCTCCTTGTTCAGTGCTGGTATAACCAAGTCCTAAAGTATCATTACTAGCCCTTAGTGATTTGAGTAGTTGCAAAAAGTACTTGATAGCCTCGTTGGGTTTGTTGAAGCTTTTTGCTATCTCCTTCTCTCTTTTTAGGTCATTTTGCAGTTGATCATTTTGTAACTTCAATGTAGAGATCTCAATGTCTTTCATATTTAGTTCATGATGAGCATTCATCATCTGGCTTAAGGTGTCAAGCTGCATGTTTGAGATTCTTTCAAACTCAATTGTCTTCTCCTCCAATCAATTGGTAAGATTTCTCTTGTCATCTTCTATCATGGCCTTATCTTCAATGGCTTTCTTCTTTTGTTTAGTCACTTCACAAAGCATTATGGCTTGTGACTCTTGTTCAAGCTTGAGTATTCTAATTTCTTCAGCTTGTGCTCTATTTTTCTCCATCAGCTCTATTATTGCTGCATCAAATTCCTTGGAATCTCCATTAGAAAACACTTGTGTGATATCAATCTCCTTGTAGTATATTTCATTTTTAGCTATTGCTATATCCTTCCTTCTTTTTAAGGATTTTCTCAATTCTTCTCTGGCTTCCTCCAATTTGTGTAGAGCGAGGTGCACATCAATCACCTGATTGCCTATGATATTCCCAAGTTTGAAGACTTCCATCTTCAGATCTTTTCTCTAAGCTGTTAGACTTCTCCTTGTGAGAACCTTTACTCTGATACCAATTGTTGGAATATTCAAATGGGAAGAGTACTTCTAAAAGGGGGGGGGGGGGGGGTGTGAATCAGAAGTAACACACTTTAACCTTTTCAACTCCTTTAAAACAAATAACTGAAAGTAAACTGCATGCATGTAAACATATTAAATAAACATAAAGTAAACACATGCATCAACACACATAACACCAGATTTGGTAACCCAGAAACCTTTCAGAAATAAGAAGGTAAAACTGGGGTAGGGATGATACCCACAAAAATTACTGTAGCAATAATTGTTTGACCACTTCTGATGGTCTACCCTGTTAAAGGCTCTACACTGTGTCAATAGTGACCTGGTTAAAGGATTTACAAACACTTGACATGAAGTGTCACCATGTTAAAGGATTTAGTCACCTCTTCAAAGGATCTACAAAATAGTTGTTAAGCTAACCTATCATCATAAGGTTTTCACTAACTAATAAAATGGCTAGAGAGTATTAGAAATCTTTGACTTGATTTCTTACAATCTTTAATTGCTAATTTTAGGCACTTGATCTACTCATTCTAATGTGATCCTTGCTTGATCTAATATCTATTTGTATCCCTTGTTTTGTTCTAATCAGCTAGATGTGTAATTGCTGCTCAATTCACTGAATCTATGATGCCCCCGATGTTTACTCTATTCTACAATTTTTCTATCTACTTAGCAACTTCCTTAACTTCTCTTCAGCAACTTAAAATTGTGGGGTCTAAGCCTTCTTATAAAGACTTTTTAGACTTAGGTTTAGGTATGCATCTACGATCCACATTGAATCTTGAATTCCTGTTCATTCCTTGCATTTTTCTCATTGGTTGCATGCCTTCTCCATTTTTCTTATGGTTGCATGCTAATTGCATAGGAAATACAAAAGATTCATTCTTATCCTTGCTATCCTTTGAAATCCTTCTATGTCAGCTCCAAAAATGGTTTACATTTAAGTTTGTGAAGGCACATACTCATATGTTGATTCTGTGTCAGTCGGCACATACTGGACTACTAGTGCTTGGCACATATACTATTTTGCTTTTCTTTGCACCTATTGCATTCTGTCTTGCTCAGCACATGTATGAATCTGGCTCACTCGGCATATTAAGCATTCTACTTGCTCAGCATCAACTATGACTCAGCACCTATATAGCACTCGGCACCTGTATAATGCTCGGCACCTATATAATGCTCGGCACCTAAAGTCATTTAGCTTTAATGTAGAAAGTTCTTAAGTGTGTTGAAACTCAAATGTCAAAACCATTCTAAGACCAACAGATGTATCTAGAATTGGTTAAGATGTGTACATTATTCTTGTGACTTTTGAAGCATATTCTAAAGAGGGTTGATAGAAGACAATATGTGACATGATATGAATTTCACTAGTCTAACATCTATTTTAAAATGGTGGGAGTTTTCAATCAGTGAATTTTAAATTATGATAATTATATTCTTTCAAAAAAGGAGGATTCAAATAGTGATGCTTTAATCCTCTTTTTATCCCATGTGAATCTTGTGTTGCCACATTCTAAGAAATCAAACATACCATGAATCAACATCCATGAATTTCTAATTAAATACCAAACTTTGTTGAGGAACTAGAATGTGAAAGGCATATTACAATGTCTGGGAACCCTATGTCTAATTTAGTATATTACAATTGATTTAACTAGTGTAATCTTGTTGTTACATGGATCTGTTAACAATAAATAAGTTCTTAGTTGAACTTGGTGCTTAGTTCAAGAAGAGACCCAAGTATGGAATAACACTTAGTCATAATTGAATGTTCTTTGAATAAACTCAATGGTGTAATAATACTATAATTTTTAGTAATGTTGTAAAGAGAAAGTGTTACTTACACAAAGGTTGTGCACTACAACCCTCACCATGTTTACCACATAGTCTTGTAGGTGTCACAAATTGTTGTAGAAGAACACATAATATTTTAGATCATGATCCATAAGATACTATAAAATATAAACTTCTATTGAACTTCTAAAATTTCTTGAGATTAATTATTAGTTACCTTCAAAGATTTAACTCTACGTATCAATTCTTCTTTCAGTGCCTCTGTCTCATGGCTTGTGGAACTCTTGATGATAATTTTAAGAATTTCATTATTGTATCTTTGTATGAGTTGGTGGGCCATGAATATGGGGTCAACACTAACGACGATGTCATCTAGAAATGATGCCCATGTTTTAAATTGCATTTGATTTGTTGTCATTTTAGCTTTTCCCTATCAATAAGTATCAAGTTGTGACATCAATATCAGTAAAATTCCATCAAAATAAATCCAAAGCCATAAATAAAAGAACATAATAATATGACATTTGTTTCTATATAATTCGAACAATTACAATAATTAAGGTTTACCTTCATTGAAGAAGGTGCATGAGATGGTACATACCTATGTGTGGATGGTGGTCTATCCATGTCACCCTATGAAAAAGATTAGTAATTCTTAGCAATCAGCAGTGAAATAAAAGTAATAGACTTACCAAAAAAATTATTAATTAAATAGTATATTGTATATTCGAGTCAATATTAATTGGAGGCAATTAGTTTAAATGTTATACTTACCATTCTCATGATAGAGAATTTTTTTGTATCTACATGATTCAAATTGTAATCTATCATAAGCTCTTCCCCCATACTTGTTGATTTTATCACACATACAAAAACATGATTTCTCTCATGTGCCTCAAATATACAATTTGGCGACTTATTAGTTGATACAGGTCAAGAACTATTTATAAATCCTGCAATATTTCCTGTTACTTTTGGCCTTCCATCAATATACATAATGAAACTTTTACTTTGATCATTTTCTTTGCATTGTATATAATTTGGTGACAATGCATACCTACGCATACTTTTTTAATTTTGCACAATCTACATCCAATTGTTGCAATTATAACAAGATTCTACATACTCCATCAATTCAACAACTTTATTGTAATATACCTTTAAATAATCCATGGAAAATAGGTGCAACCCTTGTAATGAATATGGAGCTATGTGATATATCCTTTCATTAATAAAAAAATCAGTATTAACTAGAGGTAGTTCCTTGGGTACCCATTCTTTCTAAGGATGTATATACCTTAAACTAACCTTCCTATTTCTCTCTCATTATCATAAGAACATGACCCCCCCCCCGGCCCCTCAACAAGAAAAAATTGCATTTTTTTATTGAATTATCTTCTATTCTTTTGACCTCTAGTTGATCTCCCTATTTTAGACCTACTAGATGTACTTTTGTCTTCTATTCCTACATTTTCCACACTCAAGGAAGACAAATTAGACAAATACCTATTTGGTGATACCTAGGATCCATAAAATGAGAGACATACTAGGACTAAAGTTGATGTTGATGGAAAAGAGAAGATATGCAAATTAAAAATTGTATCTATAGAACCTATTGACTTATACCTGTCAATCCATGTGGTTGTGCAAGATCCTAGTCAAAAGCGTTGAATAACCAGCATATGTAAATCATTTATCTTAAGTTAGCCAAAAAATTGGTCTAATTAATGTGTACATCTACAAAAATGTTGGACATGTTGTACCTAATGTTTATATCTACGCATATGGTTTTGAAAGAAAAATTTGGTCACCTCACTCATCAAATTCACCCATACTATAATGAATAAAAAGTTGTCTTCTTACAATGCACTATACACTACAATATATGTAGAAGACAAAAATTATATGATGTATTCATCAAAATCATTGCATATTTTATAATTCCTTACCTCTACTTTATGTGTGGTAGCTATGCAATATCATTGTATACTCCATGACAGTAGAGTTTAACACATAATAACTTAATTATAAAAACATACAAGTCAAACAAATTTCTATAAATAAATCATGATTCCATCATACTTGACATTGATTGTATGTTCACAAACATTTCATTGATCGTCATCTTCATCCATGACATCATCATAATCACCATCATCGTACTTGTCACTTTGATCATTTTCATCACCACCACCATCATCTTCATCACCATGATCATAACTATCATCACCTTGATCATCACCATCTTCATCAACATGATCATGATCGCCATCATCATCATCACCATCATCATTAACATCACCAAAATCATCATCATCTTCTTCTTTTTCATTATTCTATAATAGTCATTCATGATCATCATTTGCTTCATCTTCTAATTCTTTAGTATCTTCTTCTTTCATCACATTATACTTTACCAGCCTTCCTCTAGGATCATGTCTAACAAAAAATGACCAACCCGGTTTATTTGGAATGCCAAACTAAAATACTTGCTCACATTGGCTTGGAAGAATATAGAGCTCATCTCCAACTGGATCAAATGACCTTGTATTAATAATTGTAAATCCACTATCATGTTCAATAACGATCCTCTCAGGATCATTTTGATTTAGCCATAGCCTATACCATTTGATGGAAAATAGAACTAATTTGAATGAATTAAATTCGCACTCAAGTATATCATCCAAAATTCCATACTATTTTTTTCAGATTGTTGAAGATGTAAGTCATTTCTAGACAAAATATTGGTGACCTCGAAGATTGCACTTATCCTAGAATCATAATTTTGTTTCATTTCATCTGAATTTTTTGTGCATAATTTATGGCCATGGTAGTTCATAGCTTTGTGGTGTTTGATATGTAATTATTCAAACATGTCAAGATTATTTGCATCAATCTGTGAGATGATATTAAACTTATGGGTCATGATTAGTAATCTTTTGCATACCTTTCTATCTCTTAAGTCATATGCAAGATCAAGTACCATTGGCATAACATTGGGATCTCTATTATGATGAGCTTCTTTAACTAACAATGCAACACCGTCCCATGTTAATGAGGAACCATTTTTTTGAGACTATCGAATCCATGTTGTCATCCAATCAAAATTGTTTGAAATATACAAATGTAGTGCATCCCACTCATGACCAACTATAAAAAAAAAAAACTAGACTAGTTAGAAATAACTTATATTGATGATGGATAAGAATTAATTAATTACAATAAACATCTTATAATTACCTCTCACTCTCCTCAATCTACCTTTCCCTGTTAGGTAATCCCCTTCAAATTTCTTAATAGAGTTGGGATCCCAAATGTGATGTACATAGATATTTGCTACAAATTTTGGAAGATATTCACTAATGTTTATCATGTTCTAGTATACCATATATCCCTCTACCATAGAACTCTTAGAACATTCTCTTTTTTGAACCAAAGCCTTCATAAATTTCAAGTTCCTCTCAACCATCCACATTGGCTTAGTGTGTATAGGTCCACACAATTTAATCTCCTCGACTTGATGTATAAAGTAGTGTTATTGAGCATTGAAAATTTTTGAAAGTAGACACTTTTTCATTTCACACCTAAGCTGTGAAACTTTTTGCTTCCAATATTTTATATTCTTTTTATTAATTTCTTTAGATGATGACCATCTAAAAGAGATTCAACATGCAAAAACATATAAATGAGATTTTGGATAAAATTATACAATAGATTACATAAAAAGTAAAGCAAGTCATAAATATAATATATGTGCAACAAATCTAAGAAATAACACTTCTAACCTCATGTATTTTCTAAGATCATATATAAAATAATTAATATTATTGTCAAACTAGTATGGGAGTGATAGAGGTAGGATGTACTACAATTATTTAAAAATAGTCATTTCAATATATTATGAAATAATACAATAGGTAGTACATGCAATTTTACAAAATATATTGTAAATAGAGAACATGACTTGACAAAGGTATGTCAATCATGTGTTTTCAACCATGGCCCAAAATCACCTTTCTTTGATACAAGTGTGCTTATATTTGTAACAAATCATGTGAGAATTTATTTTTTGTGACTTCTTTTAATGCATCACTTTGTTGCTCCATTAATAACCAAGGAAGGGAATTTTTTTTTATGCAGTCTCCATTGTTATTTGATTCAATGAAATCTTTTAGTGCATGATTGGATTCATGAATGTCAATACAAATTTTGAAATTTTTTTCTCTATCATGCCTTACATCCAATATTTTCTATAGTGTATTTGTTACATCCTTTCCAATATGCATAGTATCAAACAAATGTACAATTGAGAGATTCTTATAGTATGGTAACCTACTAAATTGAGTAGGATAAATTTTTATTTCTCTAGAAAGTTGGTCATTGATGCCTTGATGACTTTTACAAACATCAATTACATCATTACTAAATAAAAGATAATATCAAAATAGAAATTGTAAACTTCGGACCAAAAATTGGACATTACCTTGGTGATTTAGTCGATCATATTCCAACTTCCATATATGAGGTGTCATTCTTCCTAGCTTTGATGTTTTCTCTTCTTTCCTATTAAAAAGATGTTTTTCAATAATTTGATACTTATGATTATTGTGGAGAAAGTTTCTAAACTCATTGAACACCTTCTTTCCTAAACTTCTTGAATGACAAGATTTCATCCTCGGACCACAAACTAGACATACAGATTTTTCCTTTGTCTGAAGACCTAGAAGATCATTAACAATTAGATCATGTATAGTTATCATGCACAACTTAAGCATACAACAATAATGTGTAAGCATTATAAAAAAACAAAAATATGTGACCTTAACAATATAACATATGGCAACAATGAGTTAGCCTAGGGACATCATGTATTGTCCATACAAACATTGCATGGAATTGAAATTATCTTTGTCCTATTGATCTAGAGATGTCATCCCCATTCCATAACTTCAACAAATCATCAATAATGGGCTCAATATACATGTACACATATTTAACTTGCTACTTACCTAGTAATTGAATTAACAAATATATTAGATAATTATTATGACCATTTTCATGCACTCTTTATATATTAATTTAGATAATTATTAAATGAAAAAGTACTGGGTACAATCATTAACAACATTATGTGTTCCTTTTTTATGGACATTCAAGGAGGAATTTTATTGTTAATAACAAAAATAGGCCACACCGAATAAACAGATCTCATAGCTCCAAATGGATTGACACCATCTGCTGCCAATGAAAGCTTGAGATTATGAGGTTCTTCTTTAAAGTGTGTCCATGTTTCTTCTATCTCTTTAAATTTAGAACCATTCATAGGTATTCACATCATGTCATCTTGACTTGTATTGTGTGCATGGTAGTCCATAAATTGTGTCAAGGTAGTGCACCTGAATAATCATTGAAGATGTGGAATAATGGGAATATATGAAAGAACCTTGTAAGGGACCTTTTTTGTTATTTGATCTGACCGATATCTACTAATATGACAATCATTGTATTCTATTGCAAATTTATGTTGTTTATGATATAGAATGTGATCATTGGAAAATGCATGTATTGTCTGATACTTCATTCCAATTTGATTCATTATGGTGGATAATTCTTAGTACGAATGAGGCAGAATGTTTGATGGTGGTAAAAAAAACTCACCTATCAACCTACAACAACAAATATCAATTGTTAATATAATGAATAGTAATGGTATGCTAACATTGAAGATGACAAAATGACATACCCTAGCATATGTGGCAATGCTACATTGGATAAACCATTCATAACCTTCAAGTTCACCAACAACACTACAGTAGAGAGAAGAGTTGTTTGGGAGTCTTCGTATAGGGTTTTGTGTGCCTTCTCAAGTATAGGTATATCAAGGCTACATTCATCATCATTATCAGATGTTCTAGTACCATCATCATGAGTATCTTCATCAGCTATGCCAATACCATCTTCTTCGATCATGTCTTCTGGTACATTATCATCTTCTTCCATGGGAGTGCTATCCTCAACTTGGATATTCACGCCTCCATGTTCCTCCAATTGGAAATCCACATTCAACAATCAACAAAAATTGTGGCCCCCTTCAACGTGACCATGTTGCCTATAATGACTCTTGGTTGTTGTGATTAGAATTCTTTGATTCTTTGAGCCCTTATAATTTTTGCAAGGAAAATAACATTTATCAACTTTTCTTCAGAATTGAGACCACAATCTAGCAACTGTCTCGTTATTTTGTTCTAGGTTCATATTGTCAAGTGTGATCTTTCTTTATAGGAAAACATAACTACAAAATTATTGGACATGTTGTACTTAATGTTTATATCTACACATATGGTTTTGAAAAAAAAAATGGTGTAATTAATGTGTATATCTACAAAAATATTGGACATATTTTACTTAACATTTATATTTGCACATGTGGTTTTGAAAGAAAAAGTTGGTCTAATTAATGTGTATATTTGCAAAAATATTGAACATGTTTTACTTAATATTTATATCTACACATATGGTTTTGAAAGAAAAAATTGGTCACCTTGCTCAAATTCACTCATATTATAATATCAACAACTTTTGTTGAGCCTTTCCATTACTCCTTGTTTGTCTTGACTTGGGGTCGCTTAATAGGGTAAGTTTGTATTTAGTGTAGAGTATGCACATATCAAAGTTGTGACTATTTATTTCAGTAGTTCGACATGATTCATTCTGGCAATTGTTAAGCTTTCCTTGTGTACATGTACAACTTTGTGTTCAAGCACCCATAGTTAGATATTAACCCAAATATATTACTTTTCTATTGATGACACTTTTCAGATAGTGTCTATCATGAAATGTGTAACGCCCCGCCAAGGGATCCAAAAGAATTAACCTAAAGTTTCACTAAGTTTGCTAAACATTTTTTTTTTTTTTTTTGAAAGTAAGAATGTATAACATACACATCAAACACATAGTAGCGGAAGCAATAACATGTACTCATCGACAACCATTCCTTGCAAGTTACATTTCTTAAAGATCCCAAGACGTTGAGTCACGTTTAAATTTAATTAATTCTAAGTCTAACAATTACCACATACATATGAAAGAATAATCAGAAAGTCCCATGTCCATAATATACATTTGTTCCGAATGCCTCTTGGCAAAGTCACAGGGTATGAAAGGCTTAAAAGAATATACATATGTAAAGATAAAGACACAACATCCTCAAATTCATGATACAAAGTACAGTAAAAATATATGAAACTATTCACCATACATGATACATCCATACATCCATAATGATAAAACATCTATCATAAAATCTAACCATCCATCATAATAATCCAAGAACATAGTGAAGGTAAATTCTAATCACAAAAACTCCAGCCACGGTGACCACGGAACGGATCTCAATGGTAAGAGTAAAAAGCACTACCACCCGACCGTGTGGAACCTAAATGGTCTACTCCCACCGCGCTGAGGAGATAGTCTCAAGTCCCAAATCGGATAACAAAACCTATAATCATAAATACTCTCTAAGTCCAGGAAATCCTATAAGTATGCTAACTCAAGGGTTCCTAAAAAGATCGACATCTAAACCCAGAGGTACCACAAGACACGTAGGAAACCTAATATGCAAGCGGGAAAGTGTCATCGCAAAGGTCACGTAGAAGTTACCCGAGCAATCCCTTAGGAATCTCGGGTCCCTACTAATCCCTGCGGCCACTAGTATCCTCTCGTACTGACGAGGCATACTATGGAGTGCAAGGTCGTAACCAAGCGTTCTCTCTACCCCATCCTAGTCTGTACTAGCACTCAAGGCATGGGAGAGAACATACAATTATCTTGTTAGGTTCATTTTCTCTCATTTAGTGTAAATGTTTTCACTTATTAAAACAACTTACAATGGGTTACTCTAGGCAGCCTCTTAGGGCCCCGATCCCCATTGCAAGCCACTTCCCAATACTACACATAGATAACCTACCCTAGGCTCATGAAATCACGAATCAAAGAATCATAATAAAATCACCTCAGTCCTATACAAGCAACTGAAAAACATCATAAAAAGATAAGCCACAAAATTACATCAGTTCTTCATGAGCAACAGATAAGCATCAAATAATAATCATATGATCACGACAGTTCTCTATCAGCAACTGAAGGCATCAATGATAAATCACAAAATCCAATGGTCCTCCAATGAGCAACCAGAAAGTATCCCAATAGTAAATTACAATACTGATCGAAGACTCCAAAATGGTCAAGTCAACACATGACATCATCAAGAACATAACAAACACTTCAGTCCTCTCAAGCGACCGAAAAGAAATCCAAGTATAACTGATCGAGACTCAAAAATGGTTAACAAATATAACTGATTGAGACTCGAAAATGGTTAAGTCAGGTATCTCAACTACATACATCTCAACTTCACACAAGGAAACTGGAAAGCAATAACAAACAGTAAACACAATCATGTCATAGAGCACTTCATCACATTACCATGGTCGCGTTAAGAAAGATCGAGACCAAATCATCATGACATCACATTCACAACCCCGAGCCTCTGGTAACAACCTAAACTGGTCAATACTAGAACAACCCCAAAATACAGGGAACTCATAGAAAACATCAAAGTCTCAGAGATTGGATTTGAAAGTATATTATTGAGTTAAAGTAAGGTTTATGTTTCAGTTTAATGTCGAATTCAAGTAACTAAATTTTCATAACTACCCCTTACAATTAACCCATTTCTATAATAACTTCCATTAAGTCAATATTCCAAATCTACCATTTAGTCAATTAATATTCATTATTAATTAACTTTAATTAAAACTAATTTTAATTAAATTAATCAATAATCACTTGTTCTAATTACTTATTTTAATCTATTTATTAATTGTTAATTTATTAATATTTAACCCAAAATAAATTAATATTTACAAACTATTTAAATGTATTATTATTTAATTATTAAATATTAATAAAAATTAAAATATTTATTAATTAATATATATAAAAATTTATTAATTAAAAATAAAATTTGTTTTTTTATAAATAATAAAATTTATATATATAAAAAAAATGAAATAACAAAATAACCTTTAAAACCCACGTTTAAAGCCCGTCGGCTCTGCCGCAGGCCTGCGGCGGCAGGTACTCTGTACCTGCCATCGTAGTACTTGCGACACAGGTACTATCGGCCGCCGGCAGTGGGGGTGGGTACGGGGTGATTCCCTCCCCCCCACTTAAAACATTAAATTTATATATATATATATATTTTTTTTGTATATTTTTTAAAAATAGCGATTTGTTTTTAAATCGATTTCTATTAAATTTTTTTTTAATGAAATTTAATTTCGTTTAATATATATATATATATATATATATATATATATATATATATATATATATATATATATATATATATATATATATATTTATTTATAAATAAACTAACTCAATTCCTCCTTAATATATTAATATATAAATATATTAAAGAATTGCCTCTTTTTATATATATATATATTGGTATAGAAATATAATCAACCATCCGAACTTCTAATCTAGAATTTCGGTATTAGATTCAACCCTTCCCATTTAAATCTTATGTATACAGAAGTTTATTGACAAGCATCTAATAATTCGAATATTGTAATGTTTAAACATTCATCCTAGAGAATTCAGATTTACAAACCCCAGACACGAAGAAGATAGGAAAGGATAATTGCGTAATAAATCGATAATAAAAAACACAAGACCCTACCTGATCCTGATGCTACTATGCAATCTCCAGGAACTGTAAGAGAATTCGCTTCCCTCAATAACCTTCCTCTGGAAAACTTTCTTGGTCTCAGCCTTCTAAAATTTGCTTCCAAAAGTAGTCTCCCAAAAATTCCCGTCCAAATACATGTATCACAAAAATGAACCCCCAAAGTTGTGATAAGCAATTTTCTCCTCAAATCGGGGCACTAATTGTGCATTCACCCGAGAAGACTCTTTGCACAACTCAGTTAACTCCAAATTAACCTTTATTATCTTTTCTTTCATTTTGCTTTCAACTTTCATGCACATTAAGTTGATTTATTAAATAACTTTATTTAATATTCTACTTGACTTCTATTTTAAATTAATTTATTACTTTAATCTCATGTGCACTTTGTGAAATTAAAATAACATTATTAATTTCTATTATTTAATCTTTTAATTTATTTCTCATATTTAAACTCCTGCTTAGATCATGCGATCTAGAATTCTTAATAATTTATATCTTTCAACTTTTAATTTATTTTAGAACTTAATTGATAACATATTTAATTAATTTAAATAACAATAATATTTAGCATTTATTTAAAAATGAACTCCAAATATATTATTATTAAATTAAATAAATATTATCCTGTTCTAAATTTATCTTTGAACTTTAATCTCCAAATTTAATTCTTTTATTTAATTAATTTCTCAATTAATTAAATATTAAAGATATCATATTAATTCTCTATTAAATTAAATCATTAATTAATCTTTTTAATTAGACTTAATTAATAGAAAACACATCAAGGACTCATATAACAACATACGAAAACCCATCATAAAAAAACACATACTAAATCAAACAAAAAGGGTTATAATCACGAAATTACATCATTTGATGCATTCGGAGGGTACTTAACTCAGATACTTGTCCTAATTATCAATTAGGACAATTGGCTAAAGGGTTTAGGATTTGGACTTAAGAGTTTATCTCCTCTCTCTTACCATTGAGACAATGCGATAGGGTACGCTCATCCTAGCAATTCAGGGAAGTTGATACCCGGTACCTGCAACCTGCATAAAATCCACGCATGTACAAAAACAATAGTCTAAGCTAAACAAACAATGGCAGGAAGTGGTGCATCGTGTAGATCCCGACTAGCAGGTGACTACGACTCCCTTCCTTAACCACATCAGAAACACCATACATAAATAAAACAAACACGCACACCATACACATGCAGTATGGGGTAAGTATCCATAAGAAGGCACATGTGATAATAAACCAT
Organism: Cupressus sempervirens; assembly: GCA_028749045.1. NCBI lineage: Eukaryota > Viridiplantae > Streptophyta > Pinopsida > Cupressales > Cupressaceae > Cupressus > Cupressus sempervirens. The sequence continues at coordinate 545,605,305 of CM053788.1, forward strand.
CTAACTAATTGTCATCGATAACTGAAAACATTGAATAATCATCATACATGCATGAAATATAGAGTACCAAGTAATCTCATCATATAATAAACTGAGTGTAAAACAACATCTGATAATCTCTAAAATAATAATACTAATCATCAAACATAAATTGGCCTAAAAGAGTTTGGCAAGGATGACAGAAATGCGACCTAGGGGCAGGCACTACAAAATGCATAAATGTTGTGGTACTAATTTTGCGATAATAAACAACTCCACCTTGCATTAACCTACTCCTTAAAAATCTAAACAATAAGAGTAAAGATTAGAGCTCTTAAGGAAATTCTTGTCACAGAAGAATTATATAGTGTGCATGAAATATGTGACCTTTAAAACAATAAAAGGAGCATTGTCAATGTCTAAGGTTATAAATATGATGTGCAATAGGATTGTGCCCTCTAGAGGATTAATGATAAGAGATATTGACATCAAATTAGTCATGACTTCCCACACAAAGTTAGAATGCATTAATCCCTTTTACATGGCTTCTGTAGATGTCTATCATATTTTGCAAATTGGATTTGGGAGCTTAAACTACTTATCGTACATCAAATGTATATTTTACCCAAGGGATTGTTCCTAGCTATACTAGGCGTAATTGTGAAGATTTCTAAAATCTTCAAAACAAATTGCTCACAAAATCAACATTAAATGTATGTCTATAATCATTTTATAGAGAACTTTCTGATAGATATATTCTCCAAAGGCTTAGGTATTCCTTTCCATTTTTTACACTGGGTGCATAGACCAATGTCTTTGTGGAAATTCTAACCATTATTGTATGACCAAGGACAATTATATTTTCTAACTAGGAAATAGTTGATAATGATTATGAGTCTTATCTTCAACATCTCTCTAATCCTTAAACAATTACACATAATAGTTCTCATTAGTTTAGGAAGATGCTTGACATCTACTTGTTTGCTAGATATCTCTCTTTTTGTTTAAATCTTATGATGGAAAGATCCTTTTAACATTTTAGCACAATGTCATAGACCACACTTTGTAATCAATTTTGTTCAAACTTCTGTGATTTCTTCATTTTCTAAATTTTCCTTGTAAGAATTGATACCAGAGGACACCTTAATTTGTATTGATCTAATGGTGTTTCTCACTTCAAGCAGAAAATGGAGATTGATTTTTAATTGTTTCATAGATTAACTATTCCAATTTTAGATGTTTGAACTTGAAGATACTCAAACAATATTATTTTGTGGGTTCATGGATATGTAGACCTAAAAAAAATTCACAATTCCTCCTATGGCTATAACTTCCATATCCAATTTAGAATCCATCATAAAGCACCTTTTTCCCTAATCTAGTTGTGTCATCCCCTATTTAATTTGTTAATACAAAGACAAATTGTGGGAGACATAAATTGTACGAAAAAATAACTTATTTACTATTATTTTACTCTTGTTCATATACACATTAAATATCTACTCACTACAACATGCTACCCAACCAAAAATTATACAGGGACTTGAAGGCTAGTTTTCAAAGGCAAGTGAAATAAGGGGAAGTTGACATCTAGAATATGTTGCTCTATCTTAAACTTATAAGGAATCTTAAATCAAATATTTCATTTTTAGAACAAGGAAAAGAATCGAGAACCTATAATACAGTGACTATAGGCTGATGAAGAAGTGATCAACAAATAAGTCTAGAGTCAGTAAACCCCCACCTTGTCCAACTTCCTACAAACATAATGTTACATATATTAGCCATTATTCCTATAAGATGTGTCATCAAACAAATAAAACCAATTTGAAAAGATTTTAAGTGCAATTTTCATAGAACACATTGACAAAATTACAAAATATGATTTTCAAGCACCTCAATCTTCATTAGAGATGTTGTGGGTGCATATCTATGAACTATATTTCCATCATTATAAACCAAAAATTTAGTGAAGTTCCATTTTATGTTATCACCAAAAAATCCACCTTTGATTGATTTCAAGAACTTGTAAATAGGGGTTGTGTTACTACCATTGACTTCAACCTACATCATCAAAGTGCAATACAAACACAAAAGATAAAATGTAATAACTTTGTTTACTAGTTAAATGAAACTTGAAAATATATATATATATATATTTTACAATACCATTGCCCCTATAATATCTAGTAAAGATATCTAATAAGTAATAAGAATATAGCTAATATGCTAACCTTACCAAAAATGGGAAACTCTATTATAAAGAGAGTACATGCCACCTCTACAATCTCCATGTTATCACCTAGTTCCTATACATGATTTTGTTCTTGTGCTACATTTATTTTTTATATTCACTTTAAGGATGCATAAGTTTAGTTCTATCTTCCATTATTCTATAGCAATATATTGATCAATGTAGTTTAAGAGCAGTGTATGGATCAGTATCTAGAGTAGGTTCCAGCTTCCATTATTCTATAGTCATCTAGATTTACTTAATATATATTTATTTCTACTTTAATTTGATGTCTAGAAATATTTGATTATGTTCCTTTCCAATTCTTGTTCCACTTTACATGATTATTGCTAAGTCTATTTAGAATTTCAAGAGATCTTTAAGAAATGACAACATATCAAATAACATTTTGAACATTTATGTTGATCAATGGGATCTAACTACTAGATGGCTTGTAGTGATTCATTATCTAGGTCTCATTGTTAACAAGATATCATTACTCATTATTGACAGCAAATATCGTACAGCTTCAGAGGGCAATGTCATTTTGTTTGCATGTTTTTATTGTGTGAAATCAAGGAAGATATCAAGTTTCCTTTATTATTATTTTATTGCCATTTTTGGGTCCACACCATAACCCTATTCTATACCTTAGAGTTGGCCGAGAATAAGCAAGTTTTCCTAGAATGACTTTGTGAGTGGTGAATAGGTACTTTCCAAGAGGAATAGGCATTTGCATTGAAAATGTGGGAGGGAAAATGCTAGAGGTCATTGTCAACCACATCAATATGAATGTCAGGATTCCCTTGTGTTGAATGATTTCTCAATATAACCAAGTAAGAAAAATTCATTTCTCTAATCTCTAGAGTTTTCTAGCCTATGGAGAGTGTTAATGGGACTGACTTAAACATCACATACTTAAGAATGGTCGTACTATTACCATGTATGAAAATCAATGTACGATTGGAAGGAATGTTATGGAGTGAGAAATTTGTTTAACTTGGTAGGGAAATGTGGGAAAATGCAAGGTTTTCTTCTGCTTCAATATCTCCATCATATGGAGGAATTTGTTGTGGAGGTGGGAGGATATATGAAACAAGGTAAATTCAAATTCAGAGAAGATGTGACAGAGGGAATATAAAACTTCTTGAAAGCATTCAATTCTCTTTTCATTGGGGGAAATACAAGAAAAGCTCCTATTCGCCTCACACCCAATTCATAAGTACACTATGTTTTATTTTTCTCATCTAGAAATGTGATTAGAACATTTTGAAAAGCCTCTATCACATTGAAAATTCATATGCTAAAAAATATTGTTCTCTAGTAGATTCTAGCTATGGAGAATGCAACTTCTTGTGTGCTATAGAAGTTTTAAAATTATGTAATAATTTATGTGTTTTTATAAGTATAGATATTTTATATTACTTTATGTAAAAAATTAAGGAAAGGTACTTTTCTCTATTTTAGGAAGCTAAGAACCTGAGGAAGAACAATTTGTAGTGGAGGAACAACCAAACATAAACATGGACACATTCTTTGCTATGAACCAAAATGACATGTATTGCCATGAATCAGTCAAATGCACTAGAAACCAAGCTAAGATCAAATAAAGGTTAATTAATTTTTTCATACAAAATGCTAATTCTGTCAACAAGAAACTATGATTCTCATTTTTAAGCATGAATTTAGAAAAGTTTACAAAACTGCCAATAGAAATGAAATCGTCTCCAAGTCTATGACAATTAATCAAATGATGATAATATTGCATTCTAACTAATGGTTGTTTTATTTTTCTCTACAATATGATATTCATAAACATGACTAGTATATTTTCCTCTACAATATTTATAATTAAAAGAGTTTCCTTATTAAGTGTCAATTTTTTTTGCTAATATAATGAGACGTCATTACTAGAAGATACCATGGACAATGATTAAGTATATTTGTAGTCAGTATGATAAGAGTATATTTGCTTATGGCTCTTAATAACAAGTGCTAACAAAATCTTATTAAGTGTCAAATTGTTTTCGCTAATATAATGAGATGTCATTACTAGAAGATAACATAGACAATAATTAAGTATATTTCTAGTCAGTATTATAAGAGTATATTTTCTTATGGCTCTTAATAACAAATGCTAACAAAATCTTATTCTTGAAAAATTATTCAATTTTTTTAGGGAATCAACAAGGCACAACTTGGACTCTTTTAGTATAAGTCACTAATCATTTTCTTATCTTCTCAAAACTATGGTTCCAATTAAAATGACTTTTTCCTATTTTCTTATAAGATCAATCGTATCATTAAATATATTTTTAATCTATGCTTCAAATTATATCTAATATTCATCATCAGAATGAGGAAATAATGAGTATAGAATTGTGGATATGAACCTCACTATTCAGTAATCATTATCTTCTCATTTTAATGATAATTCACTGGGCATTAGTTTAAACATATGAATTATAAATATATATAGTTTAGTTCATAAAATTTGCATTGAAACTCCACATCTTTTATTAACAAAAAAAATGTTTGAATGAAATTTTACTCTTTCCAATATTATGTTAGCATTTTCGCCACAAAAATTTCTATAATTAGAATGAAGAAAGTATTGTGAAGAGAAGATTGTGATACTGGGAACTACTAGAAACAAAATTTGAAAATTTGACAAAAAAAAGAAAGTGAAAGAAATACCTCCACTTGCACTCTCGATGATGAATTCCAATTCTTCGGTAGCTGAATTTTCTTTGATCCTCACTACAAGGTAGATAAATGAAATATTTTTACTTGTTATCTTCACAAATATTTCATTAGGCATGTGTGCAAAATAAAATAGCATTAGAATTTTCTATAAATGTTAATAGATTTTTATGTGCTCATGAAATTGAATGATTTCAAATAAACCTGCTAAGAATAAAATTTTGTTGAATGTGAAGACTCTGAACTACATTTCAAAGTGATGACTAAAAGGGTTAGCAGAGAAGAAGAAACAATAGTCATATTGTGAAGAATATTTAAAGCATGTGATGTATCTAAGTTGTTGGTCTCCATAAAATGTTTATATTTTCAATACGGAACTATGTTCCCTCTCCATAATTGTAAATTATCTTTTCACAACCCGCTAGAAGCAAAGATGTAAGGGTATACATACGAATTGCCATATTCCAATTAAGTCTGCCCCAAGTTTGTAAATGTTTTTTTGTTTTCTTTCAATGAAAAGATTATCAAATTAGTAGTGCAAAGATTCCTAAACACATTTATCTCCATATTTTAGTTATTGTGCTTTCTAGTGCACCACATTGAAAACTATAATGTTGCTTAAATTGTACAGAGAGTCTGCAGACCATTGCAAAAGTAAAAAACATTTCTTGTAGCTGCTACTAATATCATACGTAGCTCTCATTGTATACAAATTTGGCATGCTAGAAAAGAGAGTTGTCATGTTCCTATCTTTGATTTGGTAGTCTCGGGGTTTGCAAAGGGTATACGTTCGTACACCAGAAAAACCTCCTTCTTTTACTAAAAGAATCCCCAAATATTAGATGTTAGAGACGATTGAAGTGTTGTCATTTCTAATCCTTCCCAAGGCTAGTATTTAGACTATATTTTTCGGACATTCTTGTGTTTTGCTCATAAATTAAAGCTTTGTTGAGCTACAATGTTTTTGCAGTTTACTAAATTTTGTGTTAAAATATCTATTCTTACAACTCTACATGTTATGCCATATGTTATGTGAAACTCTATATTTGTAGCTTAAAATTGAATACCTAATAAATTAATTTTTATTCCATTCAAACCTTTGAACAACCAAATAAAGAATAATTTTGATTCCAATCAAGCCATTTAATAACCAAGAATTATTTTCATAGCCATCTCAAGAAAAATCTAAGGTTGCGTTATGTTGTAAAACAAAACCCAACAAACAAAAATTTGCAGATTTCTACCACTTAGTGATATCACTTGAAAGGGCCAAAGTTTTAATCCCAAGCAAGTCTTTCGGTCAAACAATGAAGGAAGCAACTCAAACCTGTCAAACATCTGCAATGGCAACTCAAACTGCAAACCATACGAGAAATTTCATATAAATATAAATTCCTTCTAAATGTGGACACCAAATCTCCAATGGCAACTGAAAATTCAAACATAAACAACCATATAAGGGGATTGATTGATGGAAAATGCTACTTACCTCAAATGGGTCGCATACATGTATAGCGCATCCAAACAACTCCTCTAGCCAAAAAAGAAAATGCGATGCCACTTTTTTCCTTTTTTGCTATTGAACCCGATTTGGTTAAAATTTTGACCAAATTGGGAAACCTTAATTTGGTCAAAATTTTGACCAAATCAAACCAAAAAAAAATAGAAAAAAAGAAGAATTCATAGGCCAATATGGCCTTTGGTCGAAAATTTAGGTCGAAAAAAAGGGGAAACGTATTGGTGATAAAATTACAAAGAGATCAATCCCTATAAAAGGAGATCAAAACCCTAACGGTAAAACTTATGTTGCATGATAATAAATAATAAAATAAATAATTATTATATGCCTAAAATTTAGCTTAAGTAAATTAGAGATAATAAGTGACTTAATAATTAAATCAAAATGATTTAATTAATAAAGCAATATCTTATTACTCTAACAACAACAACACCACGATATTAAGAGGGAGGTAAATAGAAAGATTACCAAGATATTTTATCACACGTAATTTCAAAATTAAAACCACTTTCTTATAAAATCATTTTTGTCTAGGCTAAAGATTTCCCAATTAATATAGCCATAATTATTTGGTTGAAGAGGATTAGGTATAGGTGGTCATCATTGGCCAAAAATTACAAAATTAAAAAATCTAAAATAGAAGGAAAAATATTTCAAAGAAATCAAATAATTGAATAGACAATGATTCAATACGCAGAAATGTGTAACTATTAATCTGAATATTAGAAGATGTGTAAGAGAATCGTACTGGCATTATGAACTACACTTTTTGGGGAAAAAAAATTTGCATTTCAATTCCCCATGAGCCCATCAATAAATAAATAAATTGATAAAGGAATATAAAATGAAAATTTAAGCTAAAATACTCAAATATCTAATGAAAAGTTAAGCTTGCACCATTATAACTTTGAAAGAAAGTGAAAATCGTCCATAGAGGAAAAGGTTGACTAGATTTTCCATCCCTACACTTCAAGGTTGCTAAAAACAGAATGGCATCATCTCCCAGTATGTTTGACATATAAAGAAATATGGGCCAAACATGTTGATAGTCTAAAAGTTCTCTCTACCTGGTATCTTTGAAGAAGAACAAAAGACCATATTCAGCAAAGAATATTTGTCACTCAAAAGTTTTGTTTGAGTTTGTTCATTGAATTTCCATATCATTTTGTTGTTTTCAAACTTGAATCGCTTAGATTGGTTAATCTTGTGCACATCATTAAAAAAGAATCATTTCATTTCTATCCAACATCTTAAATCCGGAATGCATTAAACAAATAGGCATTCATCGGACAGACACCCAAGGAGAATGTCAATTAAGGAATTATGTTTCTTTGATAAGCCTCTAGTCAAATATATACATGAATGATTAAGTACACTACATGGTCTAAAAGCTCTGTAATCAACATATATGAGAAGCCCAATGACCTTTCTCTTTAACAATCATACTAAAATACTGGAGGCAAACAAACTATCTAAATAATGGAACTTTTCATAGTTTTCATAAAAAAGAGTTAATAAGAAAATTATAGAATATATTTATTGATACAAATGAGTCGTGTTGACAAGAAGAAAGAAGCAAGTTTGAGTTTGAAAGGTAGCCCTTGTAAGTGGTGAATGAATACAAATAGTTGGGATTTGATTTCATAGCAATCCTAGTTGGGAGTCTTGTAGAGAAAAAATAATAAGGTGTTTTGGAATTTTGTATACATGCTTTAAAAACAAATGCACTTCAATCAAGCTACAAGATTGGAAGACAAGAAAAATAAATTATTTAGATAGTATTTCACATCAATGGTGTTGAATTGTGAGGCGCAAGGCAACAACACCACAATATTAAGAGGGAAACAAATAGAAAATAACCAAGATATTTTATCATCAGTACTTGCGCCATTGGAGGTGCAAGGGAATAGCCAATAGGCAATTTTGTACATGTTTTAACTTAATTATCTATATGCCCAACTATGTAAAATTGAACAAATCATCCAAGTAATTTCTACTGCATGCATCATTTGTCGCAATCAAAGAGTTTTTTTGGCTCTTGTAGTTATGACATGAAAAATAGAGTTGCCCAATTGATACTCTACCACAATTTTTTTTCATGAAAGATGGACCCAATAACTCAAGAAACAAGAAAATAAAAGGTATCTCAACCTACTCCAGTGGTGAAAATTTTAGATAAAACCATCATGGACTATCTTGCTTCCCAAATTTATAGGGACCATCAAGTCTATTTTCCTTCATTGTGACATTGAAGGATGCCTCTAAGACAAAGTCTTCTTGTCTATCTTGCCATTTATCATGGTTGTATTGAGGCAAGAGTGACTTTCCTTTTAGAGTTTTAACACTCTTTACTTTGTTCATAGGAAATCTAATGATTGGAAGTGACAAACTATTGAGTTCAAAAAAAAATTGATTTAGAGCATAACCTCAAGTGTCCTTTCATGTTTTCTAGTTGTCCATTGTCGACCTATCATTTTGTATGATGCTTAAGGGCAAGAATAATTTCAAACTCCTATCTTGAAAAGCTGATCTAGGATCAACTCCAAGGTTTCAGGCAATCTTGCAACCTACTAGAATTCGCTCAGTTGAAGATAAATGTATTTTTTCAGAAAGAGGCCTTTGTTGATTCATACCAATGTTAGATAAGATGATAAATCTACTTATAGTGAGTAGGGTAAGTAGGGTATAGAGGTTGAGGGTCTATTGAGAATTGGTGAGAGGGGGAGAAGGGATGGTGAGTGGATGACTGAAATTCAAAATTGAAATTCTAGCTTCTAGGTTTTCTTCCCCTTCATACCAAAGCTATGTTTGGATGTTTGCTCTTAAATTTTTCTATGATCTCCGTCACTTGGATTGCATCCAGAAAATCCAAAGCATCATACTTATTCTTTACTATTTGCCAGTAGTTGCTCACTTCTATGCAAGTCTCCGAAAAGTCTTCCAATTTTACATCCAATTCTAGCAACGCCTCCTCTATCTTAAATGCTTGTCTAATGTCTTCATTAGTCAAAGCTTCTTCAAAGGTCTTCCAAAACTGTTTGACAACTACTTGCATAGACATGATTTTATCCCCTTCAAAAATGTCAAGGCAAGCATCGTTGTAATACTTCTCAACTTCCAAAATCTACTCTTGGGTTTGATCCTTGAGTTTATGAATATCTACATGTATTGTCTCCATTACTGTATTACTAGTAGCAATCTTCTCAATCCAATCATCTATCTTATCCAATTCTTCCCCTGTATATACATCCACAAGTATACGATACCTCTAACCCTTTATTGACTGTAATGCTTGAAGGTCTTTACCCCAAGTATGTACCTCGTCCATCAATCCAAAATCCTAATTTAGTATAGAAACCAACTTTTCTACAATAACTTGCATATGGTGCAATAGTTTAATCTTTCTCTGTATTATCTGCACACCTTTTTCCTCAAAACTTTTCCACCATTTCTGACACATTCAAAAATGGATCCAATTGTACACATGCCTTCTCCTTCCTATCAAGTGTCGCACCTAGAGTCCCTCAGGATGATTAGGGTCCAAAGGACCAACCACTTTATGCAAATAGCCTCTTAAAAGCTCATTCTTCTTTTAGAGCCTCACCAATTCAGACTCATCTTGTTCCAAGTGTCTAAACACTTCTTTAACTCCTGTGTTGATCAACAATTTAGCAGTGTCCACAGTGGGCTTTTCCAGCAAGACCTCTTTAATCTGATAATCTTTCAGGCTCAGATCTTCAATATCTGCATGTAGAGGAGGGATGGCAATATGAGAAAACAAGTCTTGATTTTGGTTCTTCATAATGAAGGCCAATTTCCCCACATCACCCATAGGTAGCTCAAGTCTCTTAAGGACTTCAACTAATTCTTTCATTCCATCATCCACACTACAATACAACTGTCTTTTCTGCCTAACCATCACCTCTCTCTTTAACCAACTTGGAGTAGTTCCTGTCAAAGACATATACTTAGTTGAAGAGGGGGTTTGTACCGCTAGACCCTTTCTTTTGTCTCTCCTCTCTGAAGTCTTCTCTTTCGGTGAGAGATCTACATCAAGCATCCCTATGTGTCTTGATTCATAGTCCTCACATCTGTATCTTGAGAAGTTTGCTGAGGTTGTTCATATATTTGCCCCTCTTTTGATACTTCATCGGCATTGTTGTGGCTCTTCTTCATGCACAACTTGTACTTTCTCTTCATTAATGGGAGGGAGAGGAATGGCTGAACCTTTATCGAAGAAAGATAAATCTTGACTTGGTGATGGTGGGGTACCTAGAGGTCCTTGTGGAAAAGGTGGCAATTGACTCCAATCTTCTTGTAAAAGTTGATTCATTGGTGTATCCCTTATCTTGTCGCCTATGAGTTTAGTACCCATAGGCATGAAGTCAAAATCTGACATGTTAAAGACATCAATCCCTTGACCTTCTTGTTCTTCAACCCACTGTTGCTACTCATCCTCTAAAGTTGTAACCTAATTAGGTTGTCTAGGAATAGATGGTTGCGTTACCATAGAACTCCTTTGTTCTGCCTCAGTGGCCCTAGCCAGACAAGTCCTCTAGTTCAAGGGAAGGTTATCCTCTTCATCTACTTCATCCTCTTTAGAAATGGTTTCTGGGACTAAAGGAATAGGAATAAACTTTCTTCGCACTTTCTATCTTCTGGTCCTTTTGATTGGAGTTTTAGTCTTGGCTCTCTTAGGAGTTGATGGAGAAGCTTCTTCCTCTTGATAATTCTTTGGGGATACCTCTTATTATTCTTCAAGTCCTTGTCTCTATTCAGCAGTGGCACTTGCGGACTATCCTGAGTTTGAGTGGCTTCTACATTCTTGGGCTCTTGGTTCTCAGGTGCTTGAGTTGCCTTCTGGGCTTGAGTCCCTTCAACTTTAGGCTCAACTTGTTGAGGAGAAACTCTTTTCTTTTTATTATTTCCCTTTTCCACTTTAAAGTATCCAACTTCCCTATCATGCTGATACACCATTTCAAGCCTAATTAGAGATTGGGTTGTGAATGTCGGTACTATAACTTCCCCCCTCTTCCCTTTACTGGGCGGGTTGTGGCCTCTAAGACTACTGTTTGAGGAACCTAGTTCAACTTGAATGGCTTCTTAGTCTATTCCTTGGTCAACTAGATGATATGCCTCACCCTGTAATTCATATCTGCATTTTCTTCTCTATCAATTTCTGCATTCATGACTAGTCGATCATATATCTTATCCTAATTATATAGGGGATGCAAGACATCTAAAGTGTCTTATTGAACAACCTTCAATGGGACCTTTATTTTCAAGGCACTACCTACCAAATAAAGAGTAATTATACAATAATCCCTTATCCATATATCGTAGTCATCTATTGCATTCATCCAATGATCCTCTATGGCATCTTCATGTTCAAATTGTTTTCCTACCAAATATTGAACTTTGCCAATATTGTCAAAACATGGACAAGGGGATTAATAGACCTCCAAGGAATACCAATCCCATTTTGAATCAAAAGTCATGATATTATGTTTCTGCTTGAGTCCAAACAAACCTATGGTGATGGGCCATACCCAAGGCTTCCTATGTTATTTCCTCACTCTATCATATGCATATGAGAGTTGTCTCTCAATATCCAATAAAATGAGCCTATCAGATATCTCGAGAGTTTCTTTGGATCCACAGTTGTGCCTGCTACCCTTAAGTAGGTGAATGTCTTAAACTGAATGTAGTAGGTGCCTATTTCTACAATCCTTGTTGCTGCCTCTGTTGACATCCTTTTTGCATAATCCCCCTCAATGAATTGGATGACTACAAAAATGAAAGGATCATTCACTATTCTATATTCTTTCCTCTAATCCAAGAGCTTCTTCTTTACTAGCTAGGGGTATACCACATGAGACCATGCATTAGCATCTTGCATGCTTCCCCTCTTAAACAATCTTGGATAATCCATGTTCCTTACTACTAATAGATACACCAAATAAGATGTCATATAAAACTTTGCATTAGCTTTGACCACCACCAGCTGTTCATCTAAATTCTCATTGAGAATTGTGGCCCAATCAATTGGCATTTTGGTCGTTTTGATGGTCTCGATGAAATGTACCATCCAAATGTTCAAGTGTCCTACTGCTGGCAAACCCATGATTCTGCTCAAAAGCACAATGGAATATCTAATATCGTCCTTCATGTACCTTTAGTCATGTCAACTTTTCCAGCTCTTCGTCTCATGGGTGTTCTATCAATCAAATATGATGATTGAATGATTTCTATAGCTTTCTACTCATTATCCCTGTACCACCTCTTTGATTGATGATAAGCCAATCTTACATATTGGTCTTCCCTTGGGAGATGGAAAGCTTTCTTGATATTCTTCGGTCTTAGATCCAGGTCAATCTCCCCTATCATGCTCTTCACCACTCTCTCCTCTGACACATAATTCTCTACCAAGGTCATAACAAGCTCTGAAGATTGTACTGATGTAGGATGTGAGGCCGCACTAACTAGCCCTGACTTGATAAGTGCTGAGACCATCGGGGACCTCTCATTCGGTTTGTTGCAGAGTACCAGGAATGCATTCCAATCAATATGACCTAATCTAGTGTCCTGAATTTGTGAATTTGCATCTTGGAAGTGTGATTTTGTCTATACACCCTAAAACTTAAAGACAACTATTTTTGGAGCAATCTTCACTGCGAGGGAGGATGAGGAGGAAGCCATTATATATGCTCAAAATAGAAACACATTATTCCTAAAGGTTGAAATTAAACCCTAAACAAACCCTAGCTACTTTAAAAACTAGACCTAGAAACCTAAAACATCACTGAAACTAGTAAAAACCCTATCCATGTCTTTGATACAGAGTCCTTTGGCGCACCTTGCACACCTTGAGGGTGGGCTAGGTGCACTTAGCCATTTGCTTAAGCTTTAAAACTCTAAGTGTGTGCACTTGTGCACCTTGTGGGGTGTGCATGTGCGCACCCTTATTCTTTGCAAAGGTGTTCTAAGAATGGTGCACACATGCACACATTGGACAAGGTGCACATGTGCACACCATAATCTATGAGTGTCAAAAGGCTTCTTAAGTGTTTAAACAACGGTGTGCACTTGCGCACCTTGGACATGGTGTGCACATGTGCACCATTGTCTTTAGAGTTCTTTGCTAGAGCTATGTAAGGTGTAGGATAAGGTTTTAAAATTTTTTTAATGAAGAGTAAAGGTGTGCACTTGCGCACCTTAGACAAGTATGCAAGTGCACACCTTCTACTTGGTATTTTGTGTTTATGTGTGCATGTTTGAAGATGGCGCACCTCAGAGGGTGCAAAGGTGCACTTGCTAGTAGATACAAGAAGAAAATGAATGAGAAGGAAGGTGGGGTCCCGCATTTTTATAGGCCCAGGATGGAGCACACGCTCTAGGGGTGCGCACCTGTGCATGTGCGTACTTCCAGAGGGAAGTGCTCTGAATCAGCATAGTTAACGCACTAGTGCACCTTGAAGGGTGTGCTAGTGTGGCCCTTTACCTTCCAAAATCACATTTTCTTCTAAAATTCTTAGCTTCCAACAAATGAGTTCTTCAAACAAAGGACCAAGCAAGACCTAGACTCTAGGTAGAACCCTAAAAAAAGACTCAAACCCCAGACTAGGGATCTAGGAAAGCAAAAAAACTAGGAGGTCCTTATTTCTCCTAAGAAATGAGGCGTGGGTTGTGAAACCACAACACCCACTTGATTGTTTAATATTTTGAGAACTATTGAGTGAACCCTTCTCATATATTGCTATCCAATCTTGAACATAGAACTCCCCTTCATCCCAAAGGAGGTATGAAAAACATTTTGATGACCAATTGCCAAAATCTCTCCACATAATTGCAAACCTATAGATTTAATAAGAGAAAACCAGAGTAACACTGCTTAAAAGCTCTTATTTGCAAGAAAATAATTCTTATCGAAGTAAAGCTCAAATAAACCAATGTCTATCACAATCTACTTTTGATATCAATCATAGAGATGATAATGAAACATTTTGCATACAAAGCCATTAAATCATGATCAAAAGTTTTAAAAAATAAAGAAAATAAAGGTTAGTCCACCAAAAAAATCAGTCATGCATGTAATAATCACTTACTAAGTTGAATTTAAAACAATTGCAAGATTCTTCAGACGACTAATTTGAACCTAAAATCATACTACACAGTAAACCACAAAAATATTATAATCTAAAACATAAGTAGATATTACCAAGTCACAAGTTATCTCTGACGAAATAACTTGGGTCTATTCAAAGGACCTTGAAACACAAACTTACAAATCCTGAATATGAGTGCTCGCAGCAGTTCCATTTTAGCAGTATTAGCATATAGAATGAACAATTGATACTTAACACTGTACAAAATAAACAACTACCAAAATACTAACAATTAAAAATCAAATTTGAACTTCATTCACATGAATATGTCAAATATCTTTCAATATGTGAGTCTTATCAAATTTGTGGTTGTTTAACATACTTTGATCCTATATTTATAGGTAGAAATTCAACACATGACAAGATTTATGCATAGATCTTAGGAACATTTATAATAATAATAATAAAATTGATAATTTTTATTTTATTTATTATTTTAAAGATTTATGAGTTTTATATTATTTATTCTAATTTTTGTATTTTTATTTAATAAAATAGATACTTTACATTGATTATTTTAATTATTAAAAAAATTTATTGCCAAAATTAAAATTAAAAATATTTTTGTCAATTAATACAAATCTATTTTATTTAGTCTTATAATTGTTTATTTTAATTTTGATTTTTTCCTTTAATAGAAAAGATACTTTATTTTAATTTTTTTATAGTTCAGAGGCCAAATCCAAAATCAGTTATTATTGTGTTGTGATTAATTATTATTATTTTATTAAATTCAAGTAGACTCGAACCCAAGACTTCACATATAAAAGGCTCAAAATTTATCACTGCATTGTAGACTCTTGCCTCTTATTTTATTTTCATTATTTTATTTGTTAATAAATAGATAGAAAATATATAAGTTTGTTTAAATTAATTAAATAGATGATAATTTTTTTTAAGAAAATAAAATATTGAGAAACTATTTATTTAACTGTTCAGATAAAAAGTAATCTCAAATTTAATAGATAAAGTTTCTAAAAAATTATTATATTTTTAAAAAAACGTGAAGACATAATTACTATGTTTATATATTCTTTTGTTCAAGGATATTATTATAATTAGAATGAGATTTTTTTTTCACAATTATATAACTAGTTTTATCTTTTCTTTTATACAATTTTATTGTTACTTTAATTTTTAAAATAATTAATAAAAAAATTAAGTTAAAAAATAACATACATTTTCTATTAATGAATTTTTTATGGAGGTTATTTGAATTAGTTAAATACACGATATTTTTGTCTTTATGATAGTAAAAATATTGAAAAAATATTTATTTCATTATTGATAAATAAAAAAGTAATCATAACTTTAGTATACTAATGTTTAAATTATTATTATTTTTATTAATATTAGAGAAACCAAAAAGAGAGAAAAACACAATAAAAAGATACCTCACGAGGCAGGGCCTCACACCGAACGTATCAACGTACCACCAAAGTTCACATAAAATTAGCTACTACATTGTTCTAAATACATCGCAAGAACAAAAGATACAATAAAGAACAACAGAAGAAGGCAAAGCTAGTGCATCAGGTGTCAGTATGACTGAGCCCACGTGTCCACCCTTTGGAATCTCCCATCCAAATTATTTTTATGTAAGAATAAAAATTTAAGAAAGTATTTATTTAATTCTTGATATAAAAAGTATCGAAGATATTATTAAAATTTGTTTTTTTAAATTTTATCATTGCATTTATATATTTTTTATTTTATTCATTCAAGAATATTATTATTTTTAATTAATAGAAAAGAAATCTTTTAATAATTATTTTAATTGTGTTTTTATTGACAATAGAAAAATTAAATTAAAGAAAAAATAAACTTGTTATACTATAATTTATCAAAAATACATACATGTCTTATACAATGTTAGTATTTGTTACAATTTTTTAATTAGTAATAATTTAAAAATAGATGAGAAGAATTTTTTCAAATAAAATAAAATATATATAACATTGGACATTGTTTTCTTAATTTGAACAGATTTTTCGAGACAAAAGGTACAATGCCAATCCCACATTAAAAACAAATCAACTAACAAATAATTTCAAAAACTTTGTCAAGGCTAAAGCTTTCTCAATTAAGGTAGCTACAATTATTTGGTTGAAGAGGATGACATATAGGTGGTAATTGTAATCAAGGAAAATCTAAAATAGAAGGAAAAATATTTGAAAAAAAAGAAATGATTGAATAGACAATGATTTAATACGCACAAATGTCTAGATGTTAATCTGAATATTAAAAGATATGTAAGAGAATAATAGTGGCATTGTGAACTACACTTTTGAGGGAAAAAAGAGATACTATGTCAAACACTTCAACTCCCTATGAGCCCATCAATTAAATAATATAAAATAAAACATTCAAATGCTAAAATACTCTAAGGGAGAGGGCACGTTCCAATAGTTGTGACAATAGTTGTTAACTTAATAACCATACTTGTTGATTTAATATCCAACATTTTTGACAAGATTGTACCAATGGATGTGACTTTAAAGTTGTTTTTGTTAATGATGATTACTCATAAGTGAATGAAAAGTGTCCCTTTTCCCAAAAAACAACCAATAGTGTGATGCCACATCAGCTGCACAAGTATGGGGGTCTCCAATGCACTATGATTGGTCTCACTTTTTTTTTGAGCTGTTTTGGACACTTTGACAAAAAGCATGCTGGTGTGGCATCGTATTTGATGATGTGGCTCTGAAACCTTAGTTATAAGAAAGGGACTTGCCAAATAAGCTACTATCAAAAAATGAAAGTGATTTGAAATTTTCACATAAGATTTTGAGAAGCGCGAAGTTAGGGTGCACAACTACTGGGTCCTCTCCCCTAAATAAGAATCTAAGAATCAGCTTACACCATCTTGCCTTCCAAAGAAAGTAGAAATCATCCATAGAGGAATGGTCTGACTGGGTTTGTCATCTCTGCACTTCAACGTTGATAAAAATAGAATGACATCATTTCCTGACATATAAAGACATCTGGGCCAAACACGTTGATAATCGAAAAGTTCTCTCTACCTAATCTCTTTGAAGAGCAACATAAACCATAATCAGCAAAGAATAATTGTCACTCACAAGCCGTGGTTCGAGTTTGTTCGCTGAATTTTCAGATCATTGTGCTGTTTTAAAACTTGAATCGCTTAGACTGTTTATCTCGTGCACATCATTAAAAAAAAAAAATCATTTCATTTCTTTCCAACGTCTCAAATCCAGAATGCATTAAACAAACGGGCATCCATCAGACAGACACCCAAGGAGAATGTCGGTTGAGGAATTTTGTTTCTTTGATAAGCCTCTAATCAAATATATATATGAATGATCAAGTCCATTACAGGATCAGAAAGCTCCGTAACCAAATACTGGAGGCAAGCATTCTATATAAATAATGGAAATTTTCATAGTTTCCCTTAAAAAATAGTTGATAAGAAACTGAATATGCTTATTGATACAAATGAGTAGTGTTGACCACTATTTCAAGCTTTTTCAAATGATTACATCATTTGCACCATGTGATTTCAGTTTGAACTCCAAATTTAAATCTACGGATACCTTGAAACAGATTTTTATGGAGATAACAACCTTCGCCGATGATCAATCTAGATATTACTAGAGGAATGAAAATAGTTACATACAGCGCCACTGAAATCATGTATATTAAAGGGTCCAAATTGCCAGGTGAAGTCATTCCATAGAACTCTTTCTATAAAGAGAATATGACTTTGTTGAATATTCCTTGTACACGATATAGATACAGTTCCTTGCAGCGAAGGTTCTGAACAAATAAAAAAAATCATCTGCATGGGGAAAATGGAAACAAAACTGTTTGGATGCCGTATAGAACCCATGGTAAAAATGTACCATCAGCAATCGGAACCCTTGCCAGTTGGGAATTCATGCTTGAGTTATGTTTGTTCATTGATCTCCCGTGCTAACATCTGGGAAACTGAAAGAATCGAATCTCAAATATTACAAAATTTGGTAGACTATACCACCGTATATATCACAGAAAGCCAATATACACCTAGATAATGCAAGCCCGGTAACATAAAATCAACCGTACTTGCATACTGCATCTCCTGCGTTGGGATAAAAGTTAGGCAGAAGATAATACTATCTCATATTTGGTACACTATTATTGGCACTGGTAAAGCAACTCATATGTACTCTACAAACTCGACAATGCTGATGCCGGAACACAGATACTATACATCTCAAGAAAATCAATGCTACAATTGTGGGTGAAGAGAATTTGGTAGGCATTTCAAAACAACCTGAGTTTCTGCTGTATCCGATCATGAATCAAACAATTGGCCACGCTACCTGACAAGTTATAATTCTACATGAGAGGAAGATATGCCCCACCATGTCCTTTCCGCAGGATAAGAGGGCCTGCAGTTTCTGGGACCCTATCCAATATTTGAATACATTTCTCAATAATATCTGGAAAACCAGTTGCTGTTGTTGCAAGCTGAATACGAAGTCTAACATCACGAGTTTGCCTGAGAAGACTTCTAAACGACTTTCCTAAATGCTTTGCCCACTCCAGTGGCAAGCCCCCAGAATTTAGCCATTGGGAGAATTGTGACTGATCACCTCTGGCCGTAACTTCTGCTCGATAAAACCGTGCAAGTTCCATAAATGTAGTTGGTGGAAGTGGAAGTGCAGCTACAAATTCGGCCAAGAACTGGTCTATTAAATCTGGCCTTAGCATTTGATTCCATAATACTGGAACCCATTCTCCTGATTGGTTCAAATTATATGCCTCTGCCACAATTAGGGCTTCCTGGAACCGAGACTGTTCAACAAGAAGTCTCCGTGCATTTGTTTCAGTAAGATTAAGCCACATGGTGTCTGGCATTCGTATTTGGAGAGAAACCAATGATGCTTGAGCACAAGACCGTCTTGTTTTGTTTCCTGCATCTATGCTGGAGTAAACATCAGCAGCTTCTACATAGAAGCCCATCATTTCTAATAATTCTTCACTGTGCTCTCTATCATGTTGCTGAAGCCACTGATCCAAGGCTTTACGGGCCCGTAATTCCAGTAGTGCTGACATTTCATGTTTCATGTCAAAATGATTATATACCTGTTCAAAAGTAAAAAATTAGCTAATTTCTCTGTTCTTCTAAGTTTGTAGTAATAACTTCTAATTTTTTAAGCACAAGCCTACTGCTAATGAGCAATCACACACCCACACACACGTTATATTGACTGCAGGTGTAGCAAATTAAAATTTTGAACATAGAATTACTAAATAACACTATTATCCTTATTATCAAATGTTGTCTTGATAGTAACATTAACAGAGCAAAAAGTTAGGATTATTAATATAGTACTAGAACTCTGAAATAACTTCCTTTAGTTTAGTATATATTATAAACCATAGCCACTGCCTGACTGCTTGCTGGAAGCATACTTTCCACAATGGTTCAACTATTTTTCATAGTTGAGCGAATATAGTACTATTTGCCGCAATTGGAAGGGTGTTTTAAAGAGGAGAACATTTTAGAGCAGGTAGGAGGAACTTTTCTTTTTTCTCTTTCAGAATTTCTTTTATGTTTCCTCAACAATTAGTAAACCAAAATTAACACGAAGAACCTAGTAGTAAGTGGACACAACCGTTCTTAGATCTTGTAGAACTGATGCAAAATTAATTGAATCCAATCTTTGTGTTCAAGAACAAGGGAGTATTTAATACAGATAAATAAAAAGACAACAATAATTTGGTTCAAAAGGTTATGTATAGAAAGTCGTAGTAAAACACTTGACAAATCTGGCCTGAGGGTATTAAAGCAAAGTTATTTGAAATTTTGTTATATCTTGTTTGATCTTAATAATAAGCTGTTCCAACCAGTGAAACCTGGGGACAGGCCCGGACATCCCCGAGATGGGAGTCCCCCGGATGTCTTGGAGAGAATGGTTGAGTTGCAAGAATCACTGCAACTCATGGGTTATGACACAAGAACGGACTCGGTGGGCTGAGGGCAAGACAGAGAAGGGGAAGATGGTGAAGGACACAGTGAAGAGTGATCAATTTTGGAGTGATGCAAAATACAGCCTCCATCATTAATCCAGTTTTTCAGGTGACTGGATATAGTGATGTGGATGTACCAACCTTTGGAGAGGTTTATGAGTGCATCCATTCTATGCTTGGCCAAATAAGGGTGGTTGTGCGGAAGAGGGACCCCACTTTAGCATTCTCTAATGAGCACATTAAGCCACCATTCACTACGGATGGGAGAAGTTGATAACTCCTTTGTGCATGGTTGCCTATGCATTGAATCCTTAGTGTACATGCCTAGGCTTGATAGAGTTACACCACTTCAAGATGATGAAGTGTGCCTAGGCTTGATAGAGTTGCACCACTTCAAGATGATGAAGTGAAGGAAGGGTTCTTTAGGTGCATTGGTAAGATGTATGATGTTCATACTGTTGGTGTTGGTGAGATTCGCTCTAAGTGGACAAAATTTAACACTCTTACATAAAATTGGTAATTCAATATTCTTTATTTACTACTTAGAGTTTAATAACTTTCGTTTTACTATTGGGTATATTTATGACAATATAGTATAACTTATAATGTTCTAGGTTACTCAGATTTAGCAAAGATGGATATCAGAAGTATGGCATATAAGCTTATGATTTTATGGCGCAAATGTCATGGATCAAAGATGACAAAGATTGCCGTACTGGCCATTCGATTGTTATCTCAGATTTGTAGTTCCTCATCTTTACAACCTATTTAAGTTCTTAAGGGAGCTGAAGTGTTACTTTTCTCGCATCAACCATTTGTTTGCTATCTCAGGTTTCTAGTTCTTTATCTATAGAGAAGAGTTGGTCTACTTAGAGCTTCATCCACTCTGTTAAGAGGAATAAAATTACTCTAAAAGAGCAAACAAGCTAGTTGTTGTACATAGTGTTTTGCATATCATAGATTGGAAGACACGCGTGTACAAAGAGAGCCCTGCATCACAATGGGATGTAGAGCCAAAAGATCCATCTAATATTGATGAGAATGAGATTGTAGTAAAAAGTGATGTACGGCTAGTTGGTGTTCCTTTGGCGGAACTTGACCATGAGAAGTCCATTAGTTCTAGTGACAAGGACTTCGGCTTGGTGGATGATTAGAGGCATCCCTTACTGTGTTTTGATTAGATTTTGTACTCATTTTGATATCAATCATGATTCATATCATGCTACTCATCGTAATCATCTTTATGATTCTTGAAACTTTGATAGAGAACTAATACAAATGAAAATCATATTTGCTGATAATTTGAATTTTGATTTTTGATTGTTACTATGTTAAATGTTGAATGGTTCTAGTTCATGTTGCAATTTCAATATGTTCAAGTATTTCAGGGGTCAATTTGCTATGTATACAACCACCCCCACAACCGCCATCCCCGAATTGAGGTCCCATTTTTCCCATCCCGGCATCCACCCATCCTAACGTTCCCCCATGACAGTGTTAAACTAGTTCCAATTAACCGCTTACAGCAGGATTGAATATATGCTATAAAAAAAGCCCATATTCAGCATAGTCATCTAAGGATATTCATCATTGTAAAGTAATTGCTAATCTCCCTTACAAAGAACATGACAAAAAATTGTAAGCACATGACCAAAAATTTAAGTCATTATGAAAAGCCTAACAAGAAGTTATCATTTGGAATACAAACCATGGCAAATGCATCAAGATCATCAGGATTGAAATGTTTCAGGGCTGAAAGGATTGTCATCCGGAAACCTTGGATAGCTTTTGCTGATTCTGATGTCGCATCTGCAACTGCATACTTCTGAAGTAGCAGCTCAAGTTGACCATTTTCTATGAGAATATCTAACATGAAATACAATGCATGGAAGTTGCTGACTCCTGTTACCAAACGAGCCAAGCATGAGAAGTCCCCTTCTGCAACATATGATTCAACACGGGTTGCTGCAAGGGCCACAAGGACGTCTACACCATCAAGGCATGCAGAGGACTTGTAGAAATGATGGGCTAAAATAAGCAGCTCAACCTGGAAGCACAGACAAAATGTCAGTACATTGAATTTTTTTGAAACATCTTAGAAGCATTCTTTATAAAGCTCGAAAATTGCTAAAAGTAAAAGTGAAACACCGAAAGGGTCTCACATATTTATCGATATTCTCTTCTTTGGGAATATATTTGAAAGGTACAGAAAAAATTAAAAAGAGCTGTTTATATTGTTCCTTGTGTTAACATGTTAATATTTGGACTAAGTTAAGCAAAATGCATTTATACAGACCCGGGATGAAAAAATTGTTGGTACTCAAATCTATGATTCATAAAGTTTGCCAATTTAAATAAGGGAGGGGAAAGGGGGGCTAAGGGATGAGGTTGACAACAAACTCTTGAACAAATTCTTTGCCATTTAGGTAGTTCATATCATTCCCTATTCAAGATACTTTTTAAGCAAGACATTGCATTTTGTTTTCAGTCTAAGACATTATAAGGAACAGTATAAAAGTATTCTTTTGAAAACAAAATCCCCTTTGATTTGAAAACTAACAATGAAAAAGTACATGATGAACACCACAATGATAAACTCAATATCAATCCTCTAAACCTTAGATTTTCTTGTTGCCCAACAATGGCAATACTTGAGTTCCTGAAACAAATGTTCTTGGCCATTTGGCAATAACAAACAGGAAATAATGTTTCTTTAATTTCAAATAGAGAATGAATCTCAAGTAAATACCTCACACGCATGAGGCATATCATGACCAGTTATAACCAGTCGCATCAGTGCATGCCCAACTTCTGGCTCAGATGGGCACAATTCTGCCCACTTTAAGAAATCAGAGGCTCTCCATAAAAGAGGAGCAGGCCCTTCCTCCCTTTGTGAAGATTCTGTGTATCCACCACGATGAGCTGCCAAAAGGCCCTGCAGAGAACAGGCACGCATCCATGAAGATGCAAAACCATTATGGTCTTGAACAGAGAGAGCAATATAATCTGATGGAATATAGGTTATGCTTCTAAGATTTCAAACCTTTAGGAATGATTCTGCAAGTATACGGGCAATACTTGCTGCAGGCATTGAGTGAGTATCAACAAGAAGTCTAGCTTCATCAAGAGAATCTTGGGCTTTGAGGGAAAGAAGCTGTAAGAGTTCAATTGGCTGCTTTTGGAATGCTTCAGAAAAAGACAGCTCGAGAAAATTGGCAATCCTTACCACTGCAAGGATTCTATTACATAAACCCCTTCCGCATCCTTCACGGCATTTAGTTGCTATAGCTTCTAATACCTGTCACATATATCACAACTTAAAGTTTAGGAAAAGAAATCTCTATCCTGCCAAACATATCTTTAAAATGTGAAGAGGCTAAGCAATAGTGAAACTGTAGATGATGGTCTTTGACAAATTGCTCTTTAAATAACTCACTGACTTCCACTTAGAGAGGAATTCTAATGCCAATTAATTAACTTAGACACAACAAGAAAACAACAGAAAAAAGTTACCTGTAAAGGTGTAGCAATATTGATATCTTCTATCAGATTCAAAGATTGCAATAATGCAAATGCTGGTGGCTCAGCCATTGACAGTGAAATTGACCCCTGAATATTGGGATTGGATATCTCAGCTATTTTGAGAGCTTCCTCTACAAGTAGAAGCTCTGAAGGCACATGTGTCGGTGAAAGCTTCTGCTGAAGCTGCTTTGCTGCAGCAATTTGCCCAACTTCTAGGAGAGCTAAAACAGACCTTTCAAGTTCTGCTACTCCGACCTTTTCTTCCCATCCTGCAACTGTTGCTTCTAGCTTAATGTTTTCCTCCAAAAGTGGAAAGACTTCCCCATGTTCATTGCTTCTGAGAAGTGCTGTAGAAGACGGTGGATTATCTTCTGTTTCAATTTGAGTTTTTTCTGTGTTGTCCACAAGTGTTCGCTTGGGATGCACATGCCCTTTGGTCCTCCGTTTTAGTTTTGAGCCACTAGTAGGCCCACTTGGGAAACTAGTGTCTGGTATTTGTGGGCTACGACTTTGTACCTTGCTCAATTCTTTTTCGTCAATTTGATCTTCAGAACTTCTGATAGCATTCAAATGACTATCCATTTTGGAAATAATATTTGCAGTCTGATCAATGACACTGACATTGTTTCCCATGATGTTCTCTTGGCTTGACCTTGAAGAAACATTTGGAATAAAAGAAACCTGAAAAATGCCCTTTCCATTCTTTATCTCCACCTCTGATTCTACAGCTAGAAGCCACACCCTAGTTTCTATCTCCCGTAGCAGATGTAAAGGATAAACCCTACAATAGTAATGAGAGGAAGAATCAACTTCAGATGCAAGCAAAAATGTAACTTCAGACTCAAAATGACTATATTGTATTTTTAAAAGAAAATAAAAAATTGAAAACAAGCTAACATACGGATTTGATTTAGTCATGCTTCCACTTAACCATTGCAGCGCAAGAAGCAGCATCCCATGCAGTTCTACTGCTGGAACATCTTTCTCTATAGCCTCTGCATGCTTCAGAAAAAACATTCCAGCCTGCACAAGGAAACTTACTTTTAACAGGTAGATCATATCTCGTACTTCTAAATAAACCACAAAGAGCTTGACAAGTGATCATAGACAATAAATCTGTTTTCAAATATCATTTGTCACTGACCTGCAAAGGAGGAAATGAGTGTTCAGTAAAAAGAGATTGGCAGTGGCTCCACAGAGCAGCCTGTTCTCCTGGAACATCCCATAGAAACTCTTTCCACTCTGCTACCATTGCTTCAGCCTGCCAAATATCCATTGGCGAATGAATAATAACCATGAGAAGGTTGCAAGTAATTTATGAAAAAGTATGAAAAGAGAGAGCATAAACAAATTATAGAGGCATTTGTTTATTATTGAAGATTAAGACACCATAATAGCATTGAAACATTACTATTCATCTCAGTTGTAGATCAGGCAGCTAAGAAAGTTTCTTCTGTATCAGTAATAGTTTTACATTAGCTTTTAGTTTCCAGAAAGATCTCAACAAGATGTCTTGCTGGGATCTGCTAGGCTTCAACCCATTTTGTTGCTCGTTCCTACATACTTCTGTTTTTGCAGTCATATGTAACAACATTTTAAAATATATTGTGTGTATCAATATGCTGCAAATTTGCAGGTAGAAGTTTTCCACAATACATAGTATTGGATGCTGCTAATCCTGGAAACAATTGTGGGTTCCTTTTTGCATCATTCCCAGAAGAGGCAGCATACAATGCTTCTAATTGTTTCTTCAATATATTTTTTTCCTACTTCCTTTAGACTTCTGTTATTGCAGACTGATCCATAGCTTATTTAACACCTGTAATTTACATCTTAAAATGTTTTTCTTGTTATGAATATGACCAATCATATCCTTGACAGCTTCATGTAGACTTCCAATATCCTTACTCAAATCCAGATCACATGACTTGAACCAAGCTTAAAAATTTAAAATTGGCTATCTCAATTCAAGGATAAACACATTTTAGGTGTTCATTAGAACCTCTCTTAAATGATTTAACTTTATTGGGACATTATGCTTTCCTCAATCACAGACACACTCCATTATCTGATCATTACTCCTCATTGCATTAAGGTTATTTCTGTATTCCATATCAGGAGATTTCTGGATCATAACCATGTGTTTTTTCAACAAATATAATTGATTATTTATTATTGTGAACACAAGTTGTGCCACATTCTACCAACTTAATATCCATTGCAGCATTTGTTTTCAACTTTAAGCCCTTCCAATTTGTCAATTTATTGAGCAGCACTCTCTTTATTAAAATTAGGACCAGAAGAACATAGATACAATATTCAGAAACTCGAAAATACACAAGAACAAATGACAATTATTTACCCTGGGAAAACCCTCCACTAGAGGGTGAAACCCCCAGCCACACCAAAAATCGATCCTTTATTGAATGCTCAAAATCTGGGTACAATGCTCTCCAGCTTAAACAGAAGATAAATCTAAACAGGGATTGTTAACTCTTAACAATGAATAGTAGAATGCGTTTTACAAATAATACATATAATCTGCAAGTAATATACAGCACCCAGAATACTTGTTATCACAATCACCAATGCTATGACCACCACATGAAGCACATATGATAATCACACATAAAACATCAACTGCTGATGTCTGCAGAAAACTCAGAATTAATAATACTGAACGATCAATACTCCCTGACTTTGAACAGGAATACGATATTAACTGAAACCAACATTGTCAGCAAATGGAGTTCCAGACACTACATATGAAGCAAATTGACCTCTCCTAATCTAATTGTCGTAGCACATAAAGAACTTCTGAGACTCCTCAAAGTCAAGACCGTCCATCTAGTTTCTGCCTGTCATGACAGATGTACAGACAGAGTCACCTAGAATGTGCCCTTTCACATGCTCTAGTCGAAGCCTCTTCATTATCCTCAAATGATCATGCCCAAAAGAAGTGACTCCATAAGTTTATGAATCCAACGCACTCTACAGATAGAATTCACGGCAACATTGACCACACCCTGCAACAGTTACTAAGCGAAGATGTTACATTGCCTTCACTGTCTCAAGTTCTCAACAACTGCATGGAGACTCTCCAGATACATGACGATGACTTATCGATAACCCACAGTTTTGAAAGGATAAGATTCTTAGATTACAAAACAATAACGCAAGAATAAAACTCTTCAGGGTTTAAAGCAATCAAATGACTTGCACATAAAGAGACAACAGTTTCCCAATATAAGTAGTTACATATTCTTTAGGAACCACCAAATAAATGTGTTGTTCAGATTTTACGACAAAGGCCACAAGCATCTGCAGATACATGAAAGACTAAGTCAGCAGTCATGTCAACTGTATTTCGAAAATCTTCCTCATACATGAAGTGTCAACATATGTAAGAGTCAATGACAGTCCCACAACAAATATGCTGTTCCATACTCGGAATGCGGTGCCACATATATGATGTGAGATGTAGTTCTTCAATAACCAACAGCATCATATACGCACAACCTGAAGGTGAAGATTCATTTCAGGTATGTTGATATCTCATGAAGCTACAAACTTCAACACTCCCTCTTAGCAAAGGAGATATCATTTCCAAATACTCATGGCATGGAGTCTCTCAACATGGCAGTCACAATGACTAGTATATACCCATATGAAGCAAAACAGAACTTTATCATGAAGTTGCTCAATGTGATCGTATCATGTAGTCTCTCAACATGATGTTCACCATGGCTACTGTTACATCCCAAACCTTGCCCTAATTTTTTAATTTATTTTTACTTTATTTGATCATAATTGTTGGTTTAACGAATTGTCTCTTTTCATGATCATGTGAAATGAGTGAGTTATTTATATATGTTGTACCAACTGTTAACGAATTATTTCTTTTCATGATCATGTGAAATGAGTTAGTTATTTACATACATTGATGAAATGACCGGTAACCTATAACTATTATTAGTAACCTATAACTATTATTAGACGATTAGTAGTTGTTTGATTTGAATTAACGATCAATATATTTTGTTTGAATTACTACAGAATTAATGTTTTTGCGAGAATGTTTTACATGGGTGATTGCAAGAGAAGACTGAAGAGAGGGGAAGCATTACTGGACGAGATCATTGGAATGGGATGTTCGTTTGGTTTAGTCATCAGGATTGATAGGTGTGACCCAAGACTTCCTTGAAAAGGATACAAAGACTTTTCCACGGGTTGCATTAGGGGAACGTGTGAGTTATTAAGGATACAAAATAATAAAAACATAAAATAATTTAAAATAAAATATAATACATACCTTTAGAGATTGTTTATTAATTTATATCCTATCATTATAATAAACACTTACATATGAACACATAAATATAAAAATGAAATGGCACCAATAAATTATAATAATATAATCTAATGATGTCACCTCATCAATGTACTTATGTGAACATATATAAGAACATATTATAATAATAAAATAAAGTTTATAACTCTTCAACTCCTTATTTCTTTTCCCTCTTTATTTCTCTTCTTTTCTAATCGAATTTATGTTTGTATTCGAATGGTCATCTTGAAAACTGATGGAAGCCAAGGAGACTCGGCTAACCTTTAAAGGAGCCATGAATCAACTTAGACGATCATTCATTCCTTCCATCTTTCATTCTTTCTTTCCTCCCTTTTCTCTTATCTATTGCATTTCATACTAAGCTGAGTTTGGACATTCACAACCGAACACTTTCCAGTATTTCTCAACCCTGACTTCCCTATCTTTCCCTTAATACTACCGGCGACCGAAGCCTGAGAACAAGTATCAAATTAGCAGGTGAACAAGAGTTCCGACAAGGGGCAAGAAGAGCCACATTTTAATCACAGGTCACATGTCTTATTTTTACCTTCTTCTCTTCTAAGTACAAGCCCAACTGTAGTCGGCTACTCATTTCAAGGTTGAATGAAATACCATAGAAGCATTGTAATTCATAGTTCGATTTTCACTAAGTAATAATTTATGTTTACAATTGGTACATATGATAGGACTAAGAACAAAACAAATATGTTCAAGTGCATAACTCCTTTCTAATCTGATTTGAGTATCCATCCATAGCCGGCTATGCATGTAGACTGAGATCAATTTATGGTACTTTGTTGTTGGTCCCCTGCATTACATAGAGACCATTGAAGATCTTCATCGAGTAACCTTGTGATTCACATCTTTTATGAATTCAAATGGTAGTTGTAGAAAACTTGGTTGGATTGTGTGAGTCAACATCAATGCCCATGTTATCATATTTTCTGAACAAAATCAGAATATTTATAACACCGAGGAATTCACCGGCATGACGCCATAGAATTGGTGAAGAGGTGTAAATAATATCAGAATGCTCATAATGTTACAAACACTGAGGAATTCACCAGCAAAGAAGCCATGGAATGGTGAAGAGGTGCAAATAGTAACAGGATGATCATAATCTATCAAGCACCTAGGATTCACCTGGCATAGAAGCCATAGAATGGTGAAGAGGTGGAAATAATCTTGCAAGAACCAATAATGAAATCAGATCTGATTATCTAAATAATGAATAATTAATAGCTCATGCATGTCCTGGTAATGGAATCTGTTGTCAAGTCGAGTGGTGGTGATTGGGTTCATGAACACAACTGAAATCCTTGGCCAAGGTAGTTTTAGGCATATGTGCCAATCTTAAGATCACTTGTTTGTTCGCAGATGTCAGTTATATAGGTATAACTGATTGGGCACTCAAATCACCTGATAGCTCAGATGGCTAGACTGAAGAACATCCCAAGCCCGATCACGAGGTAGGGAGGGTCGTTCTAATAAGTTAGGATGTGTGGAGATAAGTATGGTCCGAGGTTGGGAGGTTAAGCCTATATCAATGCTTCTCCTTTCACCAATGCCAAAGCTTGAACAACAAGATAAAGGATTCTTCCGTTATTATTGTATGTTCTTTTACACTTTTACTTTTAATCCTTTAGTAGGAATAATTAGATAGTTTAGTTTTTCAGATAGAGTAAATATTGTCATTAACATTGAATAAATGTTTATTTCAGTTGATATAATTCAGTTAAGAAAGTTAGTCGTCACTTTATTTTTCAGCTGAATATGTTATCAGTTAGAAATGGTTAAATTGTTAGCAATATATATATATATCGTTCTTGTTATATCAGCTGAACATGAAATACAGTTAGATTAGAAACAAATACTTTTATCATAGTTATATTCGGTTAGTAGAAGTCATTGTCATGTGAAATGGAATCAGTTATTAAATCAGATCATTCGGAGTTTTAAATTGGTTATGAAAATTTTTTTGTTACAGCTACTCCCATGTGTGAAATAAACATAAGCTTGTATCGTGGAGTCACTCAACATGATGTTGTCATGAAGTCTCTCAACATGACTATCATGACCTTCCGCCCCCACCCCTTCTGGAAGAGAGATAGTAAAATTAAAATAAAATATAATAATAAATAATAATAAAAGAGCTTTAGGGACAAGCAAATTTGAGAGGTGTGAATTTTCATGAGCCTAATTAGTGGACATAATACAAATATATTCCTAAACATGTCTTTCAATGTTGTCGTAATAGTAAATACACAAACTCCTTATGATTCAATGTAATTGTAACCATTATGACCAAATAATCTTTATAATTGAATATATTATATGCATTGGCTATAGTTCTTTGTAACAACAAGATCTTGTGTTTGATTCCCGAAATGGGAGGTTAAATAAACTTCGTATAAAAAAATAATTGAATATATTATTAATAATAACCTCATTTAATAAATAAATAATCATAAGAATAATATCCTTATATAGTATATACATATTAGCTGACTCAAGTAATTTTAAGTCTACATTGGTAATATAATCAATTCATAATTAATAATAAATTAATATAACACTAATTACTAATCAAAATATAATCAATATTATGAGATACAATATCCATAATGAATCTTTACAATTAATATTAATAATATCTCTCCTTATCTAGTGATCAATATATAATCATTTTTTATCAATCTAAATCAATGGTACTAAATGTAATCATAATTGTGATAGAACCATTACCACAACAAAGCTAAGGTTGCACTTATGACTAAGGGAGCCTATAAATGTTAAGTGGACCTTAGCAAGGTTGAGATTACACTCCATATATTAAGCAGCTACAGAGGGTAAGGTGGAAGGAAGAGGGAATGATGATAATAAATAGATAACCCATCCTACAAAACATGGTGGATAAAGCAGTGAAAATTGACAAGAAAATGGAAATAATAAGTTGGAAGGACCATATCTCCAACAATAAGTAATTAGGTAGTACTTAACGATAAAGGGAGGAATTTGATCAAAGCACAAAGGACATATAATACATATAAACGTGAGGTTCAGTTGTTGCACAGAATTGGAGTACATCTTTATTCACTCAGTGTAGCGTTACCAGTTGGGCTCTAAAAAGTCGAAGACTTGGTTTACATTCATACCAATTTGCATCTTTTGTCATGTGAGGAACACTACAAGAAAAGGGCAGCCAAGTTTTGGGATATAGAACCTGAGTGTGCAAACTTGGATGCAACGATAGAAGATCTTACTACAATCACAAAGGATGATGTTGATAACATCATGACACATGGTGCATCTAGCAATAGTGGAACCGTTTTCAGCTCAAACGATCTTGAACTTACCACAGCTGGAGGAGTTGGTGATGATGAGGATTTTTTGCAAATCCATATTCTTCTTATTTGGATTGATGAACATTGAATCATGAACTATATTTTGATTTTGTAATTGTGATGATTTTATGAGTTGCATTATAATCATGAACATAGACGTATAAGATATGGTTTATAATCTTATAAGACTTATTCAATTTTTAAATTTCAATTTGAATATGTATTAGTGAAGCACCATACTATTAAATGTTTTAATATATATATACACACACACACATCCAAACACATTTGCATCCCCCAGAAAAAAAAATTGCACATTTGCACACCCGATTCTCACATCCGCACCCAAATCAATAACTAAGGTATTTATTAAAAATCTTTAAGAATCCAAACTTGAGATGAAACACAATGTACTAATTCAACAATACATATAACATATAGATATGGTAACGCTAGTTATAACTCAGCATTTTATCTCCCACATTATGACAGGCAGCATGTACCAATGTTATTATTCATGAGAGATTGCAAAGAAACTTTGTACAACTCCAAACATAGTCAAATGCATGAACTAAATCCGCAAAGTTTACACAAAACCAACATGTAATAGAACGGAATGGAATCTGGAATTTTTCGTGAGGGGGATGGAAGTTCGCATGACCTGGTCTGGTGTCAACACCGTGTCCAATGAAGGCCCCTTGTTATTCATTGTCACTGAGCATCTTTAGCATCCACTTGACAAGCCCGTGGGAACATATCTGCAGTCATGGACGCTTAAATTCCTAACACCCACGATTACTGTCATTCAGATTCCCTATGCTACACTGTTCATGTTGTTTCATTAACCTAGCTAATCCTAGCTTGTGGTGACCTGGTTTCCTTAGGATCTCCTCTACGTCTAATTCTAATGTTATTCCCTGTTACCACTGATGCCAACACCACCCGCAATCTTCCTATGTGACCCTCGTATCATACCCGAATTCTTCCCCTTGTAATAACTAACGGCCCTTGCCTTATCCTCTCTCTGCAGTGAAGAGCAGAATTCCACAATGCCACTAACTCCTACAATAAGGGTCTACACTGTTACATTCAATACTCTTGTCATTTGAATGGGCTTCTACTGTACTAACAAAACTCCACCATGTACGTACCTAATTCAGCTAATGTACTCCTGATACAGACCCAATATGAGCAATATACCTCCACACCATTCTTATAAGAAAGAAATCTCCAAGGAGCAGTTGGGGCTACGTCCAACTCTTCACACTTGCCTTAAGGGGTTTCATCCTTAAGAGAAACCAGTCACATTTAAGCAGCCTTGACATTTTATTAAAATAATATTATATTTCATGGCGCTAATCCCAATGAAGCTCCTTGCTTTTATAACCTCGATATGAGGAGAAATACAAACAACTAGGCAATGTGGGATAAAAGCCATTTTCGTCTTTTAGTCACTTAAGTTACTTTTGTTATAAAATGACTTTAAGTCATAAAGCAACTTTATAAAATAAAGTGACTTAACTATAGAAAGCTCTACAACTTAAATATCTCCCCAACGAAACCAAATAGAATCCTGTGACTGACTGGCATCCTCCAGATTAATGTCGCTAGCCTATCGAGATGGAAAGATAGACCAACAAGGCGCTAGAAAGCCTAGCGCAAAGAAGGGGACATCACAGTCCTCCCTTCCCGAGATTGCTTGCCCTCAAGCAATCTCAATGTCGGATGCTGCAGGATTGATTCACACTCTCAAGTGGCATCTTCATATGGCAAATCTTTCCAACGAATTAGATACTCCTTGATGGACATGTTACGCAACTTCCTTTCTCTGTTCTCAATCACCTCGGCTGGAACCAAAACCATCTTCCCTTCCACATCAAGTGGGGGCAATCCAATGGAAGGCACTACATGTTGACCAATCACCTTCTTGAGGCAAGACATGTGGAAAACGTTTTGTATTCTACTATCATCTAGCAAGCTTAGCTCATAAGCAACCTCTCCAACCCTCCGAGTAATGCGATAGGGCCCATAAAATCTAGGCTGAAGTTTTTCGGACCCACTCTTCTTCAAGGAGCTCTGGATGTAAGGTTGGAGACAAAGGTAAACCATGTCACCTAACTCAAAACTCCACTCTATCCTATGACGATCAGCATACATCTTCTGCTGATTCTGAGGTTGTAGAATGTTCCCCTGAAGAGATCTAAGAATGTCATGATGATCCTGTATCCAATCTCCAGCTAGCGGTGCTCTGCTGTCCTATAAAGCCAGATCTACGAACAATAGTGGTTCGCTACCATAGAGAGCTCGAAACGGTGTCATCCAGTTGGACATGTGGTAGGAGTTGTAGCAATACTCCCCTAGATATAACCATTTAACCCAAGCTCTTTGTTGCCCTGCTACATAGTTCCAGAGATAACCCTCCACCCATTTGTTTACTATCTCAGTTTGCCCATCTGTTTGTGGGTGGTAACTCATGTTGGGTGTCAATTTCATACTTACCAATCTAAATAATTCCTGCCAAAAAGTGCTGAGAAATTTGTTATCTCTGTCGCTCACTGGTCCGAGGGAGACCATGTAGACAGAAAACCTCTCGAAAAAATAACTCAGCTACTTGAGAGGCCGACCAATCCGCCGCTATAGCATAAAAGTGAGCAAACTTAGTCAATCTATCCACAACCACGAAAATGGAATCTCTACCCTGCACTCTCAACAATCCTGTAATGAAGTCCATGGAGATACTCTCCCATTTTTGTGCTGGAATAGGGAGAGGTTGTAATAATCCAGTAGGAAACTCGTGCTCCGACTTGTTCTACTGACAAGTCTAGCATTCTTGAAGGACATCATCCTTGAGGCCCTTCCATGAAAACCTTTATCTGACTTGCCTATAGGTTTTGAAGAAACCTGGGTGTCCGGCTAATGGTGCATCATGAAAAGTCTCCATAATTTTTTCCTTGAGCTTAGACTCTGGCATGAGATAGATCCTATCATTATAAAAAATCACATCATCGATTACCTTGTACTTTCTGTCCTAGAGCTGCCCATCCATGATCTGACAAGCTTGAGTATTCTTAGAATACTCAACCAATATCTGGGACTTCCAATCTGTCGATATCTCTGAAATGGCAACACTCTACTACTGAAGGTCTCCTAGAAAGTGCATCAGCAACTATATTGTTCTTACCCTTAACATACTCGATGTCAAAATCATAGGCCTGAATCTTGTTGACCCACTTTTGTTGTCTTTTGTCGAGATCCCTCTGTTCTAAGAAATATCCCAAGC
This sequence comes from Cupressus sempervirens, assembly GCA_028749045.1. Taxonomy (NCBI): domain Eukaryota; kingdom Viridiplantae; phylum Streptophyta; class Pinopsida; order Cupressales; family Cupressaceae; genus Cupressus; species Cupressus sempervirens. The sequence continues at coordinate 545,640,380 of CM053788.1, forward strand.
TGTTGTGGTCTATCTTAACCGTGAATTTTCCACCCACCAAGTACTGTCTAAGCTTGGCTAAAGCGTGCATAATGGCTAGCATTTCCTTGTCATAGGTGGAGTGCAATCTCTCACTGTCCTTGAGCTTCTGACTCTCATAAGCTATTGGATGCCTGTCCTGCATCAGAATTGCGCCATTTCCGCTCCCTAAAGCATCACACTCTAAGACAAAAGGGCGAGAGAAGTCGGGAAGTGCCAAAACCGGGCATGTGCTCATCACCTTCTTGAGCTTATCAAAGCTCACCTCTACACCATTTGTCCACCTAAATGCCCCTTTCCATGTAAGATCGATGAGGGGAACTGTTGTCTGAGAGAAGCCTCTAGCAAACCTCCTGTAATAAGAGCAAAGATCGAGAAAGCTCCTCAAATCTGATACGTTCCTCAGAGGTGGCCAATCTAGGATTGCTTGTATCTTTTTCTGGTGTACCTTCACCCCATCTGCACCAATCAAATGTCCAAGGTAAAAAATCTCAGTCAATCCAAACTCACACTTCAATTCCTTCACAAACAATGAATGCTCCTCCATAATGCTAAGTACCTCATCTAGGTGTTGCAAATGCTCCTCCCAAGTTCTATTGAAAACCAGGATATCATCAAAGAATACCAACACACTCTTGCGCAACTGTTTTCTAAAAATATGGTTCATACATGACCGAAATGTGGTTGGCACATTGGTGAGCCCAAATGGCATAACCAAGAACTCATAGTGTCCATAGTGGCATCGGAAAGTTGTCTTATGTACATCCTCCTCACGAATCCGTATCTGATGGTATCCAGATCTAAGATCTATCTTTGAGAAATAGACTGCCCCATGTAACTCATCTATTAACTCATCAATGCGAGGAATAGAGTACTTGTTCTTAATGGTCCTCTTGTTGACAGCGCGGTAATCAATACACATGCGAAGAGTTCCATCCTTCTTCACCGAAACTAACGAAGAAGTAAAAGGGTTGGAGCTAGATCTGATGTGTCCCATGTCCAAGAGTTCCTTAATTGCCCTTTCTATTTCCTCTTTATAGTGCCTAGGATGACGATAAGAAGTAGTAATGATGGGTTTGGTGCCCTCCTCTAACTCAATGATATGCTCAAACCCTCTCTCTGGGGGAACACCCGGCGGTATGTCCTCAAAAACCCTCTTGTGCTTATCAAGCACCGGTTGAATGTCAACATGAAGTTGTTGTCCTAAACCTAATGTAGCCTTAGAAGAAATGAAACAGTGTGCTGCCCACTCCATGTCATCATGCCTCATACTAGCCTCCATCTTGTTGAAATCACTCTAGGTTCACCCTCTAGCATGGCCTTGAGATTCACCTGTCGATCATCTTGTAAGAATTCTAGCTACATCTTATTATGATCAACTGTCTTCCCAACATGACGTCTAATCCATCCAAATCAACAACATAAAAATATGCATCTAGAAGAAAGTCATCAAAGTGAATCGAAAGCCCTGGGACTTTCCTTGTGCACCTCAATCTATCGCCTCCTTCCACTCTAACTTTGAACTCGGGTATGTCATCAATTGTAACATTCTCTTTGAAACCCAACACGTGCTTATGAAGTTATGTGATACATTTGTATCTAAAAGACACACAATACGCTGCCCTCTAACTATACCCTTCAAGCAAAAGGGGTGACCTGTGGGATCACTAGAAAGGGAAGCTATGATAGGGGATTGTCCTGGCGTAGATTCCTTCTTCCTCTCTTTATGAGGTTGCTCCTCACTTTCTTCCTCATTGCTGCCCCCTTGCTACTCATCCTCCTCTTTCGAAAGAACCTTAGCATAATGTATTTTATCTTTGCCAAGACATCTGTGATCCGATGTCCTTGGCTCCCTATAGGTGAAGCATAGCTTCTTCTTCTTAAGTTCATTTTATGTCTCAAAGTCCAATCTGGGAGGGGAAGTCTTGTGCTGATTCTTGTTCTTTTGGAACGAAGTAGATCCCTTTTAAGGTTTCTTAGGAGGCTATAGTATCGAAGAAAGTGAGTCTAGATCATGTGCGATCTTAATAGCATCATCCAATGTGTTTGGTTTAAGGACCTTGACCAAACCTCTAAATTTTTCCTGTAAGCCCTCAATGAAAAGCATGACCTTACGTTGTTCTGTCATCCAGAACCATAACCGAAATTCACAAAAATTCATCAATGAAGTCATCTAGAGATCCACCCTGTCGCAACTGCGCCAAATCCCTGTAGTAGACCTCAATGTCCTTCCTGTCAAAACGGGTGATCAGCTTAGAGCTAAAAGTCTCCTAAGATGTAATGAGACCATGATCTTGGGTGACTAGCCCATGATGCCACCAATCATATGTTGCTCCCTCTAAATGCATTGTGGCGAATATAATGGTTTTTGTCTCTGACATGGGCTTAAGTGTCAGGTAGGTGTCTAGCTTGTGAATCCAAGCTCTAGCGGATGTCCTACTACTATCATCAAAAGTGGGGAGGGATAACTTGTTCATGGCGTGCTTCAAATCCCTATTTTGTGCCCTAGGCCTCCTCACCTGTTGTAGTCTCTCTGTCTCCCTTTTATTATTCATGTATTGAACAAAGGTCAAATTCTATTTAAACTGATTAGGGAACAGATCCCATTCATCGTACATAGCCATAACATTATCCGGAAGTAAGCCTATTGCCGCGCGTTGTGCTACCTCTTCCTCTGTATTATTCTTAGATAAAATGGGCATTAATGGCCTACCAGTGTTCTATGTGGGGACCCTAGCAGCCCAAGGTGATCCTACCACACTACCACCTCCACTGTGATGACTCGGTGCTCTCCTGTGAGTCAGAGCTAGCTGCTGCATAGCACTTGTAAGCTACTGAAGTGCAATAGCAATATTATTTTGTCCATCTCTAATAGCCTGGAAAGTTTCCCTCACTTCCCGTTCTTGTTCATTCGCATCATGAGCCATTTGAGTGTCCTGTACCTGTGCAACCTATTCAACCTATTCACCTTGTATGCTTGTCTCAAAGGTTAGCTCCTCATCAACTGAGTAACTGTCCTCAATATCAATCTGGTCTAAAGATCGTGCCTGTTTAGGTCGGATGTGACTAAAATTGTTTGGTTTCCTATTAATGCCTATCTAACATGTTTGTCGTTTAAACCAGCCTACAACTCAATAACTTACCCACAAGTTGGCAAGTCTTGTGGCTTTGATACCACTGTAAGAATCCAAACTTGAGATGAAACACAATGCACTAATTCAACAATACATATAACATATAAAAATGGTAATGAGAGTTATAACACGGCATTGTATCTCTCACATTATGGAAGGCAACATGTACCAATGTTATTATTCATGAGAGATTGCAAAGAAATTTCGTACAACTCCAAACATAGTCAAATGCATGAACTAAATCCACAAAGTTTACACAAAACCAACATACCATAAAATGGAATGGAACATGGCATTTTTCGTGAGGGGGATGGCAGTTCGCATGACCTGGTCTAGTGTGAACACCGCGTCCAATGAGGGCCCCTTGTTATTCACTGTCGTCGAGCATCTTTAGCGTCCACTTGATAGGACCGTGGGAACATATCTGCAGTCATGGACACTTAAACTCCTAACACCCGCGATTACTATCGTTCAAATTCCCTATGCCACACTGTTCATGTTGTCTGATCAGCCCAGCAAATCCTGACCTGTGGTGACCTAGTTTCCTGTAGACTCTCCTCTACGTTTGATTCTAATGTTATTCCCTATTACCACTGATGCCAACACCACCCGCAATCTTCCTGTGTGACCCTCGTATCATACCCGAATTCCTCCCCTTGTGATGACTACCAGCCCTTGCCTTATCCTCTCTCTACGATGAAGAGCAGAATTCCACAATGCCACTAACTCCTATGTTACAGGTTTGCACGGTTGCGTTCAATACTCCTATCGTTTAAATGGGCTTCTACTGTACTAACAAAACTCCACCATGTGCGTACCTGATTTAGCTAATGTACTCCTAATACAGACCCAATATGAGCAATATACCTCCCCAACATTCTTATAAGAAAGAAATCTCCAAGGAGCAACTAGGGCTACGTCCAACTCCTCACACTTTCCTTAAGGGATTTCCTCCTCAAGAGGAACCAGTCACATTTAAGCAACCTTGACGTTTTTTTAAAACAATATTATACTTCATGGTGCCAATCCCAATGAAGCTCCTTGCTTTTATAACCTCGATATGAGGGGAAATACAAACAACTAGGCAATGTGGGATAAAAATCATTTTCGTCTTTTACTCACTTAAGTTGCTTTTGTTATAAAATGACTTTAAGTCATAAAGTGACTTCATAAATCAACTTTATAAAATTAAGTGACTTAACTATAAAAAGCTACACAACTTAAATATCTCCCCAATGAAATCAAATAGAAGCTTGTGACTAGCTAGCATCCTCCAGATTAATGCCATTAGCCTATCAGGATGGAAAGAGAAACCAAAAAGGCGCCAAAAAGCCTAGTGTAGAGAAGGGGACATTACAGTCCTCCCTTCCCAAGATTGCTTGCCCTCAAGCAATCCCAATACAGGATGCTGCAGGATTGATTCGCACTCCCAAGTGGCATCTTCATATGGCAAATCTTTCCAACAAATTAGATACTCCTTGATAATGTAACTACAATGACAAATGATAATGTTCCTTCAAATTAGTAGTACAAACTAGAAGGTAGATCCAAAGAGCAAAGTTTGGGAGGAATATTCAGATAACAAATACTTAATGGAGAAGAATACAAAAACGACATTGAATAAATAGCTAGAGTAAACAATGACTGACCGAGAGGAATAGAAAAGGAATTAAAGATTGTCAATAAATAGTCGTTGGACTTCATCAGAGAATGGACCTAGATTGCCTAAAGAAGGAAAGAAAATGATAATGGGGCTAGAATAGAATAATAAAATACTTTGTAGATGGATACTATAACTTTTCACAATAATGATGTGTGAAGAAACATAAAGGAACCGTGACAATAGAGAGCTTATGTTAGAGGAATCGATATTTTAATATGAATATGAAATGAGACTAAGCAGAGATTGCAAACCTACACCCCCAGTAAAGGAATATCAGTTCTACAAAGACAAGCACTCAATTTTTTGGTAGTAGCAAAAAGGGGGAATAATGAAGGAATGAATATATATAGGAAAATACATGAAGTTTAAAGACAACAAAATTAAGGGAACAATTAGGAGTATTTATGAAAGACAAGAGAAAGAATTCATTTCTTCATAAGTTGTCAATGCATCAAATCGAATAGTGGACTTAGCTATTGAAAATTATAAACCTTCACCCACTCGGTATACCTTACAACAAAGGATTATAATCAAACAAGAGGATATAGTTCAGCAGAGGAAGCCACTTGTCTCATATACTTAATAAAAATAATCTCACACCCAATAGAGGGTTATAGATCAGGGGTACTATTGAATAAACATTTTCACAGGTTATCAAACTACCACAGAGAATTAATTTGAAGGAGAAAATGACAATACAGAGAAGGGTCAAAGTCAACCATTCATTTGAAATTTATACTGCATAAGCATCTGATGCAGCAGGGAGAGTTAGAAAACATTATTAAGTGGTCTCCAACTACATAGGAACAAGACAAGGTGCGGGATAAGAATGCCATGAAGAGTTTGGAGATTGAAAGTGTCGTCTGAATTTTGGAGAATGATTCATAATAACAATGTTGAGAAGAATTTGTTAATTGCAAGAATTGACATAAGTTGGTGCAATTATGATTAAAGAAAGGGTGTAATTTATTTCTGAAGGGACATGACTTCTTATATTTGAGAAGTGATATGTTATAATGTTTAAGAGATAAATATGACTTCAAGTCATGTGCAAAATGGCAGTGAGCAAATGCTAGAAGAAACTACAAATAAGACTTCTACATAAATGTAGAAAGGACTCACATCATGAAGGATGTCATTGGATATTTGCTCCAAAATAATGAGATAAATGTTTTTTGTTATATATCTTTTGTATTGTTATTATTTTTGTGGTCAACCTCTTATTTGTATTTCTATATGTACTATAAGAGCAATTTTCCTTGTTGGTCTCTTGTTGGACATTAATTTTTTAATCTTATCTTCTCTTTGTTCCTCCAAAGATGTTCATGCAAGAAAAAGAAGATTGATATCAGATTCAGAGGGAGTCTAACACTTCATCAGAGGTAAGTTTGGACGAGGAGCTCAGAAGATTCATATGAGATTCAGAGGGAGTTTGACAGTTTATCATAAGCAATCTTAGATGAAAAGATCAACAGATTGATATATGCTTAATGATTTTTTCTCTATGAGAGAAGTTCGAGGTGAAATCCCTTGGTTCCACCCTCTGTGTTGAGGTATGGCAAATGCCATGTGAGTTACTATATGACTTTGTGGTTTCTTTAGTAAGGTCACGATCCTGCGATAGTCTAACCTTCTATTATAATGGATATCTTATGATGTCTAAGCAAATCATGATAGATTACATCTTGCATGGTGGATTAATTTCCTTAAAAAGACTTTGAATATAATGTTCCTATGGTAAGTATTATTGAGAATACGTGTGCACATACCTTATGAACATTTGAGTATTTGGTGAATATCATGCGACTTGATATTCTGAGGCCATTACTCCTGATATCATGAGATGATATCTAATAGTGAATATCCTCTGATCAAGGATATTCTTAAACATGTTCATTCTTGATATTAAGCTGAGGTAATATCATATTTTGTGTTTATCTTCCCTAGCTAAGAGGGAGTGTTAATGTTTTTGTAGGCTCAGTCTAATAAATCCCATGAGACTAAATTGAAGATATATGTGTATGTGAGATAATGAATCAAAGATTTTATATGTAACTGTATATATATATATATATTATACACACACACATACATACATACATAATCATTTTTCATTATATTAATAATAATGAATAGACATGTCCCATAAAGGAACATGTCTCTCCTCGCCTCATCAATATAAATGCAAGAGAGGTCACTAATTTGGAAAACACATAAAAAAAACAGGTAGTGCAATCCCAAACATCTTGAAATACATTTGAGGGCCTAACCTCCTCTATGGCCTCCCATACAATGCCAAACTGAAATATTTACATCCAAGTGTTTTCCTAAACAATAAACAACTTTGGGAAAATAAGAGCCAACTCCACATGTGACAATGATGTCGATGACTAGTGGATGTCTAATATCAGTCCACCCATTCATCACAATGGAACAACCACCACTCTCCATCCAAGTATGTCTCATATCCTCCATCCCAAACTCACCTTGTAACATGCTTTATCAAGAAGGGTAGTGTGTAATTTATGATCTATATGGGTACAAAAGGACCCTTATTAGCTATGGCTTTCATTATTTTCTTCAAAAGAGGAGAATAGACAAAAATGGGATGGCATGGGCAAAAAAGAAATCAGCAATGGAACACTTTGTCAACTCCCGTTCCTCTATATTGAACAAATATGTAACCGACCCTGGCTGCCTATGATCACTATCCTCCTTTTTCCCTTTTGATTATTTTTTTGGCTCCCGACCTATGAAAAGAGCTAGCACTAGATGAAATAGAGTGAAGAATATGAGTAGATGATTGAGAGAGTTGAGGCATTACAAAGGGAAAACCTTTAGACCTGTATACAGCTCTCATGCATAATCTATAATACTATAATTTTGCATCCTCTTCTAAATTTTCATAATATATCGCTTCTTTACTCGTAACACTCAAGAAATGAGACCACACCCATGTATAGCTCTGTCTGATTTCATCTTCGCATACATGACATTTTTACACCCTATTTCTAGCCAAATGTTTCTTTTTGACATTTATAGGATGAACAAGGCAAAGTAGAGGTCTTTTAGGGTTAAAAGGGACTTGTGCACACTTTTTCAGGACAGCTGAAGGTATTTCAAATTTATTTGGTTCATCTCTTACGTCACTCCCAACACTTCCACTACCACCCCCAATTCCAACTTCTTCCTCTTGCCATTCATCATCATTATGACTATTGCTGCTCACGTTTAATGGTATAAGAACCCCAACTGGTTCTGACTCCAGCAAACACCAAATTACTTCACTTTTGGATGTTTGGCATTCTGTCAAGCACTTTGCAAGAAACCTTTATCCCGCTGTCCTTTATTTTCAGATTACTTTTGCTTGTCTGTAATGGATCCAAATTTAGTTTAGTTTGTAAAATGTAAGGATCTCTGATAGAGATAAACTACTATAGCAGACCATACAAATGCAGATTACCTTACTTGTATCTCAGACTAATGGCGTTGTTTGAATGATGCAGATCTTTCACTTTGAATAGCAGTCTGTGTGATATAATCTTCAACCTTGAACGCCAATGGAGGACCGCTGAAATCAATTTTATTTAACCTGCAGGGAGAGGAATTGTTGGGACTGTATATGCCTTGTTATTGATATATTTTCCAATGACTTCTCTTCATCATATATATATATATATATATATATATATATATATATATATATTGTAATGGAGAGTCATGTCCGTTTAGAGACATGACTTTTGGCCACGTAGGGTCATGCCTCTACGTGGGCATAACTAATCATTAGTCCCACCATAACAAATGTAATTTGTTTCCTTTGCAATCGGTGGCAGAACAGATAAATACAAAGCCCCAATAACAGTAGTCTTTCTAAGACATGAACCCGATATTGATGAAGTTATTTTGTGAACAATTATATGTATATATATATTTTTATTTTTTTTTTCACCAGTAAAATAGAGTTCATATAAATGATGATTTCAAGTACTTAATATTACTTCAACTGATGCTATACATCAACACTCCCTCTTAGCAAGGGAAAAGTAATAAGCTCTTTAAGAAGTACCAGAATATAGAATATCTGTACATAACACATTATTTGACTTTAACACTCTGAAATAGTGACTTGTCAAATAATTTTAATCACCATGTTATGAACAATATCATAACATATATTATGATCTCTAATTGTCTGAAACAATATCTAGAGTAATCATAATGCATTTGTTATCAATGACTTCCGGCATATCCAGAACAAAACAGTCATAATAACAGGCTTATCTTTGCAAGATCGTCACCTTACAAAGATTACCTTCTAAATATATATATCCATGAAAGATCGTCACCTTTCATTACATATCTGATGCAACTAAACAACCATAGAAGCATAAACACATAAATTTATATTTATATTCAAGTTTCAACATTACAATTTAATCATACCAAGTTTTCTTCTGAAGTATTCCAACTTCACTTTAGCAAGAGACTTGGTAAAGACATCTGATGTTTTCTCATTAGTGCTGATGTACTCCAGTTTGAATACACCTCGATCTATTATATCTCTAATGTAATGATAAGGAATTTCAATATGCTTAGACAGATTGTGAAAAACTGGATTAGCTGAAAGCTTGATACAACTCTGATTATCACAATGAATGACAGTGGGCTATAGAGGCTTCTTAAAAAAATCAACTAGTAACTTTCGTAACCATACAGCTTCTCCAGCTCCCAAGGAAGAGGCTATATATTCTGCTTCAGTAGAGCTTAATGTAATTGAGGATTGTTTTCTGCTAAACCAAGAAATCATCCCAGATCCAAGACTGAAGCAACATCCAGAAGTACTTTTACGTTTAGTAGAGTTGCCTATGCAATTAGAATCTAAATATCCATGAAGAATGATTTTGACTTGACCATATCTGATTCCCATGCCAATAGTACCTCTTAGATATTTTAAGATATATTTAGCTGCCATTAGGTGTATCTTCTACACATGAATTGACTTAAGATGTTAGTAGCATAACATATATCCGTACGAGTATTCACCAAATACATTAAGGATCCAATGATCTGCCTATAGTGAGTAGGATTCGTAGATTCAGATTTAATCATATCATCCTTCAGCTTATGTAGGTTGATGTCCATAGAAGTAGTACCTAGTTTACAATCCATCATTCCAAATTTCATCAAAATATCAATAGTATACTTTCCCTGATTTAGGAAAATGTAGTTCCCCTTTTGCCAGACTTCTAGTCCTAGAAAGTAGTGGAGAAGACCTAGATCTTCCATATCAAACTCTTTTGTCAATTCTTGTTTGCGCTTGCTTATAAGATGTTCTTCACCTGTTATCAACAAATCATCAACATATAACATAAGAATAATCATGTCATCGCCATCTATTTTTAAGTATGAGTTAGGATCAGCTTCATTCTTAGAATACCCTAGCTTTGGTAGATAGTTGTCTATCCTTTCATACCATGCTTTGGGAGCTTGTTTAAGACCAAATAGTGCTTTATTTAACTTACACACTTGAGAATTTCTGTCATGAGTGATGAACCCTTCTAGTTGCTCAATATAAACTTCTTCTTCAATTTCACCATTTAAGAATGTTGTTTTAAAATCCATTTGATGGACTTTCCATCCTTTACATGTTGCAATAGCCAAGATAGTCCTGACAAAGTTGTATTTAGCAATTGGGGCAAATGTTCCTTCATAATCAATACCTTCTTTCTGTGAGAAACTGCGTGCTACAAATCTGGCTTTGCATTTTTCAATGCTGTCGTCAAGAGAATGCTTGATTTTGTAAAGCCACTTAGAAGAAACAACTGATTTGTTTTTAGGTTTGGGTACAACAACCCATACATCATTTTTTAGTATAGAATTATATTCTTCAATCATTGCTTTTTTCCAAGGTTTGCTTGATAAGGCTTCTTCAACATTTGAAGGTTCTGTTTTGATAAGTTCAGTTAAAAGTGTCACATAACATGACTAATTTCTTGTTCTCTTGCTTTCTCTGATTACTTCATCAGGTTCAACATGATTTTCTTCCATCATTTTCCTAGTCCAAAGTGGCCTCTTTTTATTGTTAGCATTTTCAATATTCTTAGGATTTGAAATAGTAGGTAAAGGAGATTTAGTAGCATTCTCCCTCTCATTTTCTACTGGGTGATCTTCATCTATTTCAGTGACAGATTCTATATATAATCCATCAACATTCTTAGAAAGATTGAAGGCAATGTCTTCTTCAAATTTAACATCTCTACTAATCTCAATTGTTCTTTGACCCAAAACATAGATCCTATAGCTTTTGATTGTTTCACTGTATCCAATGAGTATTCCCTTCTTTCTAGATGGTTCTAGTTTTGTTCTTTTCTCTTTAGGAATATGAATATAAACAAGACACCCAAATATTCTTAGGTGACTTAGATCTAGTTTGATACCTATAAATGCTTCTTCAAGAGTGATGTTTTCTAATACTGAGTGAGGACATCTATTTTGAATGTAAACCGCAGTGTTAGATGCTTCGGCCCAAAAAGGAGTATGAAGATTTTGGTCGTGCGTCATTGCTCTGGCTGATTCAATAATTGATCCATTTTTACGCTCTGCAACCGCATTTTGTTGAGGATTATAAGGCACAAAAAACTCCCTCTTAATCCCAACAGTAATGCAAAAATCTTTGAAAATTTCAGAGATGTATTCACCTCCATTGTCTGATCATAGAATTTTTATTTTCTATCCTAACTGGTTTTCAACTATAGCTTTAAATTCTTTGAATTTTGATAATACTTCAATTGATTCCTTTTGTTTGAGGAAGTAGATCCAAGTTCTTCTAGAATAGTCATAAAAAAAATTACATAATAGAGGCACCCATTTAGGGAAGGTACAAACATAGGACCACATAGGTTGGTGTGAATAAGTTCAAGTACAGATTTTGATTTGTGAATGCTTTTAAGAAAGGATTGCTTAGTGTTTTTGCCTAGGGCACATCCTTTGCAAATGCCTAAGCGATCAGTTTTGAGACTAGGTAATCCTTTTACAATTTTTCCCACTGATGATAATGCACGGAAATGAAGGTGGCCTAGTCTCCTATGCCAAATTTCGGTAAAATTTGAAGTTTCATGACTTAGGGCTGAATTTTGTTGATTACAAAGTTTATATAAACTTTTGTCTCTAAATCTAATAGATATAGCTTTCTTAATGTTAGAGTTCTTTGGCCAAGATAGAACTTTGTCCTCTTGAAAGGTGATTCTGAATCCTTGATCAACAAGACCAGAAATAGAGACCAAATTTCTTTTTATACTAAGTACGGATAAAACATTTTTAAGTTGGAGAGTAATTCCTGAATTTAGATGAATTGAGCAAGACCCAATACCTTTAATCGGATGAGTAGAATTATCTCCAATGGTTACTTCCTCTGAGGAGTATTCTGAGAAGCTTTTAAATTTATCTCTAAAACCTGTTATATGACGAGATGCTCCACTATCTATAATCCAAGTTTTTTTATTTGAGTTTAATTCACTTGAGAGGGCTAGATAAAATGCAAGGTTTTCTTTGTTTTCTTCTTTGACTTCTGCTAGTGCTGCTTGAATCCTTTTTCGTTCAAGGCAGAAGTTGTGAGAGTGACCAATTTTGTCACATTTGAAGCATTTTACTTTTGACCAATATTGTTTCTTATAAGGTTTGTTAAATTCCTTTTTATTACGTTTGAATTTTCCTTTCTTGTTTGAATTTGCATGAAGAGCTTAAATCTCTCTCTTGATTTATGTTTAATCCTCTTGAAACTAATCTCAATTCTTCTTGGGTGCATTCATTTTTGAGTAATTCAAATTTAAGAAGCTCAGGTCAGGAGCTCAGACCTCGAATGAAGGTTTCCCAAGATAGTGGAAGTCCTCTTAAGGCTATCATGTTGAGTTCTTTGTCATCAACCTGGCTTCCAATTGTTGCAAGTTGATCTTTTAACTCAGAGATTCTTAGAAAATAAGATGTAATTGACTCCTCGTTATTCATTTTTATGTATAGGAGATCTTGCTTTAAAGTTAGCAATCTACTAGTATTATTGATTTCAAAGGTATTTTTAATAGTAGAGAACATCTCAAATGCAGTTTTAAGAGTGCATATAGAAGGAAGAATATGATCCTTCACAGAGTCTATAATAATTTTCTTGGTCTTGTTGTTGTCTTTTCCATGTCATTTCATCTGGATCATTTTGAAGAATAGATTTGTTTAATTCTATGTACTCTTCTAATTCCATTTCTCTTAGTATTATCATGACTCGAATTTTCCATGATGAAAAGTTTGATACTCCCTCAAGTCTGTCCTCTAATCTTACGTGATTAACAATTTTGAATTTGAGGAAAAAGTTCTAATATTGATAAAACTGAGATTTTAGTTTTAATTCTGAATAATAGAATTTTCTATCAGGAAGGCTCTGATACCATGTTAAATGTAAGGATCTTTGACAGAGATAAACTATTATAGCAGACTATGCAAATGCAGATTACCTTGCTTGTATCTCAGACTGATGTCGTTGTTTGAATGATGCAGATCTTTCACTTTGAACAGCAATCTGTGTGATATAATCTTCAACCTTGAACGCCAATGGAGGATCGATGAACTTGACTTTATTTAACCTGTAGGGAGAGCAATCGTTGGGACTGTATATAGCTTGTTATTGATATGTTTCCCAACGACTGCTCAGCATCATATATATATATATATATATATATATATATATATATATATATATATATATATATATATGGAGTCATGTCCCCGTAGAGACATGACTCTACGTGGCCAAAGGCCACGTAGGGCCATGCCTTTCCCTGGGCATAACTAATCATTAGTTCCACCATGACAAATATAATCTGTTTCCCTTGCAATCGGCAGCAGAATAGATAAATACAAAGCCCCAATAACAACAGTCTTTCTAAGACAAGAGCTCGATATTAATGAAGCTCTCTCTCTCTCTCTCTCTCTCTCTCTCTCTCTCTCTCTCTCTCTCTCTATATATATATATATATATATATATAAAATCATATATGTGTATATAGGTATATATATGTATATATTTTCACCAGTAAAACAGAGTCATATAAATCATGATTTCAAGTATTTAATAGTATTGAACTGATGCCATGCATCAACATAGATGCTTGCAAATGGTTATTAGCTAAGTTACCAATGTGTCTGGGAAAGAGGGGGATGCAGATGCGGAGGCGTTCTGGTGCGCGGATGCAGGAGGATGCGTGGGGGATATCGCCAAGAAGCACGCCCTTCTCCTACAAATGCGCACAGGATGCTTGGGAGAGCATCCGAAGAGCATTAGTTGAGCATCCAAGCACATCCCATGAGCATCTGGATGCTTTGAGTAGCTAATCAGTTAAGTGACTTAGTAAAACATGTGCTTAATATGTATTTTTATAATATTTTTCTCCTATTTGCCTCACAACCCTAAAATGGCCCTAAAAAAGGCCATTCATTGCCCATTCTTCCCATTTTGTTTGCAATTGTTCTCTCTTCTCATTTGGTCTCCATTGTGGCATTTTGAAAACAAGGTCATTAGTTTTGAAAAGGATCATTTGTAGGGTGTCTATTGAGCTTCCACAAAGGACAATTAAGCATCTAAGGTAAGCATTTGATCCATTTCATGAGCTTTTTTAGTGATTTTATTTAGATCTTCATGAATTTTTAAAGATTTTTCATTTTTTTTTAAAGAAATGAAAGAAGGAATAAGTGTAGCCATCTTTTTTTAGTATTTTTGTATTGTATATTTGCACTGGTATGTTTCATGTTCATAGTTTTTTAAACATTTCTCAGTTAATTTTTTTACTATTTTCTTATTAAATTTATAGTTTCTATTGTGCAAGAATGGCCACTATTGATAGTCAAAGTTCAGCAGCATGGCAAGCTAAATGAAGTGATAACTTCAATATTGATGTGGCATCTCCATTATGGAGACACACCACAAGATCATCACAGGTTTCTGGAGATGGGTCATACATTTGGAAATGCAATGTATGTCATAGTAAACCATTCAATAGCTCATATTATTGGGTCAAAGCTCATTTTATGGGCACTGCTGGTAAAGGAATAGCATTATGCAAGGGAAGTAAAGATGGAAAAAGGTTGAGCGATGCACAGATAGCCAGATTCATAAAAGAACAAGAGGTTGTTGATCCTTTAGTGAGCAAACCAAAAACAAGTTTGTACAAACATTCATCTACAAAGAGAAAAGTGAATGTGCCCACCGATCATGTTGCATCCTCCAAACATCCATTCTTGGAAGTGGGAAACGATGAAGTAGAAGTTATTACCTGCAAAAGAGGTTCGTTGGATCAAGTATTCAAAATGGAGGCAAGAGAGATTGCTGATGAAGCAATTGCACATCGCCTTTATGCCAATGGTCTTCTTTTCAATTTGGTAAGATCGCCATATTGGAAGGAAATGGTTGCAGCCATCCTTAGAGCACCAACTGATTACATTAGCCCTAGGTTTGAAAAGAAGCGTACTACTCTTTTGCAAAAAGAAAAGATTTCTATAGACAAAGCTCTTCAACCAATTAAGACATCTTGGAAAACTTCCGGCATAACTATTGTGTCTGATGGATGGAAAGACTCAAGAAACCGACCATTGATAAATGTGATTGCAATGTCCAAAGGGGCAATGTTTTTGAGGCCTATTGATTATGAAGGACAAGTTAAGGATTCACAATTCATTTCTAGAATTCTCATTGAGGCAATAGAGATGGTGGGTAGTGAGAATGTGGTACAGGTGGTCACAGATAATCCCACTAATTGTAGGGGCGCAAGTGCTTTGGTTGAGTCTCAATACGACCATATTTTTTAGACATCATGCACCGTACACTCTCTCAACTTGGTCATGCAACAAATTAGCATCCAAATAGATTGGGTGAAGCAAATATACCAAGAGGGAGAGGAGATACAAATGTTTGTGATAAACCACCACGTCACAATCTATATTCAAATCATTCTCCAAGTTGGAGTTGTTGAAGATAGATTTAAAATTGTGATTACTTTTTTCATTTATTTATTTATTTTAAATCAGTTTTATATTCATGTCCAATTATCAAAATTCTTGTTTATAACTTTGTTTTATAGTTGGTGTCATATTGTTGAGACTAGATTTGCATATCATACTGTTGTTCTGAAACAACTCCTCAAGGTGCAATCAACATTGGGCCAAATGGTTACTTGTAACCAATGGGCTATATGGAAGGCTTCAAATTTAGAAGAGCCTTGAAGGTCAGGGGTATGACCTTGGATGAGCATTGGTGGGCTCGTGTGCAATTAGTATTGGATTTCACTGAGCCTATCATGACTATGCTACGCTTTGCTGCTACAGATGCACCTTTCTTGGGGGATGTGTATGATGGCATGGACACCATGGTAGAAAAGGTAAAGCTTTCCATACAAGCACATGAGACTAACCCCACAGAATGTGAAGCCTTATGCAAAAAGGTGGAGGATATCATTCATCAGCGTTGGGAGAGGCTGACTACCCCATTGTACCTCCTTGCATATGCCTTATCTCCAAGGTACCATAGCCAAGAAATACTTGCTATGCCAGATAGAATTGCACCATATGCAGATGAAAAAGTTGCTACTGGGTGCTACACTGCATTTGCAAGACTCTTCCCAAATGATGAAATGCACAAAAAGGTGAGGCTAGAATTTGGCTCATTTGCTTCAAGATCAAAACTTACTCCATATGCAATAAAGGACCAAAATGACATGGGAGATATCACATGGTGATACATGTATGGTCAACCATTCAAGCATCTACAACCTCTTGCAATCAAGATCCTCTCACACGTAAGTTTTCATTTATTTATTTATTTAGCAATTGTATTCTACACTTTATTGTTTAACATTCTCTAATTTGTTTTTCATTTGTATGCTTAATTTTAAATTTTTATGAACACTGTTCAGATTGCAAGTTCTTTTGTTGTTGAACAGAATTGGAGTACATACTCTTATATCCATTCAGTGAAGCGCAGTCGGTTGGGCTCAAAGAAAGCTGACGACTTGGTTTATATACATACCAACTTGCATCTTTTGTCACGTAAGGAGGATGGATACAAGGAAGGGTCAACCAGGGTTTGGGATGTAGCCCCTGAATGTGCAAACCTAGATGCAACACTTCAAGACCTTACTGTGATGATGGATGATGATGTTGATAACATCATAGCACATGCATCTAGCAACATTGGAACCATACATGGTTCAAATGAACTTGCAAGTGTTGCAGCAGCAGGAGATTATGAGAATGTGGATTTTTTTGAGAATCCTCATGACTTTGAATGACTGAATAAGATTTGTGAATCTTGAGCCTTTACTCTTGATTGATCAACATTGAACTATGAACTATGTTTTGATTTTGTAATTCAAATTGCATTGGAATCTTGAACTTAAGTAATTTACTAATTAGACATTACTGTTATTTCAATTTGATTATGAAAATTACTCAATGAATGGTTTTTTTTTGTATATTTCTTGTATTTCTTTGCATACATAAATTATAGTTCACAATTTTACATATATACATACATACATACATACATATATATATATATGGATGCACCCAAACGCATTCAAAATCCCAAAAAAAAAAATCCATGCATCAGAACCATAATCGGTAACTTAGGTTATTAGATGTCCAAGCAAAGAAATTGAAGTACAATTGCAATCTTTTTTTACCATTCAAATGTATACATATGATGTCAACATGTGAAATGTGCATCCACAGCTAGTAGACATTTCTACAAATACTTGATGTGCATACTCTTGACTGAAACACACAGCTACAATATGGCTTTTCATCACACAGTTGAGGTCCAACCTTATAACTCTTATTTAATACCAAATTGTTTACAATGAACACTAAAAGAGATGAATTAAACAATGTCAAAATCAAATCAAAGATGTTTCAATGTGTGGTATCATCTCTATGGAAATTACAATTAAAATTTAGGAGCATGTAAGTGGCTTCTGTAGGAAACAAGTTGCAGCAGAACAGTAATGGGAACCATGTATAGAAGTGTGTTCCAACTCAATGCAGATTGCAACCAATGTATGCTAGATACTGTCCAAACAAGGTAGCGCCAAATGCCTCCACGTTAGGCCGTAAGCAGGTTGTCAGGAAGGCTCACGGCAATAACACAAACCCAAGCCAAATAGTTCAAAAGACACAGCAGGGATGACCCTTCAGTGGCGTCAAAATGCAGGGGATTGATTGGATATTGTGACCCAATCAGAGTGCTAACCGGTGACCGGAAATGCTGCCCAGCTAGAATGTCAACAACAGATGATACTGATGCCAATTTGCAGCACAAAATTCACCCTCAAATCATAGTAACCACAGTCCTGAAGGCTATAATAATCAGTCGCCAAATTTAATAGAAAGCTTTCAAACAAATCGCTGCAAATGAATAACAATCTTGGCATACAATAGCACCAGGATTAATTGTGCAATTCAACCTCAGAAATCAGGCACAATTCACCATGTGTTTCAAGGGCTCAAAGTGCAAATCAGTTTTGGAGTAATCAATCCTCTCACAAAACAATGATCAAACCCTCGATAAACTTAACAATTAATTAAAAAGCAATAGATAAGAATGAATTGCATTTCTCCATGAAGTCTTGAATAATACAACTTGGCTTTTTCCTCACACTTTTCATTAAAGAGCCTTCATCAATACACCTTTCAATTAGAAGCTCTCATTTAATAATTTAATAATAATTTGGCAACTAAAATAATAATAACTCCCAAAATACTTATCCTTTAAATTTGTCATCTGAAACATGAGTCACACATATTATTTCCCCAAGTGACAAAATGCACTTTCCTAAAATAGAAAGAGTCCCTCTTGATCATCACTAGACTTGCCATAAATAGAAGATTCATGAAACTAAACCCAAACAAAGTCCAATCTAAGTCAAATGAAGCCCAAACTAGAACATACTGAATTTTGAAGACAAGACCCTCCCATAGCCAAAGCCTTTGCCTCAAAAGACCCTCTATCCACAATAATTAGCCTAGGATGATCACATAATAGGCTAATCCCTCAAACTCTGATTCTGGCAAAAATGGGGACATTACAAATAGATATGTTGTCACAGTATATTCAAGCCCAAGGTTCTAAAACTTAAGAATTAAAATGAAAATCAGACCCTTTGCTTTGAATTTTTCTTAAGACTCTTTAAAAAAAACTTATAATGTTTAATAAATATTTAACTTAGAAAGCTGAAAGAGAAATTTGAAATACTAATAGTATTAATATAAGAAAAATTATTTTAATAGTAATGCAATTGGTATTTCAGATTTCTGAAAGAAAGCCAAAAATTTTAAATAAACATTACTCAACTTTGTTGATTGATTCTTGTATGATTATTATTTAAGATCCTAACTCTTTGATTTTATTTTTTTTTAAACTTGAACAAAGAAAACCTTACTTGGAAATGCAAATGCCATACAATGTTGGGAACTTGGAAGGGCTGAAGGCACAAATGCCTCTGCAAATGGCTCTCACAAAACCCTCAGACCATATCTGCAAGCAACTAAACCGCTATTTTTGCAAGTAGCAAACCCTCTTTGTGTGTGTATGTCATCGTCCGTCAATGAGAAATGAAACCGAGAAAAATGCAAACATTACATGTTGTATGTAACATATTATATGTTATGAAATGTTATTTTAATATTTTATTAAATTTATGAGGCATGGGGGCCACAGAAGAGCAAAAACAAATTGCAAATTGTTAATAAAAATTTGTTTAACCCTTTTATGTTCGTGGAAATGTCAAACAGTCCTCAAGATGGTCTGGGGACAGCTCTATCGTCCCCAATCATGATGAGGATGGTCAAGGCCCATCAGAAACTTGTTGACCATTTCAGGCATCTCCCACACAGTTTCCAATTTTTCGAGCTGATAATCTAGGCCTTGGAAACATCCATCCTTGTCCAAGTCACCATTAGACTTTCAAAGGACTTCATCCTATCATGCCTTCCATCTTTTCCTTGTTCATTTGTGTATTTCAAACTCATGGACCTATCCTTCCTAGCATGTGCATTGCTCAACCTCCAATCCACAAACTCTACTACAATCTTATGATATCTCGAAACCCTAGCACTCGAAATTCTTGGCTTGTTTTCCTAAAACTCTATCACAAATCTTATCATATCTCCAAACCCCAATGCTCAATATTCCTGGCTTTTTTTTCCGTTCTCTTGACAATGCCCCCACACATGTTGTATTGTCATTAATGGTCAATAATGCTGCCACAACTTCCAAAGGCTGGAATATTTCCAGCCCATAATCATTGTCCAAATATAGTGTTTCAAACTTTGCAATGTCTCCTTTTAGCATAACCCTATTGGTGGATGGATTTAGCCTATTACTGTGTCCTTGTAGGCTAATACGGGTGATTAGAGGACCCTGTCGAGGGTTATGCCTTTGTTTGGTCAAACTTACTATTTATACTAAGTCAACGAATGGTTTCGAAAAGCTCAGATGAGTTAAGAGGAATTGAATGATGCTCTCAGTTTTTATTTTTGGCATTTGGTTTGGGCTCCAAGAATCTTAGAGGCAGCATCTATTTTTAGTAAGTCGCCCCATAAGGTTCATTCATCATCCTTCTTCATCAGGATCACTCATGTACTATCAGATTTTGATTTTGAGGCGTCTTCAATCATTTTCGGAAGATGGATCAATTATGATAATTATTTAATTGAATAGGTTGAGGTTGCTATTTTTTCTGGTATTGTATATTGGTCACCTTAGTATGATAGCTTGTTGGAACTAGGTTGAAACATTTTAATTCTTAGGCACAAGAAACAATGACTTTGTGTAAGAATATCGTTACATTGATGAAAAGGCCATTTTTGGAGTCAAAGGGAGTTAATAAATTATATTATTCAAATATGTGCCCAAGTATAAAGCAAGGGACATTTAAGTGAAAAGGGTCTTTATGAAGCTAACTGTTGGAGTGATAAGGAAGATTTGTTTTATTATTATAACAGAAATGGCTTGTTGCAAATGAAATCATTCTTGGATATCTTTTGATTTTTGTGGAGAATTTGGAGTTTTGAGGGTTTGAGCTGAAGAAATTGTGAATTTCTTTCAGACTTTGTTTGCATTTTGAATTGGTTTTCAATTGCCAATGATTGTGCCATTTATTGTTGTTGTTTGGATTGATTTTGCTAAATCAAATCATGCTGGAGAAGCATGTTCTTGCTGTTAAATTATTGGTTTTTGGATGGCTGTGAGCTCTAAGAATTTTGGAGGTATTAGTGTGGGTTTCTAGAAGGGTTGCAATCAGTTTTAAGGCAGTAGCAATTGCATTTACAAGGTTGCTTTGCAAATTCAAGGATAGTGTTGTTGCTGGAAGAGTCGGCATTAGCATTGGAGGAGAATTTATGTGTTTAAATCTCAGGTGAAGACCAATGTTGCATTCTTCTATATCAAGTTCATTGCATTTCAATAAACAAGTGTGTTCATTATATATATTTGCAATACATTTGCATATGTTGCATAATAAAATATAGAAGAGAGAATTTGTAATTCTAATTTCTATGCATTGTTATAAACTTATATATTTCATCTTAATAAATAAGCAAAAAGCATATATTTGGAAAACACAAAAAAATCCATGCTTCAACATAGTTTGAGCAAGAGCCGGAAGGGTTCCTTACAGTGGTATCAAAGTGATTTCCTGCCATCCTATGGGGTAGGGGGAAAAAATTATTATTTTGGTCATGTTGTTATTTGAGCGACTGACACTTTATCATTGTTTTAGTTATGGATAAATATAGGAAAAATGGTAAAGAGTGAAACCAGTCGACTAGTAGAGTTAATCTAGGGAAACAAACAAATGTCTTGATGGAAAGTATGGAAAAGCTTAAGACAAAATCAGAATAGGATGGATGAATTACTTCCAAACCCGACAGCCATAGATAATTATGCAAGGTGTATGGTTCCCATTTTTAGAAAATCTTCCTCATAGAGAAAACAGGAAGAGAATTAGGAGGATTGTATAAGTGTAGCTTCAGCAGCCAGCAACCATCAGGTGGTCGGGCCTCTGCTCAGTGGGGCAGCTACTAATCCTTCTCATATGCATGATGTCGGAGGCTCTTTTTGGGAGCATGTGGTTATGGCAGACTTGGCTGAGGACAGTTGCATCAAGTCCCAACATTTACATGAGACAGGAGCTAGTGACTAAGACAATGTTGATGACATGATACTCACCATTGATGGCAGCCTTACATCTGTTAGTAGTACTGAAAATGTTAGTTATAAAAGATCTGAGTTTAATGACAGCAGTTCTATTTTTGAGGCTCTTGATGGTGTTGATGACAGGCCAAGTGTGGAGAATGTTGTTAGTATCACTATAAATTTTGAATCACTTGACGAGAGTACTAGTTTTGAGGGTTGGATGGAAAATATGAGCTCCAATAGCTCTGATTTTTATGACAGCAGTCATATTGCGATAATAGATAAGCTTCTATAATTAGTTAATGGTTATCTATTTGTAGTCTGTTGCAAATATTAGAATGTTTCTAATATTAGTTAATCTGTAGTTATCGGTTAGCTTTCTTTAGCTTTATTTTAGCTACAATAGAATGTTTCTATTCTTTACGATCGAAACGTCGTTTTATTCTTTTGTATATATTGACCTCTCGGTCTCTGTTAATATTAAGCAAATATTTACCAATTACTTCGTAATACGGAATCAAAGCCAATTCTTTGAATTTTTTCAAAAAAAATATAATTTCTTGTTCGTAATTATCAGAGCAATATTTTTCGAAATTGTTTTCTATGATATTTGCTTCTTACGGCCATTTTTCTGCAACTATCAACTATTTTTTCTGCACATTTCAGCCATTTTTTGTGGTTTTTTTTTGCAGCAGAGCCGTTTTTGTTCAAAACCCTAGTTTTTTGTAACGGATCAAAAAAATTTACAGATTCTTGATGGGTTTTTCAATATCTCAATTGGGTTGTCTATTTTTTCTAGGTGCCTCAAGTTTCGAACCAGTGGATCCAAAAACCAACAACATATTATTTCTAGGTTTTTTGAGCTCTCTATGAGTACCTCTTCAAATTTTCTGGGTCTTCCGTTTATTGCCTCAAAGTACATGCCTTAACAGATTTTCACGTTTTTTGATTGAAAAACGTGCTATGGCATTTTTGACTAATATTCTGCTCGACAGGGAATGGGTTATTCAATGACAAGAATTGGACACATCATACAGTTGGTGAAAAAATATGATATCTAAAAGTGTTGCACTGCAGAATCTCTGATGACTTAAATTTAAAAATATATGCAAAAGCAGAAAGGTTAACTGGTCCTCTTAGCAGAATCTCTCATGGCTTAAATTTAAAAATATATACAAAAGCAGAAAGGGAAACTGGTCCTCTTAATGTAGTATAATAAGAAAGCAATACACAATTTATTTTAAAATATTTGCCTTTGGCAATACAAGGAATGGCATGACATCTTTAAAACCAAAGAGTACAAATATATAAGATGAGGAAAATGGTAGCAAATTTTATAACTAAGAATTTGATATGCATTGTTTATACTACCTGTGTTTCTGTCACATGGCGAACTGCTGATTTAAAGTACAAATATATAAGATGCAGAAAAATGGTAACAGATTTTAAAACTAGGAATTTGATATGCATGGTCTATACTACCTGTGTTTCTGTCACATGGTGAACTGCTGATTTCCACTCAGGACCACTCAGTTCCAGCTGCCTTGCCCAGCTTCGGGCTTCTTCCCAATGCCCATTCTTCTCTAATGCTGTTAAAAGAGCGCTATCATCTAAATCAGGAGTATCTAACAGTAAATCTGCACCTTGTCGCAAAGCAGGATCAGCTAACTGAACTTTCCAATAAAAACGGCGGAATCGTGCTGAGGCTGAGCCCCCATCTCCAAAGTCAGCTGCAGCTAGAAGTTGTAAAAGGCATCGTCGTTCATATGCTGATGGACAAGTTGAAAGCATAGCATCTGCAGCTTTGACTGCAGCTGATGTTATCCATGTGGTTGCAATCTTATTATTCTTTGAAGTAGCCTGTGCTTGTAGAATTTCTTCTTTTAGCCGGTTAGAAAAAGAAGCTAAATGTGCAGAGGCCTCAGAAAGCCTCATCTGTGAAAATGCCTGTAGCAAATGAATGAACACCAATAAGTATTTGGAAATGATGTTGACTTTCAAAATGAAAATATAATATATAAGGACACTAGTGGAGATAAAACAAAAACAGAAAAGGTTGAAAAAGTATTATAGCATCATAATACGGAACACAATATGAGTAAGCTGATCACAAGATAGATCCTCCAATTTTACATACCTGAAGAAATCGAACAAATGGCAGCAATGAACATGAGGGTATGAACAGATCAAAAGCCTTAAGCAGCGGAAGGAATAGCTGCTGCTCGCACAGCACAGCAACCATTTTTGTTAGCGATTCGTGTTCTTCCCTTCCATCACTTACAACGGTCAAGCATTCACTGGATTGCTTCTGTTCCACCTCAGGGACTCTTTGTCCTTCAGATATTGAAGTGGAAGAGGTGTCAAGGTGTCTGGATGGATTTGGGCTACTACTGCCAAGGTTACTGTCTGAAGCATTTGTCGCACTTACCTGTTCCATTAATCTTCTCCTTTTAGGATTCTTTCTATTGTACCGGAAAGAAAGGGTTCTACAGTTACTAGGCAAGGCATTAGTTGCTTCCACAGCAGTGCTGACACTATTAGCAATCTGTGCTGCAACATCATTGACTTTTATTGCAGAAGTTTCCCTGAAAGAGCAGACATTTTCACAAAACAAATAGCATGTCAACGTGTCAAACTTATGAAATTTAGGAGATCAAAGACACAAGTATATTTTCTGAGTATTTGGAAAGAAATACACTTCCAGACAATTCAAAGAAAGAACAGAACATCTTCAAGAATTAAATCTTCTTCTGATTTATTTCAGTTCCATACAGCTCAAGAAGAGGCCCAAAGAATGAAGAAATCTGAAATACTATATACCAAAGTAACAAGAATCGGAATCGGATCAGAATCGGCAAGGCCGAAGCGAATCATGAATCGGCCATGAATCGGAATCGACTCAACTATGAATCGGCAAATTTTTAAAAACCCTTTAAATTTAGAGATCTTTACAATTTAAAACTTATTTCATGCACCCTTTATTGAATATAACTTATATTATTAATATATCAGTCCTAGGCCTGATTTATGCAATTGGATATATCAGATGTATTATATTTGCTAAGAATGGGAAGAGTGTTATTAACTTATTTGATCGAATATCCAATGTTCTAGTGGTCCATATGAATTCAGAACTATGCTGCCTCATTGTTCTTCTATATGACACCACTGATGTAATTATCACAATTGTATTTGTTGCACATGTATAAGAGTACGTATTCTTTAGATGTTTCTCTTTCTAAGTTATCAAATCCTAACATTGTGGAGAGATTTTGAAACCTTTCCTTGGTGGGTGGAAAACGGATAGTTCTATTCCTTACTGGAGATGAATGATTTACTATTTTAGTCAACTGTGTGAGAGGCGTGGCTATGGTTCTTAGGTTTTTTTTTATTTTAATAATTTTTTGCAGATTCATGGAGCTGATTCAAGCAATTTTTTCCATGAATCACATGAATCAGCGATTCAGGCGATTCATGGAAAAAAATCGGCTGAACCGATTCACAACTCATAAAAAATTGCCCAGCCTGAATCGATCACCAAACCGGCTATTCAGGTGATTTCATGGTAATTCTCAGAACTCTGCTATATACACTTCAAGAAAAATCATAGAAAGCTTGAAAGCACAGAAGAATCTTTAAGAACTTGCTTTCTATCTTATTATTTTACTTTTGTATGGTCAAATCAAGAAGATGCATATAAAGAATCAAACTTAACTTTGGAAATTGGAAAAGTACTTGGCTGTAAACATTCAACTAAAATGTTGATCGGGCAAAATATTTACAATTTGTTCAGATCTATAAGTCCCATGCTCACTAACTTATATATGCTTATATACTCAAAATGTGAATAATGCTCCAGCATCACGACTTCTCAAGACGATTTGGCTTCCATGCTAAATCCTTCTACTTCGGACATATAGTAATGCAATGAGGTTCATGGTCTCAATTTCATGTCAAAATGATCAATGTGTCCAATGTACCAGAGGGCTTTGTACTTTTTAATGTTCAATAAGTCATACCATCTCCAGGTTAAGTGTGCATGATGAACCCCATGTTTATTTAATAGTTGCAGACTGGGTATTTGAAAGTGCAAATGCTCTATAATTCCAACAAATATAGTATGTGTTGATAGCCAAGTGAGATAAATGTTGAGTGAGGTCTAAAGTGGTCACTGTTTTGAGTTGGAATTAGCATTTGTAGTGGTTACCCAATCAAATGAGCAATTGAATGTAATAAAAGGTGGAACTTTGAAAATAATGGGTTTCTTCTCCTCTCTTCCCTGAAGAGGGCTGCAACATTGCATAGAACTCTTTCCTTCAAGACTTTATCAGTGAAAGTAGAATGGAAAAAAAAAGAAAGATCAGAATCAGACATTTTCAGCAACCGATGCCTTGTATTTCTTTTGCATAAGTTGTTGTGGTTTGTAATTGAAAACTGATTGTGTTATGTGCAGTTTGATTGACTTTGTGCTGTTTTAATTCAAATAGTCGTTTTAGTTTTGATGACACCCACACATACAATTGGGAATGGAGGGAAATTAGTGTTCTTAGAGAGTTTCAGTGATTTTCATTGCATTTGCATCAATCAGTATCACCCTCATTTGCATTTAACAAGATGCCATTTTTCAGCCTCTCATTTCTCAGGATTCCTATGTGGTCCTTCATGTTTAGTCTACTGTAAGTTTCTCTTTCCTTTCTTTTTTGGTTCTCCCCTTAATAGTTTGCAACTGTCTGCCTTGTGTACATTAGGCTTTAAGAACATAAAACCCAAAAAAATCATCTCAGGGGACTGCCCTTCTCTAACGTAGAGAGAAATCAACCACTCCATCTGGATCTCCCTATATCTGTTACACTTTCCGTAGATGCTCATTGGACATGACACAATCAGAAAAGGATTGTAGGAGCAAACAATTGTGCTAGCAATTCCCAATACCCAGCCAGATTGTGCAGTAGCACATTTCTGCAAAGCATACTACTAAGTATCTGAACTTGATCAAACTGATTCCAATGATAAAGCATTTGTAAATTAAAGCTAAGCAATTGAATAGATAATACAGTAATCACTAACTAAGAATAACTGGTGGCAACTACAGGACTCCTCAAAAACTGGAACAGCTAGATATAAAACCAAAGGCACAAGTGTGCTAATATCTAGGCAAAAACAATTCCTAGTGCAATTGTAGAGAAAAATTTGAGTGATAGGGACATTTTTCCGAATCAATTATCAGGGACTGAACATATCAAATGACATACTATAACTAATTACATTGGAAACCTTTCTATGGTAGCAGAGTTCTAAGAAAGTGATACCTCACATTTCACAAAAATAACTATTTTGCAAAACTGAGTTCAACTTTGGTGGTTAGATGCTTTGTTATCCCTAGGATTGTAAAAGAGCTGTATAATGAATGGCTCATAGGGTAGCAAGCTACATGGGTTTAACCTTAAAGAAATTTGTTGTTAAGTGCACTTGATTTGGGCCAGTACCACGATGGGTGACCTCTCAAAAAGGCTTGATGCTTCACCCTAGGAGCATCACCTAGACGCAATGAGTGTTAAATGTTCCAATTCATTCTCATAAGAGATGGGTTCTTGTGAAACACCACTCATGAGACATAGGTCAATGAGTTTGAATTGAAAAGTACACAGTTGAATCATGATAGCAATATCACGATTTGACTTGTTGTGGAAAATTACTCCTATTTATTAACTAAAGGCGCTATAATGAATAGCTCATAAGGCACAACACTTGCTGAAGGTTTTTTAAATGGAAGAAACTTTCTGGTTAAAAGTGCTTGAGCTAGAACAAATTTTGGAATGGGCGACCTCTCGGGAAGGGCCCAATCCTTCATCCTTACGAACATCACCTAGATTCCATGAGTGCTAATTCTTACATTCTCATGAGAGATGGGTTTTCGTAAACCCCTACTCATGAAACATGGGTCAATGAGTTTGACTCACAATATACACAATTGAGTCCTTGTAGCAATATCACAATATACATCAATTAAAACTTAAATAAATGGATAGATATAAATGAATTAACAATAAGTTTTAAACATACATATAAATATGACTCCTCTTCATGATGATGGATAATTAAGCGTGACCAAAATGTTGATATAAAGAAAACACACAAAAGCACAATTACATAACATAGATGTAGTTTTGTTTTTTTTAAAGAACAAATTATAATTTGAAAAACTGACAAAAATATATAATTATAGTTGAGGGCATCAGAGTCGAGAGAAGTTCTAGGATGGGTGACCTCCCAAGAAGGACAAACGCTTCACCTTTGTAACCACTAATTGGATGCAATAAGCGTTGAGTGGACTACTCGTTCTTATGACAGATAGATTCACATATAATACTACTCATGAAATATCAACCAATAGGTTTGACTAAAAAAATAAATACTTGAATCTTGATAAAACATCATAATTTTATTTCTTGTAAAAAATACACCCTTTCGTCATTGGATAAGCTAGAAAGGCTCTATAATAAATGGGTCATAAGGCACAACACCTTTTAAAATTTTACAAATGGAGTAACAAGCAAGCTTAATCTTGCGGAAAATTGCACACTTAAATCTACTTGAGTCGAAGTAGTACTAGGGTGAGTGACCTTCTGAAATTCTTGATGTTTCATCCATGTAAGCATCATCTCGATGCAATGAGTGCTAAGTAGAACATTTATGCTCATGTAAGATGAGTTTGTGTGGACCACTACGCATGAAATATAGGTGAGTTTGACACACGAAATGCATGGTGAGATCCTAATAAACATCATAATTTGGTAAATTG
Organism: Cupressus sempervirens; assembly: GCA_028749045.1. Taxonomy (NCBI): domain Eukaryota; kingdom Viridiplantae; phylum Streptophyta; class Pinopsida; order Cupressales; family Cupressaceae; genus Cupressus; species Cupressus sempervirens. The sequence continues at coordinate 545,669,227 of CM053788.1, forward strand.
CAAATAGTTACTTCCTATACTTTCAGATACCGATACTTGTTGGTTTGACCTGGAATTCGAAGTGGATGGGGACGGAGGCATTGGTACAAACGAAAGTTGGGTGGGTGCCGCCTGGATGCCACCCACGGGCATCTGGATGCAGACAAAAGCCTAAAACAGGCTTTCGGACACATTTGGGTGCTTGTGGGTGGCATCCGGGCGGCACCCACAAGGCATTCGAGGGCTTCCAATCGCATCCACAGGCTTGTGCCCAAAAAAACCAAAAAAAACAGCAGTTCACTTGAACTTTAGAACATGTGCATTTTTGCACTTTTAAAACTTTTTTTTTGCCAAACCCTAATAGAGGCCTTTCAACCATTCAATCATCATTTTGTTTGCAGCTAGGTTTGCTCTTCTCATTTGGCTTCCATTTTGGCATTTTAAAGACACTTGATTATTTTCCAAGAGGATTGATCATAGGGCGAGAGTTGGCTTCCACAAAGGAGTTATAACCTTAGAGGTAAACATTTGATCACATTCTTGAGTGATTTAATGATTTTTTTAGAGATTTTGATGAATTTTTTCAAGTTTGTGAAGAAATTTATCAATTTTTTTTTTGAAAGAAATAACAAGTTTAGGTATCTATTTGAATGGTTTTTTACTTGTATGCTTGATATTCATAGTTTTTATATTGATTTAAATTTATTTCAAACTCAAGTTTTTTTAATTTTATTTTGAAAAAACTAAGTAAAGCAAGAAGTTCAGCAATCTATTTAAGTAGTTTTCTATCATTTATTTGCACTTATATGCTTAATGTTGATATTTGTTTTAATTTAAATTTATTTAATTTCTTATAGATGGCCACCACTGGTAGTCAAAGTTCAGTGGGCCAAGCAGCTGAAAGTTCTAAAGTCGATGTGGTAAGAGAGGCAAGAGAGCTTGTTGATAAAGCCATTGCACAATGTCTCTATGACAACAGTCTTCCTTTCAATTTGGTGAGATTACCATATTGGAAGGCAATGGTTCTACATCCCACAATCACCACAATCACAGATGATGGTGCTGATAACATCCTGACACATGGTTTATGTACCACAAGTGGAACCGTTTTGGATTCAAATGATCTTGAACTTGCAGCAGTTGGAGGAGACGGAACCAAGAAATGATGATGAGTTTAAAAAGAATCCATATGATACAGATTCAGAATGATAAACATTGAATGATGAACTATATTTTGATTTTGTAGTTGATGATAAACTATATTTTGATTTTGTAGTTGCGATGATTTGCTAAAATCATGAACATAGACGCATATGATATTCATATCATTGAACCAGTTTATATTTTATAATCCTATTGAGTATTTGAATATGTATTGGTGAAGTTACAAACTGACAAGCTATCACTACGGAGCTAAAGGGACTATGATTAATGGTTCACAAGGTACCACCACCCTTGTAAAGATTTTCCAAATGGCTAGCAACCTAAGTGGGCTTGATCTAGGTGAAAATTCCATTAGCAAAGCATACTTGAGTTGTATATCAAAACAATGACTTCCAAGAAGTCCAATACTTCACCCCTCATGAGTACCACCTAGATGTAACTGATGTTAAGTAGAGCATTTGTGCTCATGAGAATGACTACTTATGAATTTTGGGACAATGAGTTTCACTCAGAACTACATAATCGAATCTTTGATATAACATCATAACTTGATAGCTTACATTTGTCATTGCATGAGCTGATGAAGCCTTGTAATGATAATTCAACAATCATAAGCTGAGCTGTCAGCTCACATTTGATTTCAGATGTGGTTTCAAGATTCGGGTTCAAGAATTTTTCGAATTTTTTTGGGGGGGTTGGTTCAAATTCGTTTTGGGTTCGTGTGTCATAAACGTATGTATATGTATGCAGCAGCAAATAAGTTCATACACCTGGCTGCCAACATGCTAACAGTAAAGAAACAAAGCAAAATACACCACCATATATATTAATTTTTTAATCCAAATGGCATATTTTTATATTTTTGGCCTTTTTAGTGGTCTATTTAACAGTTGAAGGGTTGGATTGACAAAAATAGACCAAAAAATTCTTTAAAAAAGTTCATTTTTTGTTGGTCTAGATCCTGCCGCAGATTTATAAATTCACCATAAGATAGGCAAAATCTGTGTCGAGTTTGTCTGACAGAATTTTTCAGACTTTTGCAAGAACCAGACCAGAGTTTGGGGTTGCCAGGGTGGAATTTGGTAACATAGTTCATAAGGCTAAACACTTGTCGAAAATCCTGCAAATGGGATGCAAAGATATTGTGGCGATAATATTCAGGAAAAAACAATCGTTTAGCCACCTGAATCAGAATAGTACTAAAACGGGTCAACTGCAGACCAAAGGAATTGAGGCACAGTAAATGCCTGCAGACCGCACTGGCAACATTCAATATTTTAAAGCTCGCACGTTCCGTTATCCAGAGATACCTGCGAATCACGGGAAACTTTCTGCCACACATGCGACGCGGAATCCTCACAACCATTTGGACGCTTCTTCCTTGTGCACTCACATGTCTCACTGTCCACTATAATCAAGTCCTCACTTTTATTAGAAAGCGTAAATAAGCCGCCTTCTATCTTTGAATTACCCAATTAAAGCAAAGCAGGGCCCCCTTTCTTCATAAAAGCCAAACACGGCAATCCCGTAATTCTCATAACATTTTCTTCTATTGCACAGCCAAGCTTTTCCTCTTCTTCTTCTCAGGCAGCAGGATGGCAAGCAGCGCAGAATGAGAGAAGAACACGAAACGAGAGAGGAGAAGAAGAGCTGTGGCTGCCAGAATATTTTCCGGGCTTCGGCTAAACGGGTGACCTGCTAGTATATCCTAATGCTTCACCTTAGACACCACTTAAAAAGTTAAATGCAAAGTGCTAAATGGACCATTCATACTCATGAAATATGGGTAAATAAGTTGAACTCAATAGTTATGAGGTTCTTGTTCAATCCTTGTAAAGCATCGAAATTAATAATAAATTTATTATTATATATAGTTTTACAAACATATTTATTTATTAAATTAAAATAATATTAAATAAATGAATCAAAATTGCATTCATATTGCACTAATATAAATAAATAGCTAAATAAAGGAAGAGGGCATTCATTTATGTCCCTAGTCCCACAAATTTAGCAATCATTTTTTATCAGAATGCAACATAAGCTTCTTTCTCAACTTATCAAGACCAATCCCAGTCAATTGGTCAGCTCAAACAAGCAACAAGGATAGATCATGTTTTCACGATATTCAGATGATCATTTGCATCTACGAAGGAAAATTTATGAAGCTTGTCTTATCCAAAAAGAGTTTTTTTCTTTCCCTCCTTTTCAAATACATTTTTTTATTTCCCTTTCCCAGGCATGTGCTGGGCACACGCAGGGTGTGCCCCATGCACTGCAAATACCATGGGTACATCTCGGATATACGGCAGGTGTACCTGAAGTGCCTGGGGCACACCCACAGTGTTCGAAACAGGTATAGACAAAGTTCGGGAAGGAGTGAGGTGGGGGGGAAGGTTGGGAAGGTTGCTGCATCATACAGTTGGTTAACCACACAACTAATGGTCTGAATATGCTATAAACTGATTCTGCTGTAGATGCATTTCAAATAACAAAAGGCAATCCTAAGCAACCAAATAAGAAAACCAATTGTTGCTTTTCTGATAAAACAAAAATATAGCAATCAAGAGACTGATCCAAGAAGCAGAACAACAATCAACCCAATTAAACACACAAACCAATTTAAAAACCCCAAATGCAATAAAATGACAACTCTTAGTTCAAGAATTGTTAGCTGAACACTCTAACAGACTCTATTATTATACTCGGAAGAAAATTTCTGGTCAACAACCCTTGAGATTAGGGCTTGTACTTGGTCATAGCAAAATAAATATTCTCATTGCTCAATTTGACAAATAGAAACAAAAGGATTCTTTTATTTGCACTCAGTATTGCACATTGAACTGCCTGTCAGCTTGAAAAATTAATGTTGATTGCATTGAAGAATTCCTAAGCTAATGTAGCAAACTATAGTGTAAAAGCAACAAAACCCAAATTTAAATTCTTAGTTCAACAAGATTCGAGAAATACCATCTCGTGTCTAGAAACAATACATATTTATTTCATGATTTTAGTATAACATCACTTGTATCTAAAGATTACAAAATAAATCATGAAATTGAAACAATGGCAGAAAATATTAAATAATCATCATTGACTTGATAACAAGCAGCAAAACAAATGCTAATTCAAATGTCTATGGTAAGAAGGCAACTGTTAAAAGAATCTGGATGCTGACCTTGCAGCTGTTATCTCCAACCAAACAGTAAGACATGATAGTGGAGAAACATCTGGGAAACAGGAAGCAATTATAGCCAACAAAGGCCACCGCAAGTCCTTGGCTTTAACCAAAAGTTCTTTTCCAGGGCATTTTTGTTTCTCACATTCTGCCACTAGTCCAAAAAGCTCAGTAGGCATCATTGCATGTGAGCTACAAGTACCAACAAGTTGAAAATCTGTCATTGATGATGATAGATCTGCCACTGAATTTACATTTTGCCTTGATGACTGTATGCTTTTTAAAACTGTTAGGATATGGCTCTTCAATCGTGCATCAGTAAACTCTTTTGAAGCCTGAATATTTTTCATAAAATAATGCATTGTTATTTGTCTCATACCAATATAATAGAAAAAAAAAGAAACTCTCAGGAAGCAATTGTTAACACTTAAAAGTTATAACTAGCAAGCAAAAAGGCTTTAAGAGAATATTTCTTCTAATTTTTCCTCTCTTCTCACCACTGAGATTACTTCGTCAATTGAGCAACCCTCCAACTGAGCCTCTGCAAGGAAGCCAACCTATCAAAAACAAAAGTTACATATCTTATAAACATTTACATCGGAAATCTCCCTTTCATGCCACTACACTTTCATCACTATTGTCCATTTCATGATATCTTCACATAATATTAGAGAAGTAAATTTGTACCCAATCATTGTCTTTTGCTAGGGTTGCAAGATACAAGGTGCTTATGGGAATGTGATGCATCTGGCAGAAAGTTGTAACTAGAGACCAGCGCTCACTTGCAGCTCGTTGCTGAGCACGTAATTGAGGCCCATCACCTTCACCAGTGCGAAGCCATGATCCAGGAGTCTGACCATTAACTGTTTCTGGAAGGCTTGACTTTTCCAGATGCTGGAGAACAGCCTTGAGGGCCCTCAAGAGCCTGTGATTGGTTAATTCCTTGAGAGAAGAATCTGCATGCCTTTCTACTAGGATTCCCAAACCAGCATCCATGTATTCATCTGCTAATGCACGAGCAAGAGAAGTTGTCACATGATCTTCAAAAGAACTAGAAAATCGTGTGACATTGTGAGATTTAGACAATGTAGAATGTTCATTCAACCCAAGGCAGTGGTAGAATGAGGATATCCAACGTAAAGAAGCAACATCCACACGAAGTGTATTAGCAGATAATCCACAAAGCTCTAAAAGGAAGGCACAAGATGCCACCAAAGCATTATTCTCATAATGTGTAATGGCCAGGGGTATTACCTGCAGAAGTAGAGCAAGAAATAGATTGAAATAGATACTCACATATGTGATAACAACTTCTATGAACTGATGCCTTCAACAATGAAAGAATTATTAATAGAGTTGAACAGATAATATATTCTTACAAATTAAATAGGTAAAGGGTTAAAAAATAGAAGGAATTGGAGCAACAAATGCTTGATTACAAAGTTTGTATAAATTTAAATTACATTGATAATTTAAAATACAGAATCTACACTGGACATTCACTCCATAATTAACAGTGCATAGTCCAGATTCCAGACCATATATTTGTTTTGAACATGTTTTTGCATCCTCCATGCTAAATTTTCACTTTCACTGATAATGGACATCTGAAGACTTTGGGTTTTAAGAAAGATTAAGGACAGAAAATCTTACGGATATAAGAAGCTTCTCTTCACTCTGAGTCAACTGTGAAAGCAGCACCTGAATCTCAGAGGACACTTGTGATTGACCTCGTGAAGACTTCCCAATTTGCTCTTGGACATGCCCCAGTGAATTCAATTTCTGCGCTCGATTTCCAATGAGAGAGTTGAAAGCTGCTAGTGCACGCCCCCTGTGCAAGTGATGTTCCACTCCAAAGTTACCCTCCTAGAAAGCATAAAACAATCAGATAGAATCTCTAAAAATATGGTTACTGAAGCCAGTTAAAAATGGAAAGTTTCTATTCAAGACCTTACATATGATTAACAATACCAGTATTGAATAGTTTTAGACATTTTAGCCTAATAAACATTCCATATCAGAAAAACAGAATTTAAGCCTCAATATGTTTCGGACTTTTCTTGACAAAACAAAATGACAATTCATCTTTCATAAACCTTTGAAGTAAGGAAAAGCTTAGCAGGAATAGTAGGACAGGGTAGAAAGAACAATGAGTGGAATCTCTGCGTAATTTGGAAAATTATGGCCATCACTATGTATTACAAGAACCATTCCAAATAGTAAAATATGTAGGATATTTGAATGAGTTTAAGTCTCACTGACCAAGTTGAGCTTTTCATTCTTCAAAGCATTCCCCTTTGGCAGCTTTCTAAATGCTAGGTGTCAAGCGCTTTGTTCAGATGATTAAGAACATAAAAAATTCAGCAATGATTAAGCCTGAAAATTCAGTTTTGTCTTTAAGATCCATGGCAACCAATTCAGAGTCCAGATGCCAAAATCTAGCAGGGTACCAATCATTTCAAAGTGACTTATAAATACTTTGCTTCAAAAGTAACCTATAGAAATAGTAGACGCATTTCATTTTGAATATGAATCTTGTTTATATCAATTTTATGCAAGGAAGCATCCCTAAAATGAATTGTGAATTCCCTGAGTTCCCTGTGTTGCCTGCAAATGTGGGCATGTTAAAAAAACACTCCTCTCCTATCCCTAAATGGAAACTATGAAGGCTGAATATTCACTGTTAAGAATATACAGATCGCAGATGTCCGGAGTACATTTTCCCAGCATATCCTGCTGGAGAGAAGTCTTGAGGTCCCATGTCAAAATACAGAGAAAAAGTGATTTATAAAGAAAATAACATTTAAAATACAATCATTTTTTAAGCTACATTTTTTTTGTCTTTTCTTCCTGAATGTGTCCTAGGCAACTAGCGTTATGGTAATAAAAATAAGAAATTTAAAGTTTTGACTCAATATTGTTTGTTGTTTTATTTAATTTTGAGCTTCCATTGCTTTAGATGTTTAATATTTTCATCTACTACTTTTCTTTCATGATAAGAGGTCATGTAAAGACCTCCTCGTTACAGTCATTGTACTTATTCTACTCTGCAATTCACAAAGATTCTATATATCAGAATCTTCCCATAGGAGGCACATTCTCATATTACTTCCTTATGGATAAACTAAGCTAGCATATAATCTGCTAATTGGTAAAATTTAATGTCCCCTATCTAGTGTTCACAATGCAATGTTGTCATTAGCTTGTTTCCCCATTGTCCCATTGGCTAACCAGGACATAAAAGGGACATAAGAGGCCATTTGGCCTAGAAAGCTTTTGTTGCAGTTCATTTCAAGGTGATCAGAGGCAGTTTCTAGCATACTTACTATTTATAGTAAGCATAGTTCCCACACTCAAACTCGGCAAGGCCGAATTGACTTGTGACGCAACTATGACTCAACAACAACTAGGCAAAATGAAACAAACCCTTGACATTTAGAGATTTTTAACGATTTAAAACTCGTTTCATGCAACCATTTTTTAAATAAAACTTAAAGACACTATAACATCATCAAATAGAAGCTAATTTGATCACATACATAAACATACATCCATCACATACGTAAAAATGTAAACTGTAGCTTAAGGAAATAGAAAACATACATAAATAGAATTATAAATGTTGTCAAATGTATGTAAAATCCATGACATCAAATGTTCCTAAAGTTGTAACTGTAAAGTGTAAACAAAAACAAGTCTATTGCCTCCTTGCGGTCTTGCTATGCACTACTTGATGCTCTCAATACAAGCCTATGGCCTCCCCAAAGTAATTTGTGGTCTCCTTGTTGCTCTTCTTCCCTGTTGGTTGCAAACCTATCATCTCTTGTTTTCCTTCCTCTCTTTCACTTTTCCTCTCTTCTTCTCACAACTAGCAATTAGAAGACCTTTGGGATTATATGAAAAAGAGATACGAAAAGAAAATATGGGAAAAAACTTTTGCTTTTGCTTGCCAATTCAGGAAACTCACATGACTCGCAGCGAGCTTGGATTCTCTAATAGTAAGTCATTATGGGCATTTTGGAATTCCAGTTGCAATAGCATGTCAATGGTAAATTGGTAATATTGACAAGACCATTTATTATCACTGATAAGTTATTATGCATTAAAAATTATTTTATAAACTTAAATTTAATTATTTACTTAATTAATGCATAGTCTGTAGTTTGTGGGAAATATTTAATTAGATGTCCCCTTTCATTTTATAATACATTGGAAGCAGAAATAAAAGTTATTGGGGACTAAAGTGAAGAAAAGTCATGTCATATGGCATGAAATATTAAAAAAAAGAAACTCAACAAAGTAGGAACCGAAAGAACAGCAACAGAAAACAGGGGCAAAAAGGCAAAAACCCTGGAATTATAGGAAAGAGAACAGAGTGATTTTGTTTATCCAACATTGTCTAGCTGAGTGGTATGTAGACTGCATTTGAAGCTGCCAATACTCTCAAATCTGGGTGTGCCATGTGCTGGTGATAACCACAGATTTCCAGAACTGTATGTAACGATTTAATTTCTGCGATTTACATGTCTATGTGAGCATGTCTACCTAAACTGTAAGTCATCAGTTGAATATTGTTATTTCAGAACTGCATATTTGTCCAAACTAGTAAAGTAAGTCCTTTCTTAAACAGATTTGTGTGAACTACGTTATGACTTGGAAGTTGCAAGTTTTATCCTAAGTTGTCGATTTGGATCCAGGTTCAAGGTTCGCTCAAAATAAAGTTGGGCTGTGTTCGGGTTCATTTTGGGTTTGTCCATACAAGATACTTTTTTTTTTTAAACTAAAAAAAAATTATTTATATGTAAAAATATGCTGCAGCAAATAAGTCCATACACCACTATGCTAATATTAAAGCAGCTTAGCAATCATCACCACATATATTAACGATTTAGTTCAAATCAGATAACAAAATGTCAAAATACACCACCATATCAATGTTTCTATTCAAAAAAAATAATGTCAAAATTACTAATCAGTCATATGTGATCAATTATCATCTAACATCATCAAACAAATCATCATCATTATGCTATTGCAGATTAGAAGCACAAATAATGCCACTAGCATCAGTACTCTCAGGCCCTCAATATCAGCTTCAACATCACTAAGTATCTTGCGATCACCATCATGATCAGCTTTAACATCACTAAGTATCTCACGATCACCATCATCAATTGCAAGTGCATCAAAGTGGGCTTCCAACTCCGTAGACTCTCGTTCAACATCCCAATGTTTTGCCTCCCCTTTTTTGTAGGTGTTCTCTTTGTCAAATGTGAGCCTCAAGTTCGAATGCACAAAGACCAAGTTATTTTCCTTCTTGGAGTTTAGTCAGTTGAATTTTATTGAGTGGATGGAGGAGTATGTGCTCCAATTCATCTCAAATGATGACAAACTAGCAACCTATCAAGATTTACAATTTTGAAATTAGAGAGTCAAGAGTTTTAAATATTCATCAACAAGAATTTAGAAATTAGAACCTTAAGATTAAAGAACTTACCTGTCATAAAATTTAATAGCAATGAGTTGCAATTGTTGGTACATTTGTCCATGGAAGTACCACCATTTATGAGCATCAGCATTGCTCTTTTCTTCAAGAGCTTGCTCTCCAAGTTTGTTTATCATTAAATGAACCTATGTGTCACTTCCCTAGTGAGCTACACAAATACCTATACCAGTTGTTGGATGTCAAGAAGTCCATTTACCCAGTTCTCCAAGGCCAACTAAGATTGGTAAAACAGATTTAGGTTCCTAGACCCTTAATTCCCAAGTATATTAATATCTAATACACTTTTAGTTGCAAATGCATGTTCCTTAACCTATCCACTCTCAATCAATCCATATGGTCCTTAATCTTATACATCAAAAGCAATAGTATTCTCGATCTCTAAAGGTAGATATCCTTCATTCTCACCACAAGACACATTGCTTTCTTCGAAGACAATCTATACATTTCCTTTGCCAACCACCATGTACTCCTTCCCACCTCCACATGCCATTGAATCATTGCAAGAAGTGTACAAAAACAAGAGTCCCATGTAGATGAAGTTACATGATGCTCCAAAAACTGTCATTTTTGGCCATGCAAGTTGTAATGTTCCCTATTAGGACTTAATTTGGCCTAGAATTCCTAAATGAAGGTTGTATTAATGCCTTGATTTAGAGCATGCAACCAAGTTAGTTATCAATAAATAAATAAACAACACGCTTCAACAATGTTCCAAAGAGAATTCTAATTATTATAAAGCGCCATGGGAGATCATAAAAGGTGCACTACGCCTCTCCATCAAGCGCAAGAGCACAAACAATGATACTCAATATTTGGCCTCCCAAATCCCACTTGAGGTAAACACTACTCGAATGGAAACTAAAAATATGATATATCTAAGTTACCGATTCGGATGCAAATTTGGAAGCGGGTACGAGATGCGGGGAAAAAAAATTTGGATGCGGATGCGAGAGGAAGCATGAATATATATATATATATATGCAAAGAAATGCAAGAAATATACAAAAATAAATCATTTTATAGTATGACTGATAGTATGATACTTCACCATTTATCAAAATTTAAAATATATATATATATATATATATATGCAAAGAAATGCAAGAAATATACAAAAATAAATCATTTTATAGTATGACTATGATACTTCACCATTTATCAAAATTTAAAATATTTCAAAATTCATCTAGAATTTAGTCTTAGACAATAAGTTACAAGTTCCAATAGGTCATGTTCAAGATTCCAACAAAATAAAATCTTAGTTCATGATTGAAGATTCAATCAACTAATATGCATCAGAGTCTGACTCATAAGGATTCACAAGAAGATCCAAATTCTCCTCATCATCTCCAGCTGCTGAAAGATCATTTGAACAAAAAAGGGTTCCACTTATGTTAGATGCACCACGTGCCATGCTATCATCATCACCATCTCCGAGTGTAGTAAGATCATTAAGTGTTTTATCCAAATCCGCACACTCAGGGGCTACATCCAAAAGCTTTGTTGTCCCTTCCTTGTAATGATTATTCTTACGTGACAAAAGATGCACATTGGTGTGGACAAAGACCAAGTCCTCGACTTTCTTGAAGCCCAACCGATTGCGCTTCACTGAATGGATAAAGGAGTGTGTACTCCAATTCCTTTCAGCAACAAAAGAACTAGCAACCTAGATAATGGTCACAAAACATACAAATGAAAAACAAATTAATTTTAAAGAATGTGTGAAACACTAAATTCTAGAATGCAAGAGGTAACATAAAACAAAAACAAAGCAAAACTTACTTGTGATAGGACCTTGATTGCAAGAGGTTGAAGATGCTTAAAAGATTGACCATACATGTACCACCATGAGAATGCTTTGATCCCAAAGCAAACAGCCCAATTTCTAGCCTCACTTTTTCATGCATTTCTTCCAATGGGAAGAGACTTGTAGGAGCTTTGTGGCACCCCTTAGCAACCTCCTCATCTGCAAATGGTGCAACTCTACCCAACATACCAAGTACCTCCTTACTATAGTACCTAGGAGATAAGGCATATGCAAGGAGGTGCAATGGGGTAGTCATCTTCTCCCAGCAATAGTGGATGATTTCTTCCACTTGATTGCATTAGGCTTCAATCTATGTGGGGTCACTCTCATGTGCTTGTATAGAACGTTTTATCTTCTCAACCATGGTGTCCATGCCATCATACACATTCCCCAAGCAAAGTGTATTTGTATCAGAAAAGTGGAGCATAGTCATGATGGGCTCGATGAAATCCAATACACATGCCACATGAGCCCACCAACTCTCATCCAAGACCAAATACCTGCCCCTTTAGGCTCTTTTTGAATTTAAGGCTTTCCATATGCCCCATTGATTAGAGATGACCATTTGGCTCAATGCATCTTTTACCTTGAGGAGTCGTCTCATAACAATTGTATGAGATGCAAAACAGGTCTCAACAACCTAAGCAAGTTAACAATATGTCAATTGACAATAAAATTATAAATTTTAACTAAATTACAAATCCATGAAACATTGAAACTTGGTAATTTCAAAAAATTAATTTACCTTCAGCAACTCCAATTTGGAGTGTGTTCTAAACATGGATTGTGACATGTGCTGGTTTGTCCACAAACATTTGCATCTCCTCCCCCTCTTGGTATGTTTTCTTCACCCAATCTATTTCAATGCCAATCTTCTACATGACCAAGTTAAGGGAGTGTACGGTGCATGGCGTCCAAAAAATATGATCATACTGACTCTCAACCAAAGCACCCATATCCCTACAATTTTTGGCATTGTTGGTGACCACCTATACCACATTCTCACTACCCACCATCTCAGTGGCCTTGATGAGAATTCTAGAAATGAACTCAGAATCCTTCACTTTCCCCTCACAATCAACAACATTCAAAAACATTGCCCCTTTGGGGCACACTACAATCACATTAATTAGTGTTCAATTTCTTGTATCCTTCCAACCATCTGACACAATAGTTAGACCCGAAGTTTTCCAAGATTTTTTGATTGGTTGAGGGTCTTTCTCTATATGTGTCTTCTCTTATTGCAATAGAGTTGTATGCACCTTTTCATACCCTGGGCTTGTGTAATCAGCTGGTGATTCTTTGATTGCTGCCACCATTTCCTTCCAATTTAGTGGTCTAGCCAAGTTGAAAGGAAGCCCATTCACATAGAGGCAATGTGCAATAGCTTCATCAACACGGTCTCCTGCCTCCATTTCAAAATGCAGTGTGCGATGAGCCTCTTTTGCAAATTGAAATTCCCACTTCTTCCTCATCCTCTCTTGGTACAAGTACTTGCAAGAATGATTGTTAGGAGGATACAATTGGTTCAATGGGTGCATGCATCTTGCTCTTTGAGGATGGAACTTGATAGAAGTTTTTTTTATCCTTTGACCAATGCATCAGCAACTTCTTGTTCTCTTACAAATGAATCTATTTCTGCGCTTGTCATCCTAGTACCATTTTTGCCTTTGCACATTCCAAGTCCTCTGTCAGCAGAGCCCATAGCATGAAGCTTCACCCGGGAATATGAGCTATTGAAAGGTTTTCCTTTGTTACTTTGACAATAATTGAACTTCCAATAGTACGAACCACCTCCTAAAACCTGTGATATCCTTGTTGTATGTCTCCACAAAGGAGATCCTATATCAGTTTTGAAATTATTAGTATCTTTCCCTCCTTGGCCCCCCACCGAAATTTGACTAGCACTACCACTAGCATCCATTCTTGAACAATAAAACGAAAATCAAGTTTTTTGCAACCTACAATAAGAAAATAAATAAATTTTAATTAGGAAAACTATGAACATTATGCATACAAGTGCAAAAAAGTGAAAAAAAATACTAAAATAGATACCCAAACTTGCTTCTTTATATCTTTTTTTTTAATTTGAGAATTTTCTTCAAGAACTTGAAAAAATTCATCAAAAACTCACAAAACTTCATCAAGATACTCAAGAATGGGATCAAACACTTGCCTTAAATGCTTTAAACTCCTTTGAGGAAGCTATCTCTCGCTCTCTGATTGATCCTTTTCGAAAATGCTGAACTTTCCTTCACAATGCAAACTAGAGACCAAATGGAAAGTAGGTTGTAGCTGCAAACAAAGTTCCAAAATGAGTTGTAAATGCTTCAATATTCACCTATAGGGTCGTTTTTAGGGTTTCATTGCAAAAAAAAGATCTAGAAAGGTGAATTAGAGAAAATGCAAATTAGAAAACTTAAGTTAGATTGGGCTTTTTTAATATTTTATGGGTGCTAGGCCCGCCGGTATGTCCAGATGCATCTAGATGCCCTATGGAGGCTTCCCTGAAGCCAACCACATGTTTCCAGATGCATCCAGAACCCGTCTGCATGAGATTTTGAATCCATTGCCCTGGCAGATGAATCAGTATCCTAGTGATGTATCGAATTTAGACTCTTGTAATTTGTCTAAGATTGAATTTTAATTGTCTTCTTTGATTAATGTTTGAATGGTTAATTGAGACTGGTTGAACTGAAACAAGAATAAATTGCTGTTATGTTTGTTTCATTCCAAAATTTGATGGATGATTTGAGTGAAGAACTTTAATTTCATGATTTGATATATTAGTGAATGAAGGTTAAATGCACGTCAAATTCATAGAATGACGATTGATGATTGAAAGTGAGTGTTAATTTGATGTATTGAGGAGTGATGAGAGATAAGTGAACCTTGAATGATTGGAATTATCACCTTTATACTTTATTGAACAAAGGGTCACAACCTTCTTTAAGACTTTGAGTCACCACCCTCCATTGCTACCATTTGTGAGTAATAAATTTATTTCCCAACTGATCTCTCTTTCCTCCCCTCTTCCCTTTATATCTTCAACGTAAGAGAGAGGTCACATCTCTTCATCATCTCTGCCCTATGGGAAGGGACCCAGCCTTTCACAATTACCACTACAAAATGGTACAACTTTTGAAAACTTCTGCACTTTGAAAGAATCGCTTCCTTATTTACTTCCCATTCCATTATTAATCCTTCCTTAATTCACATGCTCCATCCGTTATTCCTTTGCTTCATCCATCCTTAATTCCTAAGCTTCCGTTTCTCTCACTTCACATGTCCTTCCAAATGAACATTCCTCCCTTTTATATCTCATGTTTAAGGGAGTCACAGCTCTTCATTTCGCACCTTTTGACCATTTGTTAGATCTAATTATATTTTACTTGTGTCATTTTTTTTATTCTATTATACTATAATTTTATTATTATTTATTAATAAATCCTATTTCAACAAGGGGAAATTACAAAAGCATAGAAGGTTGATCCCCTCCAAATGAACTACAATATGAAGCTTCTACTAAGGCTCTCCCTAATTAATTTTTTATCAACCAACCCTTTTTGGCAATGATTCTTTGAAGGGTCCACCTTACCACAATAACACTCCCATGATTTCAAAGATTTCTTGTTGCACACTCATTGTTATGTTGCCATTTCCTCTATGACCATTTCCCTTTGGCCTGGTCTTTGGCTACAAAGGCCTATTCTACAGTCTATCACTACTATTATCAAACTACTTCTTCCATTTATCTTGTTGTACATGCTTATTGCACAACTCTTCTAACTTCAAGTCAACATTTGTAGAGGTGCTATTCAATGTCTCAATAAAGTGTTTGTAAGCATGTAGTTTCGCCGGGAAAGGCAGCGGAGTTTACGAGTACGTGGTGGGAATGAGAATCATAGTGCCTGCCTCTCCTTCCGAAGGGTATGTAAAGATCATAACTTTGACAGAAGCAGATGAAGATCTCAAGGCAGCCAAATTGGCTCTAGGAACGCTGGGAGCAATTTCAGAGATAACATTCGCTTTGCAGCCGATCTTTAAACGATTGATTTCCTGTCTCAGTGAAAGATGATTGCGACCTGGAAAATGAAGCTGAAATTTTTCTCAGAGCTCACACATTTGGTGATGTAAGATGGCTTCCTTCACACAGAAAGGCCCTTTTTGTGGCCACAGATCGAATTTCTGTTGATGTTGCCACAGATAAAGTGTTTGTAAGCATGTGGTAAGCATTTCAATGTGTTACAACTGCTGTCTAATGTCTTTGATCTTGAAAAAATACTATTGCACTGTATTTTTCCTTCATCCATCATGAATGAAAATAACATGTTCTTCAAGAAGACTTTGAGATTGTGCAAAATTTCAAGCAAAGCAGCAAACTCAAATTCTTCTCAATCTAAATTTTAAGAAGAGTCTCAACAGAGATGTGTATCAAGCACAGTTCGTGTGATGTTTGTACTTCAAAATGGTTAACATATATTATTTTTACCAAAAAATCTCTGTTTTTTTCCAACATGATATTGGGTAACAATACCGTTTACATTGTTCTTCCCCCCTCAACATTCAGTTTTAAAAAAGACAAAAAATACCTCACAACAAATTTAGCCACAGCAAATTAATAAATGCCTCACTGCTATGACTTCAGTATTTCAGTAAAGCACTTGACTGTAACCTGTCAACCCAACACAAAAAAGCATGCCCTAGCAGTAAAATCATACCGAAATATTAATAAATAAATACAAGCAACCAAGTGACTACCCTAGCCAGGATTTTGAGGAAAATTTATTTTCAGCACTAGGGTCATGTGCCCTTGCCAATGTAACCTGTGGACCCCACAACCTTGCTATTGACTATTGTGCAACACACACGACTCCTAAAATGGCCTCTGTGTTTTTAAAATGCATTGCGTGACTTTTAGAAAAATCTGCAAGTGATTTGACAAAAAAAGTACTGCAATTTCATACAAAAAATGTGATTTTATGCAATTTTGCCTAAATGTTTCCCACAAGTTTTACAAGTAAAGAACCCTCATTTTTACTAGTTCGGCTTGTATTTTCCACGAAAAACTGCCTAAATTTATTTCTATTAGCTGTGATTTCAGCCCAACAAATGACATGATCTACCTGCCCTTGATTTTATATAGATGACATTTGAATCCTTCTTTAATTCTTTAAATATGCTTTGCTAGCAATTGCTCAATTCACATCTATCAACAGCAGTTCCTAGGTCTTCATTCTCTCATGATCTTTGGGGCTCTAGATGAGATTTAATGGCATATTGCAGAAATCATGCACACAAAGATAACCAAGATATTCGTTAGTTGAATAAGTGAGAACTTTCTACTATAGAATTCCAATAAAGAATGACAAACCACATAATGAAAGTGGGATAAATAAAAAGAGCATACTAAAAGGAAATAAAACATAAAGTATATCCTAAAGTCAGAATGACTTTATCAAAGACTTTGATTATTAACTGGCCAATATAAAAATCACTTTGACATAAATGATCTTAAGGAATGTCCTACTTTTCCTCATGTTAAATTATCTTCATCTCCCTATCCTTACTTGGAAATGAATGATTGTTATGAAAAGGAACACTACTGTGTTTGTAATGTAAGAAATTGATGAACTCTTATTGAATATGCTTACAAAATGAATGACACTGCATGGTAGACTGTAAATTCTACTTATGATAAGGATATTTTCACTTGCTTCCTCATTCTCATTACGAGGTTAATTACACAATTATTCCACGTAATGAAATGGAGTATGTTTACTTGCTCCGTATTCTCTTACTCTCGCAAAAAATGTAGTAAACAACCCTCTAGATTATCTATGGATAGAGTAGATAAAGGATGAATATAACATGTCCCCTTGATTATCTGCTTCAGTTAAAAAGGATTATTAAAAGATAACAAACCTATAGTATCAATTGAATTGGTGAAAATTAGTTAATCATGGATGCATCTTCCTTGTTAAAATTCTATCTTCTCATCACCCATGAAGGGTCTTGTTCTTCTCCCTTTCATCTAGGCCCATTTTGAAACAGGTTATCTATAAGGTGACATTTCTTCAACACACAATGTTCAATGGTGCCCACCACCACAGGCCATACCACATGGAATACATATCACTCTTAATACATTTTTTCAGTTTTACTGTTATGCTCTTGAGTGCACATAGACGAGAAAATCCACAGAATGCTAGCACTAGCTAGCATTGCACCTAGTCAATGATAGATGCATGAACATAGTGCATTGCTTTTACAAATTTACAATGATGGTTTTTTCTTTTTTAGAAAATAATTTTATTGGTTTTGTTGTTGCTAGTTTCATCCATGTTGGGCTATGGGCATTACAATTTGAATTAATACTTGGTACTAGAATTATCCTGGGAAATAATAAGCTTTCTCATAAATTTCATGGCCTTCTTATTGTTAAATCAAAATGTAAGCATCATTGTGTCTCTATACTAATTGGGGCATATGCACCAATATTTTCAATTTGCAAGAGGACTATCCTCATGCTGCAGCAAATGTATTTCATGATTGTAAAGCAGAAAGTTCACCTTTAGATATGCCTCCAGATGTGTATGAAAGAATTCTTACTAGCTAACTTTTAACGCTACATTGGAAGGAATGCGACAATTTAAAATAATATAAATGCATTTAATTCACCAAAGATTTGCATAATCAACATTATCTGCAAAATACACAATAAAAACACTTTCATGCACGTTACTTTAACACAACAATAATACTAAGCAATATAGACACGAAGACACGTAAGTGCAATCATCTTTTCATCCATGAATGCAAGCCATATGAGCATATATTCATTGATAATTTAAATTTTATTTATTATATGCATATATATGTCTAGATAGAAAAAGAAATAGTCTGTCTTCCAAAATATTAAATTTTGTATTTTTAAAAATGAAACAATTTGAAATTGATCAAATTATTAAATAAATGGAATTAGGGATATTTAAGGATTATGGCATACATGGAAAACAACAATGCAATCGCTCTTAATGGTTGGCCATCAGACTTTTTTAAGGTTAAACTCGCCGTCCTCTTAAAGGAGCAAACTTCTCCAAGTCCACAACAAACTTGCCCTACCCCCCTAGTTGCTTCCTTTACTAATGCATTATTTTATTTGTACAACTTTCCTCGATCTAATCAATATGGGGGGGAAATCAAAGTAAATAGGGCAAGAATTCTAGCCTATGTTTAAATATAAAAACGGATCCCATAAACAATGTCCTGCCATCATTATCATTCACTTAGATAGTCCAAGGACAGGACTAATTCAAAAGTAGAAGGGGCATTCTTGGTCAGCTGCATTTCAAGTAAAAATCTCTAAGGTAGAATAAGAGTAATCAAAAGAAGAGAACTGCCAAAAGATAAAACATCCCTAGACATATCAAGATGGAATAACAAAATACCAAAAGCAATTTTGATATAAACAATCAAAAAGATTGTAAAAGTAGGAAAGCAGTGTTGCTATTTATTAGCACATTCTTTTTGTTCAGTTTGTACAATGAAAGACTCTTCAAGTTAGAACTAATGGTACATACTTCAAATGATGATGCATATAATTCCTCTTCAATGTTTTTCTGAAGTGCTACTTCCCATGAAAGAGCATCAACCTCCTCAGTTCCTTCAATATCAGAAGCCATGTTTGTCCTTCCACCTTCAAATGTCTCTGGAACTGTTGTATTAACTGCAACAGTGTGTCCTCCCACAGGTCCCTGAAAAAATGGTGGAAAATCAGCAAACAGTGACTACACACACTGGAGGCCAGAAAATGAAAAACTTAACAGAATTATTCTTTTTGGGTCTTTCTCTCTATCTTTTCTTTTAATCAGGCATCCTTCAAGCTTCAGCTATGTAATTTGAGAATAATAGCTTAACACTCGAGCTCAGTATCAACACTTATGAGAATCACATGGTAACAGAGAACATAATTAATCATAGACTGTGCAGTTGTTTAGAGGATTCTTTGTAGTTGACAATATCTTGGATGCAATGCTCAACTTCAACGCGGTTGCTTTCCCTATCTTAATAACCATTGGTGTTGGAGATTAAGTTACACCTTGTCTTACCTCATATCATTACACAGTCTCACTGATGCTCTTTAATCATTCATTAGCATTACTACAAGTTTAGTTAATTTAATTTTTAATAAGCAATAATACATGAAAGCATAGGACTTGTACAATAAAAATAAATGCCGCCATCCTTTTAAATTTTGAAAGCTTGTATGTAGAATAGGAACCTGCATAGAGAGCTGAAGCAATCTCCTGACAGCCTTGGGAAACCAGCGAGGAACCATCTGTAACAGTGAGGTATCACCGCCAGCTGATGAAAATAGGCCATCGCGCCAATTTGAGTACTCAAAGAGACCTGATTTACGCACTGATAAGCCAACTGCAAATGAAGAGGAAAAAATGAATATATTTAAAATCAATGAAAACACCACATAATTTGAATGAAGACAAAACAGTTGCAAGTAGCAGGGTAGATTTCATTAATGTCACCACTCTTTGCAGTTGGACTTAAGGGAATACTGCATGCTTCTTGACCAAAGCAAACTGCTAGTAACGAACGCCAGAGTGTGGGAAAAATTTGCAGAGCCGGACGAAGGTTCTCAACAGTGCATTGCCATGAGGTCCTGCGATGCCTATTTACACTTCCACTGCACAAACATCTCTGCAGGGGAACTGGAGCATACATCAAAGTTGCAAGAGCAGCCTTCTCCCATCCTCCCTCAGCCATGTCATCTACAGTAGGTATAAGATCTTCAATTTCAGGAAGTTCGAACTTCCTACCAGGAGTTACATTTCGAGACAGATTTGATCGTGCATTGGAAAATGATGCATCATATTCAAATCCCTTTATCCTTGACAAAAGCAACCACTGTGCCCAGTGGCAATCTCCCTGCAAGTGCAAACACATAAAATGTCCAATTGTTTTAAATCATTGTTATGGTATTTTTATCAGCACTCTTGATGCAAGTTGAGAGCCATCACATTGTGCAATGATCCATTAATATTGATTTGAGAAAATAATCACCTGGCTAAGCAAGGTATATAGTCTTGATGAAAGTATGAGTTACCAAGAATCATATAACAGAATGTATATACAGGTAGATTAAATCAACATTGTTTGAGAATATAATATAGACTCTAATACAAATGCATCAATATGCATGCATGAGTTCCAATTTAGATGTTTCTGGCTGAATACCAGAAATTATTTTGCTATTACTTCCATAGTTCCTGTATTATTTTCAGATCCTCTGTTAATTGTGTTAAGGATCTGGTAGCTGCATGAGAGACCATTCTTGCCTGAGTTGAAGTTGATGGCTTTGACAGAGTTTACAGGTTCGCCGGACTGTATCTTCATTTGGTTTGAGGCTCTTGATATTGATGGTTGTATGTCATTAGGAGCTGATTCGCGTATCTTGCAGAGACCCTATCATGTCTATATTGCTGTCCATTGTTTATTCCTTATGATTATGTGTTCATCAGGAAGCGTAGAGTTGTCTTTCTTATCTGTCACTGTCTAGTATATGACCAGCATGCTTCAATTGTTACCATTCAGTCAGAGCCATTGTGTGACCTCTTCTATCATGGTCAAGCTGTTCTATCAACACCATTTATTTATTTCTCTTCTATATTTGTCATATTCTATCCGCTAAGAGTCAATGACATGGCACCGTTTGGTATGAATGACTTGGCATTGTGTTTCCACTCGTATTGACTTCGTCAGTCCAAGTTTTAGAACTGCCAACAATTCAAGGAGTTTGCCATAATCTCATTACGAGTCTATTTCATGCACAGCGGCTGTCTCTTAATCTTCGACAATGTGTCTCTTCAGTGATGGTGGAATTCCTATGGATCGTGTCTATGAAAAGAATGGTCTCATAGAAGATTCAATTCTTCGGAAAACAGTAATATTGTGTATGATGGTAAGAAGGTTGTTTTTGGCAGAGTTGGGTTTGATTTTCAGAGCTTTATTGATACTGTGAATTCCAACTGCATATGATTATTATATATTTTGTAACATGTATGCATGGGAATTATCTGCGAGATACTCATGGCTGTTATTATACTGTCATACATAGTCAAAGTGATCAATCTGCATATACGGACTATAATGCTTATTGATTGAAAGTTCAAAGTCTTCAATCATAAGCGAGAATTTAATGTATTTGATTTGAGAACTCAATAAAAGAATCATTATTTTTGTGGGCTGGGTTTTTCGCCCTCAAGTGGACAGTTTTCCCAGGATAAATTGTGTCTACTGTTCTTTGTGTTTTGAAATTCAGTTCTTTGCATTATTATACATTCTGATTCAAATCTTAACAAACTGAGCATTAGAAAAACAAGCAACAGCATCTTCCATCCTTACAATCACAGAATTTTATTCATTTCCAACATTAAATGAAATGATGATGCAGAATAACATAAAATGGAAGTCTGTAAATAGTAAATATATCATCACAACTCTATTATAAAACCACTCCGCTGAATCTCTGTATGATGATGCTGCAAAATCAAGAATATATTTTTATAATCTGTGTACTTTATGTTACTTTCTCAAAAAACGGAAATGAAAAATGATAAATTGTGCTAAATCATTCTGAAAATGTAAAATTTGACCAGAGATGTCTAGTATTTCAAAAAACATCCAATAGAGTCGCCCAGAATCCCAGTATGTCCTCTTGCAATTTGTTTTCTCTCGATACAAACCTATGATTAGAGAGCTTTATCTGAGGGTAAACTCCTTGGTCACGCTTTGAGTTGGAGTAATACCGACGTGGGCAATCTATGATTTTGTGTCAAAGCTTTGCCCCTCTGAGCATCCCCTGTATGCAGTAGTGCTAAATTGACCATTCATCCTCATGGGAGATGGATTCATGTGAACCACTACTAATAAAATATGGGCAAATGAGTTTTTGTCACAATCTTTTCACTTGAATCATATTAAAAAACTACATTATTATATACACAATGAAAAAAACCTCATTCGTGTCAAGCTACATCATTAGTTTTGGGTTTTATGTTTTTCATAAGTCTTGTTTAAAGTTTTATTCACTGTTAAATATGAATAAACATATAATATTATTATTAAATAATAATGTAATAATTGTTTTATTGTCACTATAAAAAAATAGAAAATATAGGTTTAAAAACATCAAACTTGATCATGAATTTCCATTTTGAATTCTATCAGTGGAAAAACTTGTTCTGATTTATTTCCTCACTGAACTTGAACATGAACACAAACCTTATGAAAGCCTATTAGTATCCTATCAATTCTATATGCTAATTAGAATGTAGAAGATACTGAGAGAAGAAAATCACAAAAGGTGGAGTTTGCAATAAATTGACAAAAAGCTGAATGAAGTTAGTTAAATTATGTAATTCAATGAAAAGGGAAAGAGCATATCAAGACTGAAAACAGACATTCTCCACAGAAATCAGACAATGAGAAAGCAATGAAATATAGGAATAGGATATCCTCTTACCGCAACTGCTTGCATCAAAGATAAGGATGCATTGTCAAGGGCTAATGAGTGACTATCCAGATAAAAATCCAAAAGATGTGGCAAATCATGCTTTATGCAGTGATGCAAAACAAGTTTGTGAACTGCATGGACTGTGTCCTTCTGCAGCTTTCCATATTGCATATCTGAAAATTCTAAATCTGAAAACTTTTCACCCATATCAGTAGATGGGAACTTCTTGGACATATTAAATATAAGGCCTGCAGATCCAAGTAACGATATGATCTCTTGTGTACCTTTCCAATAATCCCGCAGGAAAATGAAATTCTCAGCCAGCTTTTCCTCCATCAACTTTCGCATTGACACTGCACATCCATGTCCAAGAGAAAACCTTAGAAGTTTAACTTTTGGTAACATCATCTCCACTGCATCCAATTCTTGCACAGAACGAGCAAGACTAAAATGTTCAGTTCCATCCACTTTCTTGAATGACGATGTCATATATGGATCTTTAAAATCCAATTGAATATGCAGTGTGCCTTCTTTCAAGACAGAGGGAGGAATGATGTCAAGGAGTTTTGAAACCTCCTCCCAATCGTTGTGAGCAATGAAATACTCAAACTGTGCCTCCCATGATATGTGCACTCCCATGAAGAAAGGTTGATCCAATATTACCTGTATTTGACATTACAAAAGAGTCGCTTGAGGCTTTAAATGCTGTTGAACAAAATCCCAAGTTTACACAACAATCATACATCAAAAAAGGTGATAAAAGTATACAAAAAAAAAATAACAGTAAAGATTCTGTCAAATAAACAGAAGAACTGAGGAACACTGGCACAATAGAAGAACTGAAACTACCATATGTAAATATATATCATTTCTATGCAAGAAAATAGAACCCAATGATTAATATATTAATGCAATCAAAATGTCCAACATCAGTATAAAACGTTTGTGGTTAGGATCATCATGCAGTCCCAAAGTTTCCATGGTTTCAGAGTTCCAGAGTTTTCATTTTACACGACAGTTCTATTAAAACTGATTGTGCATCCCACTCCCATTGACCTACATCCCCAATCTGCTCTTTAAAAATGAAGAAACTATAAGAAATAGAAATTAATAAGTTATTAAAAATATGGCTTCAACAACCATTCTTTTATAAAACTTTTTAGTTTCAAGACCCAAAAGGACACTAAGCTTAAATCTGTGGAGCTTCTTTTATTTGGTAAACTTATTAAAGTTAAAACATGTTCTATCTAATAACCAGCACCTTAACATTTTATTTATTTTCCATTAATAGATGTATAAAGCTGATTCATTTCAGCTGAAGCTCTTGCCAGATACCTATAACTAAATCTCCACAAATATTCTGCTCTGATCAAGCATTCAACATGATACCGGAAAACTCCATCTCCATTAATTAAAAAATGATCAATAACAAGACAGATAATATTCATTTGCATCAACAAAATCAAATATTCGGCAACTATATTAAGATAACACAAGTAAGCATCAAAATGGTCTAAACATGCAGAAAGCAGGCAATATTGAAAAAGAATTGACTTTTAAAACTAATGGAACAAACTGACAGAGAGGTTGATTGTATTCCAATCATGATTTTCTTCCCAATATGCAAATTTGTAAATGAATCTAGATGTATTAGGCTATTAGCTATTAATACTTACACGATCCATTGTTCGTTGATCCCAGGCATCTAACCAGACAGCTGCACCAGCCCAATATCCTGCACTAGCATTATCTTCTGCCTGATCAGACAAGAAACTTTCTTCACTGCTGAGGGAGCTCCATGAACCTATAACAACTCCATCTATCTCTCCACAGTCAATTGCATAATCCTTAAATGGTCCCCATGTGCAAATCAGCTTCAACTTAGTCTCCTCCACTAAGGTTTCTATCACACTGTTTACAAGCAGAGGCCTTCGACGTGCAGCATATGTGCTCCAAAAGCTACCACTTGGATACAATCTCTTCTCAAAACAAAATGTTTGGCATGTAAATCACATTATTTCAAGCTGAAAAATCTTAGCCAACCTAAACTACAAACTCATTCAAAATAAGGAAGAACTTATAAAGACAAGCAAAGACAGATCACAGATCAAGAGCATCTTATGAATAGAACTTTTTATAGTACCTCCAGAAGTAATACCCTCTCCAAAATCTTAACATCACGAGATCTCAAACAGCTGTGCTTTTTCAATTCCTGGGTAACTTGAGAGCGCAGAGACCGTCTTACGGTACCAAATGCCAACTCTCTAAGATTGGCTTCAACATCTTCTCCAAGCCTGTGCAATGCAGATATGGCTAGAGCAGTCTTTCCCTGATGATGAGTTCAAATAAAAGGTGTAGCTTCAGATCAAGTGTGATACTGTTGAATTGTTAAACAACAGGTAAAGCATACAGCATGAACAAACAGTATAACAAAACCTGCATTTACCTCACAAAATAAGCCATATACAATAGTTTTTCCAACTTCTTGCACCTCCTTAAATACATCATAAGGCTCTGTTTGCTTTGATAATTCTCTGGAATGCAACCGATGAAGCTGAAGAACTGCTAATGGCAACCGCCCAGATTGCAGAGCTTCCTTAACAACATTAGTTAAATCTAATTGTTCCACCTCCCACCGCCTGACCATATCTTTCGGGTTCTCAAGTGGAAGAACTTGCTTATTTTTTCTATCGATGGATGATGTGCTGACAGAAAGCTCACTGAAACTCTCTGAATCCAAATATCCAGTTGTGGAAATAAAGTTACCTAATGGCAACAGCACAAGCTGCTCTGATCCATTTGAGGCCAGCAACTGTTTGTCACTGTGGCCCTCATCATTGACCTCACTACCTAGCACACCTGCTGCCTTCATTGAGACTCCACCTACAAGGTTGTCTTCATGCGAATCAGGTAATACAACACTATTTTGAGGTCCAGAATGTAAAGATGACATTTCATCTCCAACTTCCTTCAGTAGAGTTCACAAGGGTAACATTAGTAAGATAATTAACAAGACAATATATCATGACATAATTACGATGTATCTAGTACATGCTTTTATGCAGCTGATTTAAAAAGCAGAGAAGTCATACCATTCCATGTATTGGCATTTTTCGCTTTCCATTCACACGACGTTGTAGCTTTCTAATAACCTCTAAAAGACCGGCCATTTCACAAAGCTTGCCTGATATGTTTGCTTCGTTGAACCTACTATTTGGTAAAGATGGTGACTCCATAAACTTTGCAGCTTGCACATTGCGAATAGAAAACTGATGAGTGTGTTGTTTCCACTTCAATCTTCCATAAAAACCTACCATTTTTGTGGCAAAACGAGCAGCTAAAGCCAAAAGCCTGTGAAAAGGTGCAAAAGAAAATATCATGGGAAATTGCACAAGCCAGCAAACAACTAACCAGACCTTTCTCTTATGTCTTTTAAGCCCAATTAGGATTCTAGTTCAAACAATGGAACTCATGCAAGGTGACATGACATAAAATTATACCATAAATACAGCTGCCTGGAGTTAAAAAAACAATCACAGATAAAATTTGGCATTCACACAAATCCATGGATAGTAGCATGTTAAGTTTCTCCAAAATACTGGTATGAGGTGTGGGGATGCTACAGAGAGAACATTTCCCAGATTTGGGATATGACAGGGGGGAAGCAAATTAAACATACACACAAACAGAATGCAATGTCCCCTTTTGGGACATTAGGAAATTTGAAGTCAAACTCATGAAATATTAAAATTAGCTTATGGGAGCTTAATGCAGATTTATAAATAAGAGTCAATTTTAATATTATAAAGTGGCATATTAAGGTACAAAATGGCAAGAGGACAAGGAGATAGGGTTGAGAAGTTGAAGATTTATGGCATTGGACATTAAAAGGAGGAGAGCTGGTTTCATTTGGGCTATGCTTAGATATTGAGATTGATTTCAGATTTCTCTTTGAGAAACGTGGAAGCTTGCAGCTTTCAATTTCAGGATCCGAGGATAGAACCCTTCAGGCTTCTCGAGTGGATTGGACGCTAACCCGAATCATCTTAAGTGGTGAATTCGCAGCAAAGTTCACATCTACATTTATAGGTGCATTTTATAGTTTTTTTGATGATCCGACTGTTGGCACTGTTTTTAAGATTGGATATTATCATGTTCTTGTATCGCTGAAATTATGCTCCAATAAATACTTCTGAGAATTTTATATCAGCATTTGATGGTTTATTTCCTGGTTTAAATTGCATTAAGTTATCTGTTGTATTCTGAGAATTGTTTGAGAGAAAATTGGGGATTACCCAGTGGGATATCACTGAGGTATCAGAGCAATGTATCCTGCTAGCATATGGACTTTAATCAGAGAGAGAAAATATTATCGGCATTTGTAGCTTGTGAGATTTGACATCATACTTGCGCTAAAATTTGAGAAGTCTTCTCAGAAGACAAATTAGCAGTAAGAAAACATCGCAAAAAATAAGGCATTCATATTTTATTTCGAAAAATTAAATTATTGATTTACAATTTCAGTGGGATATATTTCAGCTAAGAAAGTAGATGAAGAATGATGATGAGATCGATTATTTTGTGGCTTGAAGTGGTCAGAAGATTGGCGTAATATGTTAATGTGGACCCATCTCTTACTTAGCTTTCTTAAGTCCGCTCTGGAAATCTTTTATTTTGCCATATTGCCATGAAAAATAAACAGGTAAAACTATAATTTGATATTATTATTTCAAAATATAATACAAATTTTTAGGGCTCGGATGCTGAAGATTAAAGCTCATAAAGTTCATGGGAATTGTTCACAATACTATTTCAGCAACATTGACGGGTTGTAAGAACCCCAACCAGTTCTAACTTTAACAAACATCAAATTGCTGCATCTTTAAATGTTTGACAATTTGTCAAACACTTTTTATGAAACCACTAACTTGTAAAATGTGCATCTACAGCCAGTTAACATTTCTACAAACACTTGGCATGCTTACTCGTTAGTGAAACATGCAACTACAAAAAGGCATTTCATCAAACAGTTGTGGTGCAATCTTATAACTTGTTTTGTAATACCCAACTGTTTGCAATGAACACTGATAGAGCTGAAGTAAACAATGCCAAGTTCTTTGCAAATATGATTGTGCAATGTATTGCTCAACAATTCAGAAATTACAAATGGAATTTAAAGGAACCTATATGTGCTGTTACGATAGTTTGATTTGCAGCAGTCATATAAAAAGACCAGACCCAATCTACTCTCAGAAACAGTTCCCAAATTGGGTGTTGTTTCCCACAAGAAAACACCAAACATGACCTGTCAAGTGAAGGCCCGCGATACCTCAGATTTCCATGTCCAGGATGGGAATTCGCAGCAGCAAGAGATGACAAAATCAGATTGCAGACACAAAGCAATTCACTATACAACAGCAGTGAATTGAATGCACAAATCAGATTCAGAATGCTGATTCAATTGCTCTACAATAGCAGCAATTGATGCACAAAGCAAGAGGAAGAGGAAACAATCCTCAAGAATTCTCGAGAAACTTCTCAAGTAATGAAAATGCAATAGCCAAGAATGAATCTTTTTCCTTTGTGAAGCCTCTTTTATAACACAAAATGCAATTTAGCTTCTCCAATAGACTTTTCATCAAAGAAGCTTCATCTATACACCTTTTAATTAGATAAGATAAGATAATAATATTAATATCCAACAAAAGACCACAAGGGTTTATGGGACTGAGCATACAAACAAAAGAGCCAACCAAAGCAGGAGCACCAAACGGTGTCCAAGAAGAAACAAAACAAGAAACGAAACCAAAAAAACCAAGGTAAGGACTAAAGATCCTTCCTTGATAAAAAGAAATCGGTCACAAAAGGGTATTACCGTGGATGATCTAGAGTATTAGATCGTCACTGAGAACCGCTGGAGGAGTGTCGATACCTAGAAAGATTGGTGCAATGTCTCACCGATTTGGAGTGAGTGATACTGGATGGCCTTTTTGCACCTCATGGTGGAGACAGGGGGGAGAAAAAGTTGGTGATGGGCTGATCTAAGATTTGCATTGAGGTATGAGTGACTGCAGGGTATGCTCACGGAGCTGGGTGGCCTCCCGGAGATAAAGTGCAAGGCACCACTGGTCAATATAGCTGAAGAACATTGAAAGAGAAAAGCAATCTCTGAATAGGCAATAAGATCTCCCTCTGATCTCATAGTAGATAGGACAACAAAATATAAAGTGAGTCACAGTCTCAACCTTCGCCAAAGTACGCAGATCCAATCATCTCTATCCATATGGTGATTGGTCTCAACCCAAAGACGGTGGGAGCCAACTCTGAAGGAGCCCAAGAAGAAACGCAGGGCGTGACTCCAATGCCGATAAAGATAAGCAAGGTGGACAATAATCCCGTTCTGAATCTCAAGAAAATGCTCAGCATAAAAGGCCATCTTCGAACATAATACAGTTGAAGGATTATGCCAGTTAGTGATGATGTATTGTCTATAGATATCCTGACTAACATGCTCATTCAACTCCTGTCATGAGGGAAGGAGGTGAGCAGGAGCATCCAGCGAAAACTGGTAAGGAGGAAGACAATCAATCTCAATCCCAATCGAACTCAACAGAGAGGTGGCCTGGGCGTACCAACAGCAAGGTCTAATGCTAGTATCGAATCTCATAACTATAATAGAACAACAGTAGGCCAGGTAAGAATATCTGTGTCGATCGACAGCAGAGTCCACAAAACCCCAAAGCCAATGGAGAAACTAGATCAAGTCAAAAATGGTCGCAAGTTTGAAGGGATGAGCTCCAAACTCGGCCAAGATAATGTTGTCGGGCATGAGCCTGTGACATCTAATGATACATCGTAAAAGCAATATCTGAACACGCTCTATAGAGGCCCAATCTAAGAGAAGAAGAGAAGGTCCCCAAACCACCAAGCCATAGAGAACGGTCAGCCGAACCAAGGAGTCCAAGAGGGACAGCTTGGACGAAATGTCCTGAAAATAATGTCTAAAGCATTGTCTTTCAAGCATGGCTAGGGAACCCATGCCCTTACTCTGAACTGAGTAGTCGGTCTCAAGTTGAAGCGGGGTCCCAAGAACTTCACCCCGAGATACATGTAAGAAGAAGTAATCTCAACCTCCTGCCCCTGAAAAAAGAAATCAAGATGAGAGATCTTTAAGCAGTTAAAGATCATAACTACAGTCTTACTCAGATTGACCACAAGCTGACGCTAATCACAAAAAGAAGCCAAACCATCAAGGAGTCTCTGTAAACTGTCAGGGGAAGAGGCCAGAAGTACCACATCATCTGCAAAAAGGAGAATGGAGATCAAAACTTAATGCAAATAGCACCCATCGTCGGGGTGTGAGAAGTTCATAAGGAAGTCCCCGAGCTCGTTGATATACAACCCAAACAGAGTGAGAGAAAGGAGGCAGCCTTGCTTCACCCAAATGGTGCTCTGAATTGGAACAGAAAAGCCCTCAAGAGTTCTGAATCTACCAAAAACCTTCTCGTATAGTCTCATAATAAAAGTCAGCAGCATATCTAAAATCCCAATCTCGCTAAGTCTCTGAAATAGGGCCATCCTAGGAACAGAATCAAAAGCCTTGTGGATGTCCACAAAACAACAGTAAAATTTCTAAGAGCAATGCCTAGCCTCCTCAATAGCGGCCCGCAGCATGAAGATATGATCCATAGTCTGGTAGTCCGCACAAAAACTGGCCTGACCTCTTGCTCTACAGCCTCTCCTGTCAAGCTCTCTGGATAGCAATAGTGTTCAGAGCAGTGGCATAAAGTTTGGCAAATGTATGTCCGATCATGATGGTCTTGTAGTTGCCAGGGTCAAAAGCAGGCCCAGACTTATGAATAGGGTAAATCACATGTTGCAACCAGGACTTAGGAAAACCAGTGCAAACCATTCTATTAAAGAGTGTAGGAAGGTAGGAGCCAACGACCGAGGCACCAAGTTTGAAAAGTTCGGCCTTTAATAATTTGAATTTAATAATTTAATAATAATTTGGCCACTAGAATAATAATAACTCCTAAAATACTTATCTTTTAAATATGCTATCTGAAACAGGAGTCACACCTATTATTTCCCCATGTAACGAAATGCACTTTCCTAAAATAGAAAGGGTCCCCCCTCTCAACCAACACTAGACTTTCCATAAATAGAAAGTGCATGAAACTAAACCCAAACAAAGTCCAATCTAAGTCAAACGAAAACCAAACTGGAACATACTGAACTATGAAGAAGACAAGACCCTCCCATAGTCAAGCTGTTGCCTTAGAAGACCCCCAATCCACAATAATTAGCCTACAAGGGTCACAATAATAAGCTAATCCCTAAAACTCTAATGTTTGCAAAAATGGGGAAATTACACGGGTTACATTTGCATGAATAATATTCATTTCTTTTAATTTGTTAGGGCTTCCTTCTAGCTAAAGAACTATATGATTCCCATTGATTATTGAAGGAGAGTTTATTCCTTGTTGCAGCAACTATTACTCAATAGTTTATGTGAAGCCACCATAGGAGCTTGAGTAATTATTTGAAGCCAACTACTATCTTATTTTGACAGGTTAATATTTCATCCCAAGGATTGTGAAACTAAACTTTAGTTGTTTCTTCTATTTTGGGCAGCATTAGAAAGTGTGGGAGATTTGATTCAAAATGCACAGGTGTTATTCATCGCAGGCAAGAGGTCAAATTTGAGGGAGTAACGCATGGACCAAAAGTCTTCGCGATTTTATTGGTGTTGGTTCTTAGCATTTGGCATTATTTATTCTTTTGGAAGAGGATTGTTGTAAGGGAATTAAATTATTTCTACCAGAGTCTTTGGCAAAGAGAAAGAAAAAGGATTTCGATATAATGCACAAACTGTGGAAAATAAATTATTGATGTGTCGTGAACTTAGAGCTAGACAGGAGTTTACTAATACTCAAACCATCGAAAACTACATATTAACATGAAGTTTGTCTTGAATAAAGTCTATAGTTGGAATTAAATATTTCATCAGCAAGTATATAGTCGTGGCCTATGTTCAATAGATTTATTAATTGTTTCGTTTGAACCATGCCACTTAAGCTTATTATCTCTGGATGAATGCTGAGGCATAAAGTTCAGAAAATATGTTATGAAGGCTTTAGCAGATATACTATTATGTCATTTCTTTGATATATATGTTGGATATTTTTGTAAAAAAACAGACAGATTTCAAATAATTCAAGGCGTGCAATGGGATCGTGAGAATACAGGCGTGAAGATGTTCGCAAATCCAAGGCTTCATTGTTGTCAATGAAAGATCGTCACGTTTCATTACATATCATATGTGAAATCGTAACCACCATGAACCCAGTCAAGGGGTGGTACAAAGGTTTTTACCTCATTCTCTCACAGAAAAATGCATTAAAAGGAATTTCACTTAGAACTTCTCCTTATGGAGAAGATATTATTTACAAAAGATTGCACCTCAAATTCTCCCTCTAAACAATGATCCTGGGAAGTTAGGTCCTCTAGTTACTCCCTTAGGGTTTCTCTTCCCTCAAGGATTCTTGTCAAAATTACTCTAAATCTGATATTAATCTTCTGATTTTCTAGTAATAAGTCAATGCTTCCTCATGATGCACTCAAGAGTAGGCCCATCAAAACCATGCAATTTACACATGTATTTCTAGACTCCTTCTGAGTATCAATCTTCTAATCTCCTGCATTGCCTTAGAAGAAGTGTCATACTCCCTCTTAATGTAGAAGAATCTCATAATCTCAATCATCAAAGATGTTTGCTTCAAGAGAGCCTCACTTTATCCATCTTGATCATCAGGCTCTTTGGAGCTACTATCATTTGATTAAGTCTGCACAATATTTGGTAGCATATGTAAAGTACCAATCTTTTTTTCTTGTAAGAATATCCTCAAACATAAAGGAAAAGATCAAAGCAAATAACCCTTATAGTATATATAGAATTACAAATAAATGAATAGATAAATGTAAAAGATACAAGTACTTATCTGCCCATGAGGGTCATGGAACATATCCTTTTCTAAGGATGGTTCAAGTGGGAATGAAACATTGGTTATTATTCCCCCTAGAATGTAAAATTCCCACACTTATATCGTTGAACACTTTTACATCACATCAAATATAGCAATTTCTTTCTAAGTTCCAACTTGCTCTTTTCATCCATTGAGGATCCAAACATTCAATGAGCTTAACAGTAGAAGCAAACTCATCCACAATTCGCCAATATCTAGATTGAGTATGACTGTGCCACATGAATGAATCTACAACTCATACGTCAAGTTTCATTCATCAAAGAGAGACTTGTAGATGGTTCAATTGAATTCCTAACAGCTTCATTAACATCTCACAACAACTCAAATTTCCTTCGTTCATGCAAAGGTATTTGTTAGATATTTTGACTAATCATATATTACGCACATCTTGCACTCTGTCTATTCCAAATTAATATCATTGGTGAATCCATCACAACATGGTTTACTCCCTCTTAATTTGATATCAATCCTATTTTTCCTACAAGAACATTCTCAGAGAAAAAGATCAAGGAAAATAGCTCTTATAGTACATACAAATAAGGGAGAGACTAGATTGATTAGTTAAATAAAATATTCAAGAATGAATACTAAACTGTACATCAATATTCTTTTATTAAATCTTTCATGCCTTTAGACATTAATATTGTAATCGACAAATAATTATTTATTACTTTTAATGTCCCCTTCTATTAGGTCGGCTTATTATGATCCTACAAAGGATATTAGGTTCACTACAAGTTGAATTTTTATTTAATTAATTCTGTCTGAACCAAGTTACAAACATCATCACTAAATTCTATTAGAAATTCTAGATAACATCCATTTTCCACATATATCAGCTTACACAAGGGATGGTAGAATTACAATTGCTCGAGCTTGGACACGACCTATGTGGAGCTTTATTACCCCAACATGGGCGATTTAATCCTCCTCGAGCACACACTCCTTATTTACTACATAATTGATGCAATGGTTCTTATAAACTTATCCGTCATTTACCAATAATAGTAAATTATTACATTAGATTCCTT
Source organism: Cupressus sempervirens (assembly GCA_028749045.1). Taxonomy (NCBI): domain Eukaryota; kingdom Viridiplantae; phylum Streptophyta; class Pinopsida; order Cupressales; family Cupressaceae; genus Cupressus; species Cupressus sempervirens. Next base: position 545,703,474 of record CM053788.1, read on the forward strand.
ATAAGAGAACAATTTATAATCACATCAAAGAATAATCATTTATCAATATGTATTTACACATTGTTAAAATGATATTTCATAACATTATTATAATATTAAGAATTGGATTATTATAAAATAACTCTTAATAATAATCTAATCCTTCATCTCTTTTACAAAATGAATGACCTAATTATGAAATGGAATAACAAACATACATAATTTAAATACAATACCTTATAACTTCTGTGAGTGATGTGACCCTTCACAATATATAATTTAGAGCCGAATATTCCTCATACCTTTTCATATATACTTGATCTTGGATCCCATCACATTTGTATTTACACATCATTTCCTATAAATAATCCTTCATATCTTCCTTAATAAACATTCATATCTTGAATATAATATTTATTACTTCCTTACAAACTATCTTCCTCAAATATAATATTCTTAAGCCTTCCTTACAAATAAACTTAATAAAACATTCACAAAATATTCAACAATTCCTTATAAATATTCTTCCTTCATAAAATATAATATAACCTCTTTTCAATGAGTCATGCATTCTTACCTTCCTTAGTAGTAGTGAGATATTCATACCTCAAAATTCTTACGAACTTAGTGCTTGGTGGGACACGGTTTCAACATTTACGATGCTCCAATTGGCTACTTTGATCCTTATTAATGTTTTACTCCCGATGATATCTTTCTACAATCTTCTAATATGTGGGTTTGTTTACCAAAATATAACACTTTTAAGTATTCAGTCAAAGTTGTACTCGAGTCTACCTAACACGATTTGTTATATGATCTTGTATATTAACCTTAACACACAGGTTTGATGCTTATGTGTCCAGCATTGGGATTACCTTGCACTTTTATATATTGCTTATGTGTGCAGAGCAACCATTGATCCCTCTCTCAAACTATTCTCCACGTCTTTCTCAAAATCTATCTTCCTTTTACTCTTTCCATGGTAAACGGTTTGAATTTCTTCACATTAACATTCTATTTTGAGAACTTCAAAACTTTATCAAGGAACTTCAATTTGTGATTCATAAAATCATTGTATTTGTGTTATTACTGATGTCGTACAAGAGGGCCTCATTGCTGCTATATAAAATGGCGCCTTCATATTCTTGCTAGATCATAATATTACTTGCATATCTTTAACTCACTGGATGCCCATATGGCGGTCAAGTGTTTGTTCTTTGTCAACATGTTGTAATGCAATCGTTGTCACTCAGATGCCCAGTCCCTATGTACATATTGTTGGCTATGATCATGCCATTTGGGGTCTATTCTTATTATTGATTCTCCAAGGGCATTGGCCACTGACTGATTTTGCTCCTCAGAAGAAAGTCTCTGTTGCAGAGTCATCATTGTGATTGTTTATTGTTTCCAATCACCATAATAGACACTATTCTTCGTCCATATTTCTACAATCATCCTTTCATACTCAACAATGTTGATTATAACTTCATGTATTTATCGTGCTATGAATCCCTAGAGAGGTCGCATAGAGAGCATTCTACCAGCATGTGTAGTTGTATACAAAGGGCACTGAATTTGTTTCATCATCAAGACTTACAAATTCACATGGGCTTTTAAAAAAGACATAATGAACATTGGGTCAACACATTCAAAAATCACACTCCTCTTGGTGCATTCAAACATGACATGGAGATGTGCTAATGTAACATTGGTGGGCATCCCAAAAATAGAAAACCCTTTATTTGATGGTGCCCTAGAAGCAACCAATTTGATGCCATATTTTAACCACTTTCTTTCTTATGTCAAGATTAGATATCTTCGGCTTTGTGCAGTTTCATTACGGAAGGTTTGGACTACATCTTCTTAATTATTTTGCTTGAATAATGGTCTGACCATATTAAATCAATTCTCTCAACATTGAAATTGCATGCTTAATCTTTGAGAACAACCAATATTGAAGCATTAGAGTGAGAGTGAGAGCAGCCTTTCCTTGTTTCCCTATATTTGCAGTTTGGCTCTGATACCATGTTAAATTCTAGAATCGTTTCTGCAAATGTAGAATCATGACCATTGTTATTGATGATCTTCCAAATGTAGATTTGGATCTCATATAAATATGAGAGGAGACATGTCTCTACAATTAATAATCTTTAGTTAACATAAATAACCATATGTATAACTCATCTTTAAGCATATATGTAATATATTATTATATTATTATATTATTGTATAATAACATATAATGTATAATATATATTATATATATAAGATATTTATCTTAAAGATGATTTACCATCAACAAGGTAACTCATGATAAAATCAATCCGACAGAAGCTACAACCTTAACAAAAGGAAACAGTTGTACACTTCAGCTTCAGAAAGCTGCCAATAAGAAATTAGGCTGAATTCTTCTTATCATCTCTGCACATAATTGTTTGTTAGTTGCAAATAAGAGAAATCTCAAAAATTCCTATTTGCATGGACCATTGACACTAAGACATTTCATTTAATGACAACTGTTTACCAGAGTCAGAAGCACAAATTTGCAGTAATCAGTAGAGGTTATTACATTACTTCTTGAATATTGCTGCCACTAATGAAATGCCTATGCTGCTAATTAGATGTTTGGTATGAAACTTTGGGTTCAGAACCTGTTTGAACTCATCTCGTCAATAAGATTTTCTCTCCTTCATACATGGAATTTCCGAAGTCAAGCGAAGCCCTTCATGATGCAGAGAGCACAACTAAGAAGCTTCAAATGGGCTTCCCACTCTTGACATCAACCAACTAACTATCAAATCTTCAACCTTATTACAAGGTTTCAACACACTCCAATCCTCCACTGGATCAAAGAAGCACACTCTCCAACTCCACCAAGAATCCAAGGACAAAGAACCAAACTTGCCCACTTTATGGGTTTTGCACTAATCTCCTACAACTAAGTCAATACTAGGAAAACACCTTAGAAGTTTGTCCCAAGGGTTCTAAGATGTTAAATGATCTTAGGGAACCTATTTACCACAAACTACAACACTGGTTTGAATCATACACTTGCACAAAGACTCAAACCCCAATTTGGCCTAGTAGCCCTGTGAGCCCCTTTTAGCCCTCCTGAAATAGCTTTTTGGATCTAACTTCACAAAGTTTCAAACAAGACCCAAAACAAATTAGGTTTTTGAATACCCTTTTCAAAGTTACTTCAAACCCCAAAGCACCAAGTTCTAGCCCCACTCCAACATTCCCTTTCCTTCACAAAGCAACACAGACTTGAGTGATCAAGTTAGGCTTGGTTTACAAAGCAACCAGTAGGAAATGGGGTCATGGAAATGAACTCAATACTCAAGAATGACCGGCAACACTAAAATAACTTATTTCCAAACACTCAGTCCTTCACCAAGTTCCAGACTCCTACCATTCACAAATCAGCACACCACAAGAGGTCAAATCCTTCATGGTACTTGACCTAGGGCTTGATTGGAAAAATCATAAAACACATCCTCCAATTTTGGAACTCTGGAATCTTTAAGAGGACCCCTACTAACTACCATTTTCCATGTGGCCATGAAATTCCAACCAAGGAAATTGCAGTTAGAGGCCCATCTTTGCTGTATGCACTAAAATGCTGTCCTAAAAACCTAGTTTCACTAGAAATGCAATAACATGAGAAAGAAAACACTTAGAACAATGAGACCAAAAGAAAATGAAAGCTGATTCAAAGATCTATCTCAAACATCCATCAGATTTGGTTTGACAATCCGTACAGTTTATGCAGCATGCAAACAACAATAAAAATGACTCCAAAACTGAATTTCCTTCTTTGCAACTTCTTCCAATCCGTACATTAATGCCCTCCAGAGCTCACAAATGAGGTATATATCTCTCCTATGTCTATTTCAACGGTTACAACCAAGATTTTAATAGTTATAACCCTTTTCCCACTAAGTTGCAATTTTGAGCAACTTTTACAACTTTCAACAATACAACTTTGCACAAAAAGTGCAATTTTTACATTTTTCACTTGATTCCACTTCTAGGACTTGGAAAAGGTTCTGACATACCTAAAACCAACTAAAACCACCTAATCCTAAGCTTTCTTGACCAAAAACATTAAAAACCCCAAATTTGCCTAACGAGCAACTTTTGCTTATAAATTGCATAAAGTGCCTTAAGCATACAAAAATGGTGTCTTGCTTTGACAACCATGGACTTTTCATCCAAGGTTTGTTTATTCTAGCCTAAATAGGTGACAACAAATATGAAAACCAAAATATAAACCACGTGCCTTGGAGCTCTGCACCACTTCACTAAGAGATTACCCTACTGTTCTTATAGTTAATATGTACTAGAGTTTCTCTATGTTGCAGAAAGGTGTATTGCAAAGATTACTTGGTTGTTTAGCTTGAACTTGAGGCCAATCCAATATATTGATGAATGGTGAGGATCCTAAGTAGATTCAGTGTTCTTTCAAATGTTGTTATTTTTGGGGCATTGACATGTGAATTTCAGAATACCAGATATATTGCAGAGGTTTCTGAGTAACAACTACTTCCAAAATTGGTTTAGATTTGGGGTTTAAGGAATGCAAAAGAATTGAGCACAAAAAAGGGTTCAACTGAACTCAGAGAAACCAGCATTCGTACAAACTGCTTGACAAATCAACCCTGTGTGGAGAGGCAAAATTTCAGTGACGAGTGATGCAAATCATTGCAAAATAAATACAATGGAAAATCTAAAAAGCAAGGTCTTCTCCAGAAAATTCAATGAGACATTTAATAATAAACAGTCAAGAAATCTGCAGAAAAAAGTAGTAGGAAATGGACCCTATATAATTAGATTGCAACTGAGTTACATGAAATCTTTGGAAGATATACTTTCGTATTTGGAAGAGTTGGATTCATGTCTATCCATAGGCAGCGGAAATGCTAGTTATGAAAAGATATACTACAATTATACAATATAAGGTACACAGATGTAAAATACTTAAACATTGAACATTGCATTGAAGTTTTCAACTAGAACAATATGATTCATGATCAAATGACAAACAAACAATGAACATTGAACATTGAACATCAGAAAATAATAAATATTAGTCTGGACTCTATATATCAGCCTTCAGATCAATAGTATAAGTATCTAGATTCTACTCTCTAATAGTAATCAATGATCATATGAGTCATGACATAAAGATGATTACAATAAGTATCATGTGCCATGAATCATGATATCAAAATAAATATATAATGCAAACAAAAACTACAAGTCTCCAAGAGTCCAAATCAAAATGTCAAATCAATGAAGGAGACTCCTTGGCGTCCCCCCACACCCCCACACTCGGAGACGTCTCACCATCTAAGAGACGTCTCCCCCATCTCAGAGACCTCTCCCCGTCTCGGAGATGTCTCGTCGTCTCTTGTGGCGGTGGAGCTCTAAGTGGCGCTGCTCGAAACACCGAGACGCCGTCCCCCTATCCAGGGGACGTCCCCGTCTCCGAGACGGCCTCTATCCAAAGTGGACCAATCTATTGGAGGTTCTTGAATTGGGCTTTGCAACCCTCAATACTTGTCTTAGTCCAACATAGGTTAATGGGGCACCCATGTAGATATGTGCAATTAATAGTTGCTTCTTGCCTTACCGAAATTAAGCCAATAACAGCCCAAGTTACACCTTATGCTGATAACACTTTGAGGCAGGTTCTACAATTGATAGTAGCTAGCTTGTGTGGATTATAGGATAACAAAAACCCTAAATTTTGTAAGAGGTCTAAAACATTGGAGATTATGGAAAAAGCCAGATTTTCATTACCATGTTGGATCGCAGGTGTGAAAAGATGATTCGACAATTGATTCAATGTTTCTTAAGAGAATTTAGGAAACATCATCCAAACATTGTGGGATCTTGCATATAAATAATCATGTCATTAGTATTAGATGAGGATGACGACATATGCAAACTACTGCAATCAAATTTGTTGGTTATTTGTTGGCTAGTATTAGATGAGGATGACGACATATGCAAACTATTAAGCTCGTGGAGGAATTCACTGAACATAAGTTTAAAAGAATCAAGGAATATATGACTGAAAAATGAGCTAATATCAATAGGCATATAGGTTGCAGGATCTCTAAACATAAGCAAGAACCAAATGAGAAAAGAGAAGCCCTATCTCACATGTCAGCAGACTTGGTCACTTGATTAGGTGTGGGAACAACAAGGAAGAAGAGTCAGCCCAAGCAGTTCAGATCAGCATTGAAAAAGATAAGAATCCAATAGTATGGCTCAAACATATTGATGCCCCAGCTTGCAAGGAGTTGGAATAAGCTATGGATAATGGTAAGGGATACTCCCGCCCCTTGGTGACTTGGAAGTTATTATTAACAAGCATTTTGATGTTCCTAATGTAGAAAATGGAGTTTTCTACAATCATGAATCATCTAAGAATGAAGACAAAATAGATGATGAGGTTATGTATTTTGCAATGTAACACGGGGATGTGTCCCCTCCCTAAAAGTGGGCCGGCTCGGAGATGGGGATGCACCCGGGACAAGGGGATGGCATCTCAGCATTTCGGGCAGCGCCACTTAGAGCGCCACCACTGCCACAAACAGCAAGATGTCTTTGAGACAGCGGAACGTCTCTGAGTGTGGGTGCAGGGGGACGTGAAGGAGTCTCCTTTATTGCAAGGGGACGTCAAGACGTCTACCGCGGCAAGCAAAAGAGGCACATTAAAAATTAAAAAGTTTAAGGCATTTTTATAATGTTTTAATGTTTCTATTTTTATGGTATTGGGTTGTGGGGCCCATTCCTTCCTCCTTTGTTCAAAAGCGTTCTATTCTTCATTTTTATTCACATTTGCATTTCTCATTGTTTGCAACAGCAAGAAGAAGAGTGAAGAGCTGAGATAAGGGTTTGTGCAAGAGTGAAGAAAGTGTTTGCAAGTGAAAAAGGAGAGCCTAAGAGAAAGAAGAAGAGGAGGAGGGTTTACCATCTTGTTGAAGGAGTTTTTCAAGCAAAAGGTAGGGTTTTTAACTTGTTTTTCTGATTTTCAAATGCATGTTTATAAATTATTGCTCGATGTTTTTAGTTCTAAATGTGTGTTATTTCACTTTGTTATAGTTATGATTATCGTTCATTCATTGAATAATTTATAAATATTAAATAATAGATTAAGATTCTTATGTTTCATTTTGCAAATTCCTGTTATTTAGTTTTAAATTTTAGAAAATTTAAAGAAGGGTGCAGGCTGAAAGATTGTAAATTCAAATTGTTAACTTTATTAAAGAAAAAATTTCATTTTGTGAAATGCAGTGTCAAAATGAGCTCCCACATTGATACTCATACTGATGATGAGATGAAATTTCATTCAGATAGTGCCAGTGAATCAAAATATGAACCTGAGCCTGAAGTTGGGGTTGAGGATGATGATGACACCATTGAGAGGGGTGAGCATGAGAGCGACATTGGGGCTGGGCCAAATCAGCAAGGGGCCCAAACTAGTTCCACTTCCATGGGTACTGATTTTATACTATCTGGTACTCCATCTACTGATTGCCCCTCCCCATCTTTGGCAGAGTGGGCTAGGTGTAAGGTTGATACAAAATCTCTTTAAAACAATTTGCCACTAAAATAACAAGCAGATCAAGAATAGGTGGCACCAGAAAATGGAGATGCAATATTTGTGGTGATGTATGGTATGGTAGCATCACTAGAGTGAATGCACACTTCCTCTTTTGGACAAGTAAAGATGTTTTACCATGTAATTTTTTGACTGAATCCAAAAACTTGAAGTTTAGAATTGAATTCAACAAGCTTTGGGGAGTTCCAGAGGACTTGGTCCTTTCAGTGCCTACTACCTTGGCTGGTAGGCAGCAGATTCAAACTATATAGAAGGTGCATGAGCAAAAAATATAGGGGCAACAACACTGACACATGTCTTCTTCTATAGCACAGCATAGAGCTTCATCTACTACATTGCTAGGGGAGCCTCCGCACCTTCCTCTATTTATAGCTCTATGGGTGTAGCAGCAGCCCAAACGAGCAAGGGGAAACGCAGGGCACAGTCTAGTGACAACAACCCTATAGCAAAATTGTTTGCAGCTCAGACAAGAGAGAAGTTAGATGCATGCATTGGGAGAATGTTATTCGCCAACGGCGTTCCACTTTGTATGGCTCGGCCTCCTTATTTTAAGGAGGCATTTCACAATGTAGCGAAAGTGGAGTTACCATCATATGTGCCACCAGGGGAGCACAAATTGAGGACTAAAATCTTGGATGATGAGTATGCCAAGATTAGTGAGTCCATGGAGACCATGAGGGCTGTTTGGGAGGAATCGGGGTGCAGCATTATCATGGATGGGTGGATAGACATTAGACATCGTCCACTCATCAATGTCATAGTCACATGTACAGAGGGCCCATTCTTTCTTAGGGTGGTTGATTGTTCAGGGCATCGAAAAGATGTTGATTTTCAGTTTCAGATTCTTCGGGAAGGCATTGAGGAGATTGGGCCACAAAATGTGGTCCAAGTAGTGATAGATGTATTTAATGTGTTCAGAGTTGTAGGGAGGCTTATTGAGGCCACATATCGGCATATTTGGTGGACTCCTTGTTGTGTGCATGCTATGAACAATGCTCTAAAGGACATGGGGAAGACTAGCTAGATAAAGGGAGTGGTGAGTGATGGTAGAGATGTTACCACCACACCTCACATGCACAATTTAGGAGCTTCGCCGAGGAGTTCTTGAAGCCAATTGAGACACAATATGCATCCTATTTCATTCTCTTGGAGAGAATGCTTGAGTTGCAAGAGCCAATGCAACTAATGGTTATGACGGATGAATGGAATAGGTAGGATGGTTCCATGTCAGAGCAAGGGATGAGGGTGAAGGATATAGTTAAAAGTGATGTATTTTGGAGTGATGCAAAATACATTGTCTCTATTATTAGGCCAGTCTTCGAGGTGATTAAGTACGGAGATGGGGATGCGCCTACACTTGGAGAGGTGTGTGAGTGCATTGATTCTATACTTGTGCAGATGAGGGCAGTTGTGCAAGAGAAGGACCCCACATTAGCCTTCTACAATGATCACATTCGGCCTATTATTCAGCGTAGATGGGACAAACTTAACACACCCTTACACATGGCTGCATATGAATTGAATCTGATGTGGTACATGACTAGGCCTGGTAGAGTTACACCACTTCATGATGATGAGGTGATTTATATTATATAACACTTCAAGACTTCGTCTTAAGACTTAGATTCTTATCATTTTATAAATTAAAATCATTTACATTACTAGCATCTTTATTCTTTTATTTGCTAATAATTTGTACTTTTTTAATTTTTTCAGGTGAAGTTAGGGTTCTTCAACTGCATAAATAGGATGTATGACCTTGAGACAGCAGCTAAGTTTCGCATTGAGTGGACCAAATTTGCTACTCTTAGGGGTTACAAACAAGCGGCAAAGGCGGATATCAAGCGTATGGCACAAGAGGATCCCATTTTGTGGTGGTCAGCTTATGGAGCAAAATCTACAACCACCACACTAGCTATTTGTTTGCTGTCCCAGGTACTTAGTTCCTCAACTTTTAACTTTTCATTGTTCATTGTTCAATGATAATTCTTCAATTTCTAATTCCCGAGTCTCACATTGGCCAATTATTTTTCATCTCAGGTTTCTAGTTCCTTAGCTTTTGAGAGGAATTGGTCTACATATAGCTTCATCCACTCTCTTAAGAGGAATAGACTTACCTCTCAGAGAGCAAAGAAGCTAGTGGCTATACACAGTGTGTTGCGTATCGATGATTGCACGACAAGTGCGTACAAGGAGAGCCCAGCATCACGATGGGATGTAAAGCATGACGAGCCATCACAAATTGATGAGGAGGATGCTTTACATCCAGCCACAGGGCTAGTTGGTGTTCCCTTTTCAGCTATTGATCTTGGAGAGACAGATAGTTCCAGTGGCGATGAGTTTCAACTTCTAGCCTCCCGGGGATGATCATTGATAAATGATTGGAGACTCATAGTTTTGATTGCATTATATACTTATTTTGATATCATGATTCATGGCACATGATACTTATTGTAATCATCTTTATGTCATAACTCATATGATCATTGATTACTATTAGATAGTAGAATCTAGATACTCATACTATTCATCTGAAGATTGATATATAGACTTATATTTATTATTTGCTAATGTTCAATGTTCAATGTTCATTGTTTGTTTGTCATTTGATCATGAATCATGATGTTCCAGTTGAAAACTTCAATGCAATGTTCAATGTTTAAGTTTTTTACATCTTTGTATCTTATATTGTATAATTGTAATACATCTTTTCATAACTAGCATTTTAAGTACCATATGTATAGTATATACACCCATGCTCCCCCTGCCACCTCCCATCCCTCAGCCATCCCCAAATCAAGGCCCCCCTGTCCCCCCGTCTCAGAAACTTGTCCCGTCGTCCCCCCGTCTCCCAGGGCAGTGTAACTATGGTATTTTGAGGTGGAGGAAAATACCTTTCATGAATCTAAATACAATGAAGAAAATGATGAAATTTCTTTCAACCAAAGCATTATCCAAACTTGTATACATAAACTGGACCATGAGGATAACACTATGAGGGCTGAATTGAGTGATCAATCAGAAAAAATTTGTTCGGATGAGGGATTTGGACATACAATTTGGAAGACAAGTTAAAGGTTTCAAATGACATGGTTGTTGCAATATTAGTGCATTTTGACAATACTCATAAAACCATTCAAAAAACCATGTGGGAAGTACAAATGGTGGAAAGAAAGAAGGGGATAGTGAGGGGAATTAACAGTGTGTACCTTAACACACTTAAATTATTGTTAAGAAACTTGTGAGACTAGTACAAATCAATAAGAATGTAAAGTGCCACATGTTCCTTAGGGACACATTCCCAAAGTCTAGATGCCTGTCTACAATGTTCTCGGGATGGGGATGAAATGTCACTCTCGTCCTCCTCCATCCAAATGAGGACCTTCTTCATATCCATATAATGGCCAAAGGATGTCATGACATACCTCAAGCATCCCAAGGATGTCACAAGGTCGTCTATTTAAATGTGTGTCAAAAATGTCAAAAACAATCAAGTAAATAAGAAACATTCTAGAACAAAGTAAAACCCTAAAAGGGAGCCCCACCAAGGCTAGCCAGCCTAATTGAATTTAAGTATTGTTCATTTCTCTTTTGATTTCACCAAAAGAGAAGAAGAAGAAAAGAATTAATAAAAGAAACAAAGAACTAATATTGTTGTCCACATAGGACCAAAATAAGTAAATGACTCATAAACATAACTAGAAAACAAAAGTGAGATGTAACAAAAAAGAAGAGACAAGATTTTTCAATTCTCTGAGTACAAGTTTGAATGCCATGGCATGAGGATGACATCTTTGATTCCGTAAAAGAATATTTGGTGGTTTTGGGGAATTTTCTTATTTTTGGCCCCCATTTCCGAAACCTGGTTGAGGATGAGTATAGCAAGCAAGTCGGGGGATTTCTGTGTTAGATTTAGTGAAAATTGAGGACTGAACAAAATTTCAATCATAGATCACATGCAACTCCACTTGACACATGATTGAAGATCAAAATAGTAAAATGGCGGGAACCTAGGTTGTAGGGTTCCTCAATCTTTCACTTGGAGTAGATTTAGTTTCATGTTGAATTAGCTTAGTTGAATATAAGTTTTGTGGATGTTTATTTAATCGACTCAACAAACCAAGCCCACTAGCCTCTTGCTGATGGTAGGAGTGCCTTGTGTGGTAGGCCGATGATTGAGCACTTAACTTCAATTAACATCCAATCTTTAGTTTGCATCCATTTATGGGTTTGGAGAGGGTAGATATTGATGTGAAAGCCATTAGATTGTTCCTTAGAAGCCTGCACTAGGTGGGTGGAATCGCTAGCAAGATTACACCTACTAGAGTCCAAGTCATCCATGATTCTTTTCATTCCTAGTTAGAAGTAGAAGTAGAAATAGGAGTTATAAATTGGAGTTGACATGGAAAATTTTGAATATCAAAAGCTATATGTTCATTGCACATTGTAGAGTCGAATCTTTAGAAGTGCAAGAGTTGATATCCATTGGATGAATAGCATAAGTCCCTTTGTGATAACCAATATATCACATCATAAAACTAAGTGAAGTCCACAATTAAGAAGGAACCTTGGAGTCACTTCATGATCTTACTTTGCGAGATTAGCATGAGACATGTCCTTATATCAAGAGAGCATTGAGTTCTTGGTGTTTCATTTTGAAACATTAGGTATTTGATTTTGCATGTTGTTGTGGAACAAAACTCACATCAACACGTCTAAATCAATGTGAACAACTATTCGATATAATGTCTTGATATATTAATGATGGATATCTGACAAAATTATGTTCTAAAGTAATAAATGATGAGGACATATCAATATGTTCAACAAAGTGCAAAATTAGTATATCCAACCAGCAGCACAAGTACTGTTTAACAAAATGCCCAACCATCAAAATTTGAGAAAAGTGAAAATTTTGACATAGAAAATTGGCTAAAGAATTGTTCACTAATCATAACAGTCATTATCTCTCTCTAACACACATAAATATCCATCTCCCACAATTGTGTAATGTCCCCAATTTTAGCAAGTTCCTGCAATTGGCTTGGTCAGTTCACCATCGCGACCCTCGTGAGCTGACAGTGGGATTTGAGGGTCTCAATTGTGGGGTTATAGGCTTTTCAGTAGCCTATGGTGTGTTTTGGCTCCATTTGAGGAATTTACGATTTATAGTAAGTCAAACTGTTGGTTTAATGAGCTCAGTTGAGTTACAGGAGTTGTGTGATGCTCTCAGTTTTTATTTCGGGCTTCCAGTTTGGGCTCCAAGAATCTTGGAGGGAGCGTCTATTTATAGTAAGTCACCCTGTTAGGTTCATTCATCCTCTTTCATCATCACGATCACTTTCATGTTGTTAGATTTCGATTCTAATACTTCTTCAGTTGTTTTCACAAGATGGGTGAATTATTATTATTCATCTAAATACACTGAGGTTGATATTTTTGTTGGTGTTGTTGTTTGGTCACCTCAGTATCATAGCTCGTTGGAATCGGGACGAAAAGTTTTAAATTGTGGGAACAAGAAACAGTGGCCTTGCATGTCAAAATATTAAGTTATGGTGGAAAAAGTCATTTTTGGAGCCAAAAGCAATTAATAAATTATATTAATGGCACTTTATTATATTTTAATGTTGTGTGTGGGAAGCTTCTTAAGTGAAGTTCATTTGAGAAACTTTGTGCCATTTGGAAATTATAAATATGAGCCCATTTGATGAGTAAAGCATCTGATTATTTGATTATCTTATTTTGCTTTGTTGTCTTTGTGACATTTCTGAAGTCTGATTTTTTTGTGCCCTTGCTGAAGTATAAGGGTTTGTTCTTGAGAAGTTCATTCTAATTCACAACTGAGGTATTGTGAATTAATTTTTTGAGGGTTGTTCTTTATCTCCATTGCTGTATACACTGTAGTTGGGAGATACTATGTTGTTGGGAATTTGGAATTTGGCATCTTCTTATATTGTTATTATTATTGCTGAGAAGCACTTGGGTGCTGGTTAATTTGGAGTTGGTTGAGCACCCATTTATATTTGCTGCTAAGCGTTATTTTCTATCTATACTTTGGGAGCAGCATTTTACGTATCTGCAGTTGCATTTGTTTGTTGGAGAATTCTTTTGCTGCTGCTAGACTTCATTTCAAAGGGTTTCAAGGCATGTCTTACCTGTAAGTTCATGGATTGTAACTTCTAATTTTTCTGGGTATTGTTGATTTAAATAATAGGGGATATTTTATCAATTGGGTTGTTGGTATTTTGTGAAAATACTCAGTATCTAAGTTGATATTAAAATCTGGAATTTTCAGTTGTATATTCCCTGTGTAATATCCAACTAAATTTGAGGTAAAATTATTATTATAATATCTTCTATTTTTTTTCTTTATTGTTGTATCATAAATTGCAAAACCTCAAAACAAAAAACAAAAAATCATTTATTTGGCACAGATTGTTTGAGAGCCAGCAAGGCTCATTACAATGGTATCAAAGCTTGCCTGCAAAGTGTTTGACGAAATGTCAAACCACTGAATTTTATAAAGAATTTGGTGTTTGATGAAGTTATAACCGGTTAAGGTTATTACAAATTGCTATAAAGCATAGATAAAAATAAATTGCTAAATCCTATGTTAACAATCATCATGCTCTCATGACAAACGGTATAAACTCAATTATTAAATCATCAGAGCTTTCATACTGAAGACCCATATTCAAATGCCAAGAGACATTTTGAATGCTAAAAAAGCTTCTAGGAATGGCATACCCAACGAACAAAGACAGATGTGAATCTTGGGTAATTTGACAGAATATATCTCCCAGACATGTTATCTAAGATGAAGGATACCTCACAAAAGGGATATTAACAAGCCAAAGTGTCACTATGCCCTCTAAGAAATCATCATTCCCTTCCCAGTTGTTGCAAACAGTCTCACGTTGCTCTAGTTTGATTTCTTGCTTCAGTATTTCTAACTCTGATTGCTTAGCTATCTTGATCTCCACTGCCTGACTTCCTTTGACTTTTCAAATGTTAATAAGAAAGTGTCATTGTTTTTGGGTGCTAATTCATGACAGAATAATTAAGAAGGTGAATATCATAATAAATTATACCTTGTTTCATAACAACACACAGGGCTAACCCAATGTGGGCCGCCAAGTGCACATCACAATCTCTCGGCCAAGAAATTTAGACATGAAAAGTTGCTTTTTTTTCTTTATGACCATTTCTTCTTAGCACTAACATTTTCATCACTGTGAATAATAACTAATCACAACAACTGCACAACAGTCTCAGAACGGTGCCATTCAAGAGCAAAAATCATCATTTAACCATCCATCATTATTTTCATGAAAGGTAGATCCAAATGAAAACCATTCTCTATCTAAGAAGTGAATATTTTGCCAACAGAATCATAGGCTCAGATGCTTTCTTTCATTGTCAATGTAATGAAAGATAAATCATATTAATGTCTACAGGTTACCAAAACTAGGTCAATGGAACTCAGAGTAACTCAGATTAAAACATAAAATTCTAGGAAAAGAATTTTAGAAGTCCCACAATAAGGAAGAACAAAAAACTAGAGTGCAGTACCACTAGGAACCATAAACAGGTGGTCGAGAAACCAATACAACTAACGATAAGGGCAACAAGAATCCCAAAGAGCATAACTTCTAAACTGTCTGTAGCTACATAATTACAAGTAACAAGATGCACAGTGCATAAAGAACTAATTATGAGTGCTGGAAAATATAGCATTACTCTGTATCAGTATCAGCCTAGGTTTTGCATCTGTATTGAAAAAATAGATAATAAAGTTTGCAGACATCATGCATTGATGAAGTTATTAAGAAACTAGATAATAAATTTTTCCTGCATTAATCATTAATGCAGAGGCAGATCACAATTTGCAATGTGCATATGAAGTTAAAATATCTTCTGAACTGCGCATGTAGCTTCAGATTTTTGTGAAAAACTCAAAGATAAAATTCTGATATGTTCATAAACGTAGAGGTTCATGGCTCATAAAATTTTCATTATTTTTTTATAAACCACAACAATTTTATAAACTGCAGTAAATTATATCACATATGCATTCCCTAATTATACCTATTTTTCAGTGCCAGATTTCCTCACAAATTGAATAAACTTAACAAGTAATGATATCATAGCAACAACACCTACCGTGATGCTTGTGCAATTTCATTATCGCCACCAATTTTACTAAGCACCTGTTCAGCAGCAGTAAAAAGAATCTTAAGAACACCTTCTTCTGCAGCATTTACAGCAGAAAGTGCCTCCAAAGCCCTGTAATAAACCCATGATCCCAATATTGCAATTAGTAATTAAAGAAAAACAGATTTCCAAAGGTACAACAAAACAAAAAAATTCAAAAGGAAATACTGTCATTGCCAAATGCATCTACATAGTCACCATTAAGTTCAACAGTACAAACAGGAGAGTTACAATGTTACTTGAGAATTCTTTTCGTGACTAGTTAAAGAAATCAAGAGTGATCTCCATTGACACATGTCTAGTTTAAACCTCACATTGTTCTAAAAACAGAAAAAACAAGCTTGTGTTAAAATATCAACACTATTAGTTTTACAATCATTATTCATATGAAAACCAGCAGTATTCTCCTTATCTACGACGATGACCTCCTCCGTGACCTCGACCTCGTCTACGATCACGACCGTGACCTTTCCCATGGTCGATCATGATTCCTATAGACATTGATCCCGCGGGCTTCTAGTGTTGGACAGTTTTGCGTGTTTGTTTGGAAAGTTTTCAGGAGTTTGGTAGCTACTGTTTTACGGGGTGTGTCCGACTGGTTTCAACTGGTTTTGACTCATCTTTTCGGCGGCGAGGGAGCTCGTTCCTCTTTCTACTTTGCTAAGTGTTGCTCTTGCCGTGTGTGCCCTTTCTCCCGACGTCAACGTTCGTCTTCTCTATGTCTACTCTTGTCGTGTGTGCTCTTGAGGTGTGTGCCCTTTCTCCCAGTGTGAGGTCTCTTCGCAGGGGTGGACGTTGTGTGTTTGCGAGTGTGTCTGCGGGGCTTCGACAACTATGGGTTTTGGTGTTCATCTGCCACAACTATTAGTGAACTCTCTCTCCTTTCTGTTGGTCTACTACCTTGTTTTCTCATGTTCTGATGCTTTTTCGTAGGTTATCATTTTCTACTAGTTCTCTGCTCTTTTCCGGCTATGGAAAACAATGGTGATTCCTGCTCAACTCAAGGCTAGCAACTCCTCACCTATCAAAGGTTGTGCGACAGGATTTCCAAGCTAGAAATGGACAATATGCAGCTAAGGGAGCAGGTTATCTCCTTGATGGATACCATTTCTGAACTTAAGAGTGCCACAACCTCCAATTCGACTTTGTTCCAAAGTTTCTTAGATACCTTCACCACTGAGACGGCAAGCTTGCAAACCAATATCTGTTCCATTATCGCACAAATTGAGGGACTTGATGCCATCGAAGAACAACAATCCATTATTGTAGCTAAGCACTCTTCTCTTGTTTCGGAAACCGAACTGAAAGTTAAGTCATGGGCCTCCCTTTGTAGTAGCACGGATACTACACCTCTTGCTAGCATTGATAAAATGGTGCAAGGTAAGATCGAAGATAAGAGGGTGAGACGGGTTCGTGAGCTCAACCTGCAGGTTCGTGGACTCCCTCCCATTCTTGATCCTCTCGCAATTGGACGCTCTTTCCTCTATGATCAACTTGGTCTTACTAATATCACGTTGGATAAGTGTTGGGTTAGACATGGGGACATCCTATTTATCAGATTTTTTTCACTTGCAGGTAGGCTTCGGGCTCTTTGAGCTAAGAGGAAGTTATTTTCTCTCCCTTCCAAGATTTTCTTTGATGAAGATCTCACCAGGGCACAGGTTACAGAGTTGAAACATGCTCGTGGGATAGTTACAAAAGCGAGGAGAGTTGGTAAATGGGCAGTTATTAGGAATCTAAAAGCAGTAATTAGAGATTCCCCCCCAGTGATTGGGAAGAGAGGCAAGCCCCCAAGGCCAGATGATGGTCCCACCAACAGTTAGAGAAGAGGGAGACCCCCACTTGCTCCCTTCTTGTTAACTGCTGGAATGGTAATGGGTCTTTATGGTCATTTCCTGGTCTTTTATGTGATGCTATGGGATCTGCAGATATTCTTGTCATTACTGAGACTCGTGAGAGCCCTGTACATCCTCTTCAAGGTGTTACTAGTTATTAGTGGTTATCTATATGTAGAGAGGAGGTTCGTGCTTCTGGTGTGGTACGTGGCTCAAGTGGCATGGCTTGTTTGATTAAGGAGGATATTTTCAATGGCACTTCTATTGTACACTCGGATACGTTTGCCAAATTTATGTGGGTCCACATTGACCGCAACTGTCACTGTCATAGAGATCTCTATTTGGCTGCTTGCTATTTCTCGCCAGCTTCCTCCCATTATGCTATTCATGGTACCGAGGATGGAGACCCGTTTGTTGACCTTTGCGAGACTATTTCTCAGTTTGCTACTCTAAAGGACATTATTATTCTCAAGGATTTCAATGCGAGAACCAGAGAACTCCAAACACCGGTTGATGATTGCAATTCAGGATCCCATTTGCTCCACTAAGATTGATCCGACTTCTTTTGGGCTTCAGCGGCATTCTGAGGATGCTCTTGGGCCGTTACCCATGTATGGTAGACATCTGATGCAGCTTTGTGAGTCTTCTAGTTTGGCGATCTTGAATGGCCTTTCCTACTTTCCTGGATCTGAGTTCTTCACTTGTTATCATTGTGGTGGTGCTAGCGTCGTTGATTATGTCCTCGCCTATCCCCCATTCATTTCTTGCATTTGCAATTTCACCATCATGTGCCTTCCTTTCGTGGAACATGCTCTCCTTAGTATTCACCTCCCCCTCTCTTAGCACCTCATCTTTCATCTGTCACTGCTCACTCACCCATTCGCTTTTGTTTTCTCGAAGGTAATTGTGAGCTCTTTTCCACTCATCTTTCAAGACTCCTCAACCCTTCGTGCTTTTTTGACTCACGCGAGGCCGCCTCCATGTTTGACTTGCTTGCAACGGCTATCCAGAAGTCTGCCATCCTTTCCATTCCTCGTCGCCCTCCTTTGCCCCTTCGCAACAAACGTCGTAATACTTGTCCTATGAACCAATGGTTCAATACAAACTACAAATCTTTCCATCATTCTATGCGTTCTGCTTTTGAGGCTCGCTCTATTGACTTTGTCCAACTTTGCTCGTCTTATCTTTGTTTTCTTCGTAATAAGAAATGCTCCTTTGCCGCTTCCAAGTGCAAATCCCTTTGCTCCACACTGATCCGCAATCCCCAACTTTTCTTGTGCACTCTTTTCCCCCGCAGTTCTCCTCCACCCTCCAACCTCGACTTTCGCTCCCTTACCTTGCACACCATGGTTCTTTATGACATTCCAGGGCAGCCTTCTATCCATCTCATTTCGCCTCCTTTCGACCGCTTGTTCACTTCTTCCCACATTTTTGAGGCCATCAGATCCATTAAGCATAGTAGAGCTACTGATGAGGAGGGTTTTCAGGCTAAGCTTTTTAAGTTCGGTGCCTTGGTTCTGGGCCCCCATCTCTATATTCTTTTTAATAGAGTGATTCAAATTGGGTTTCGGACTTCTTGGTGATTTATCCTAGTCATAAGACCAACCCTGTCTCCGATCCGAGGAACTACAGAACCATCATGATTGGGCACACTTTTGCCAAACTGTATGCAACAACCCTTAATGCTATGCTATCTGGTTAGCTGGACAAGAAAGGTTGTAGGGCTAAAGGGCAGGCTAGTTTTCAGGCAAACTATCAAACTATGGATCACATCTTCACTTTACAGACTATTATTGAGAAGGCTAGGCATAGATCGGAGGAGGTCTATTGTTGCTTTATTGATTTTTGCAAAGCTTTTGATTCTGTCCCTAGGGTGGCTCTGTTTGAGAGGCTTAGGGAGATTAGTATCTGTGAGATGTTATGTACCGCTATTATGAGACTATATGAGACTCTGGTTGGCAAATTCAGGACTCCTGAGGGCTTCTCGGATCCAATCCATAGCACCGTTGGGGTTAAGCAAGGATGTCCTCTCTCCCCTATGTTCTTCGGGTTATATAATGATGAGCTTGAGAACTTCCTCCTGAGGTCTTCGCTCCCTGGAGACGGCTGTTATCTTCACCAAGTTTTGATCTCCATCCTTTTTGCCGATGATGTGGTTCTCCTTGCTTCCTCTTCAAACAATTTACAAAGGCTTTTAGATGGCTTGGCTTCTTTTTGTGATCAGCGACAGCTTGTGGTTAACTTGGGTAAGACTCGGGTCATGATCTTCAATTGTTTAAAGACTTCCCATTTTCACTTCATTTTTCAAGGTCAGGAGATTGAGATCACTACATCTTATACTTATCTGGGGGTTAAGTTTTCCGGACCACGGTTCAATATGAGACCAGCTATTTAGCGCAGAGTTAATAAAGGTATGGTTTCTCTTGCTTTGCTTGAGAAACAGTGTTTCAGGCATCACTTCCAGGATACCTCGTCCAAGTTATCTCTCTTAGAGTCTCTTGTGAGGCCAACTATTCTTTATGGGTCTGTGGTTTGAGGCCCATCTCTTCTTGGTTCTGATTGGGCCTTGATCGAGTGGGTTCAGGCTTTATTTTTGAGGCACATCATTAGATATCACAAGTTCACTCCTCATAGTATCATTTTGCTGAGTGTTGTGAGGTTCTCACACCAACGCCCCAAAACCTTGGGGACCCCCCTTTTTAATCACCTTGGCAAATTTTTTTGAATTTGTCCAAAAAAATTTAATTTGATTTTTTTTAAAACTTTAAGTTTTGGACACCTTCAGGCCAGAAGGCGCAAGGTTAGACTCATTTTCACCCGGTTTTAAGCTTGATTTTCCAGAACAACCAATTTCATCCTTAGGCCGAACAAAATTTCAAAAAACAACACTTAGCAGGAAAAAATTGTAAAATTTGTACTTAGACGATTTCTTTTGAAAATTTGGATATAATTGCGTAAATTTGGATAATTTTCAAAAGTGATAATTTTGTTAGAGTTGAGTTTTTTGGAAAATCTTGAATTTCTTTGGTGAGAAAAAAATTTCTTTTGTGAAGATAAAATCAAATTGCAAAATCAATTTTAGACTCTAGAAATGATTTTATTTTTGTCAAAAATTTAAATTGCTTGGCAAAATCGATATGAATTCAATTGCAAAAATTGACTTTAATGGATTAAAATTGCCTTGAAAAATTTTAAGTCTTTAATAAAATTAGTAATCTAATATTGAAATAATGGCTTTTGGCTAGCCAAAATCCAATTTTAATGACATATTAATTACTCAATCATCATTAATTGGAAACATTTAGCATCTCCAAAGCATTATTTACTTTCTTTTTGCAATTTTGGTCTAATTGGCAATTTAAAAAAATAAATTTCATCTTGGCAAAGTTAATTTTGGGCTAAGCATTTAATTGGGGGCCATGTCTTGTGTTCTAATTAATTTATTTTTGCTCCCAGGGTCCCAATCGGCTGGCTAGGGAAGATGAGCCAGTTGGGTATAAGAGGAAGCTCTTTCCCCTTTTCTCCTCACCTCTCACTCTTCCTCTTCATGGTGTTAGCAATTATGACTTGGAGCAGCTCTATATCCTTTGGCGATTTCTCTTGGGAGAGCAGATTTTCATTGTTGGGCAATTTTGCTTGCAATTGTAAACATTTTCAGACCTTAGTGATTTTTTGTGGAGGCAGATTTTGCATTGTTGGGTGATTTTCTCGTTCTATTAGAGCTGCGATTTCTGCCCTAATTTGGGCGATTTTACTTGGAGGAGGTCATTGTGATCAAAGGTCTGTTTTTTTGGGCAAATGGTGGACAATTCCGAGAGCTCTAAATTCTGATTTTTTTTCAGCTAGGACATCAAGGTTTGCAAGAGATTTGAAATTCTCAAGTCTGATCCTAAATTCCAAAAAAGAAGACCCAGCTATCGGTAAAGGTAACTCCAAGTCATTTAGAGTTGAAAGGGGTCCTTAAGCAGATTTCTCTCTTTCGTTCTTGTCTAGATATTGTTTCCCTTGGTTCTTCTCGCATTCATCATCCACCACTTCACCATCCTATCATAGGTTGAGAAGATGGTAGATGTTAATGCAAGCAAGAATCCTAAGGGAACAAACACTAAAAAAGACAAAGAGGATATATGCCCAAAACAACTTTCTTCTCGAAAATGAGGTGAATAACCAATACCAATGTCGGTATAGTAAACATGATACAGGTAAAGGATAGACTAAAGGAAGGACAATCCCCCTTGGCAAAGAAGAGATATAGAAGGCAGTTCCACATCACAGTCCAGGTGTCGACCACTTCCATTTCAACTATGATGGGCGACGTTGGGGTGGCACTTGATTTTGAAGACATCAGAGAAGAGGATATCAATGAGACAAGACTTGGATCAAGATTGGATGAGTTAGGAAAGGTTGCTATCAAGAAGAAACATTTGAACACCCTTTCCTCCCTCAATGCCTTTATCGGATTTGCAAAAGAGTATGAGAAGGATCATGAGAAGACACTACAAGCAGCAAGCGGCATGATGAAATTGGTTGAGCTCAAGATAAAGCATACACCTTGTCCTCCCATGGAAGAAGTCAACGAAAGGCTAGCTAAGTTCATTGCCTTAGCTAAAAGAATGAAAGAAAAAGGGAGAGTTATATTAGAAGATCATTTGATGTAAGCCCAAGTGGCAATTTCTCTTTCTTCTAGGATAGGACAAGTGTCTAATTCTGGTTGGCCACCACTTTAGTGCCTTCTCATTGGTTGCCACTTTTCCACTTTTTTTATTGGTCCATTGACAAGGTGGCATCTTCTCATTGGCCGATGGGGTGGCAACCCTAATTAGGGTTTCTAGGATTCAATCTGGATCGTCAGTTTTGCCTCTTTATCTCTACCGTCAGTTGTACATTTTGGCCTCTATATAAGGCCATTTGCCCTCATTTGTAGTGGCCAGAGAAAATTGTTGCAAAGATAATGCCAAAATTCGCTATTTCTTTCTCATTGTTGTGACTTGCATGGTGATTAAGAGCCTTTGGTACTATTGCATGGTTTCTACTTCCAAATAGTTAGAGTAAAATTTCCTTTCAAGTTGTTAAAGTTGGTTGCATTTCAAGTTGTTAAGTAAGAGTAAAGTAGATGGATAGATGTTTAATAGGGATCAATACGAGGCCACTAGCATCTTAGCCGCTGGTTAGGGAGCCTTGTGTGGTAAACTAGTTCTCTTTTCCTTTGAATCATTGCATCTATGGAGGTGGAGCCGTTGGTAAACTTTCATTAGATTCAATCCCCGTCCATTTGCTAATCTTTCCATTCATAGGAGTAGGAGTAGAATAGCGAGTAGTTGAGTGGTTGAATTTCACTCTAAGAAAGTTAGGAAGGTAGAAGTCATTAGAAGCATTATTGCCTCCTCGTGCAATCAACATTATCTGGCGCTACATCCTCCACCATCACCTTCTCCATCAACATTATCTGGCATTCACATCGAATCACCATCACCATCATTCTACCAAACACCAAGTTCTCTTTGAATGAATAACGTAAGCCCGCCTACGTGATTACCAATAAATCACATTGATAAACTGAGCGAGTATCCGCAGGTGTAAGGAACATTGGAGTTATTCTCATGTCCCATGAGCATTAACTTTTCAAGAGAGGAATTGAGGACTTGATATTCCATATCAAGTGTTTGATTGCTAATATGTTATTTAGTGGTACAAAAACTCACATCAACACTGAGTTCAGCACTCATCCTTTCTGTCTTACGGCCATTTTTTATTTGGTGTGGTTCCTCCATCGCCTTCATGGTTTTG
Source organism: Cupressus sempervirens (assembly GCA_028749045.1). NCBI lineage: Eukaryota > Viridiplantae > Streptophyta > Pinopsida > Cupressales > Cupressaceae > Cupressus > Cupressus sempervirens. The sequence goes on from CM053788.1 coordinate 545,726,925, forward strand.
CAGATCATGTTGGTGATTGTGATCGGTACTCCTATTTGGCTTATTGTTCGTCTATTTCTACAGCGAGTGCAAAGTCTAGTTCTTGCACACGATGTTGGTATGCACAAGCCTCTTCTCTGCTCAGTTCAATCGGGATTGATATTGATTGCCTCCCCCCTTTCAGTTCTCGTTGGATGCCCCGACTCATCTTCTCCCCTCTCGGCAAGAGTTGAATGAGCATGTCAAACTTGACATTTATAGATAGTACATTGCCACTACCTGGGTTAACCCTCCTAGTGGGTTACGCCCACGGATGTCCTTTTACACAAAGCACTTTTTGGAGATGTTTGATGGGATTATTGTTCGTCCTAGCTATCTTTCCCGGTGGTGGTCTCATGCCCTACATATCTCTTTGGGATCGTTTAGAGTTGGTTCTCACCTTCTTCGGGTTCAAAATGACCATCATATTGTCAGTGGAGAGCGAATTTGTATGCTTTGTACTTTAGGTGAGGTGGAGACTAAGACTCACTTCATTTTGCATTGCCCTATATATTATGAGATTGGAGGGAGATTTTTTTGTCTATTCCGAGAGTGCTTCTTTCTCTATGATTTTTTTGGCTACTATGATTAGAGTTGTCTTGCACTTTATCTTCGAGAGGCCACTATGCTCTGTGATAGCACGATCTAGTGACTGCTTCCACACCGGCACTCGTCTACTCAGCTCATTACTGTCTTCTTCACACCATTATCTCCTTTGTGTGGTGTGAAAAGGCCTTCTAGCTCCACTAGATCTACCAAACATTCCAGATGCGTCAAATCCCGTACCGACTATTTGCACTAGCAACACTCCTCTAAGGGTGGCCAGATACAAAGCAGGGCCTCTACTCATCGGCAAGCATATCATTCAGTGACTAATTTCTTTTCGCCTAGAAAGGACTCCTAGTCTCTCTCTTGGCCTCCTCTCTATCTCTTTGTTTGCTTTCTATTGTTGTTTGTATTTATTTTCGGACACCTTTGTGTGCTCCTGCTGCTGTCAGCCTCATTGTTGTAATCCTTCAATCCCATAGACCTTTTGTTGGTCTTTTGTTGGACATTAATATCATTATCTTATCTTATCACATCTACCTTTGATAATCTAATCTCCTAGTCCAACACTCATAAAAAGCCACTGTTGTCGGTAAAATCATGTGTTAACTTCAATGTTGTTAATGTTAATCATGTCATTGATAGTTAGCGTGGCCAAGGGGTAGGTAGTTGTGGTTGCAATAGTTCACATTGCACCCGGTCGGAGATTATATGTACACACCCTTGGATGGAAGAGGGCATCAGCACTATTATCATTTATCATTCTGGCTGATAACCTTGCTAAGGTAATTTGGGTTGATTTTAATGGAATACATGGTGGTTCCCTGATATTGTCTTGCATTTATTTACATTTGTTATAACTTTCATACAATAGCATGCATTAAACTACTTTTATTGTAGGCGGTAAACATTTGGTGCCATTGCCTTTACGATTGTGGAAAGCAACAAAGTGTGGATAGCGAACAGAGTGTGATGGGGCAACCAATAGAATACGAGGAGAGTAGCTATAAGGAAGACAAGAACCCATAATTATTAGAGGGCGAATAGGAGTTGACCACCAACTTCATCTCAATACTTCAAGCATCCATTGAGATTTGATACACATGTGTGAAGGGAAGCCGCACAAGAAGCAATACCAGAAAGTATCGTGTGGAGTGTCCTCGGAGTAAACCTAATGATAGATCGTTTGATGTGTCATCTCCCCCGGTTGTTGGCATAGACATTCCTAGCACTTCAAAATTGACCAAAGGAAATCAATTGGGAGAATTGACAATAACAAGTTCTCCAAGAGTACTATCGCCGAAGGGAGGAAGAAGAGAGGGATGAAACCTATCGTAAGGGAAATATGAAGTGAACCCTGAGAGGGAAACATGAATAAAGGAGAACATAGTGTTATAATTATGTCAATAGAGTGACATATTATATAAAATCAATAAATGAATAAAAGTGTTCTTGTTTATGTCATGTGTTGTTTCAATTCAATAAATGAGACCTATACATGCTAAACTTATTAATCAACACTGAAGTAGAAAAGAACAAATAGACAAGAGTGATGATGCCCTAATTTATAAAATTATGGCCTCCATTTGAATTAGATTCTTTCACCCATTTCTATTGTTAGCTTTATCTCTTAACTTATTATTATTGCCCTTAGAACTAGATTTTCATTTTAGGTGTATTATAAATTTTTCACAAAACACCAATGCATATAGGCCAATACTGGAGGTATCATCAGTATTTAAAACAATTTGAAATATTCTATCTAATTTATTTTCTGTTTCCGCTCTGCAGATGATAACATTAGAGATCATATGTCATGGGTTGACAATTATAGTTGTTATAATAAGCAAAATCTTGCAAAGAATTATAGATGAACCTGCATTAGATATTCATATGGAGGGTGAAGAGGTTGTTCTTGTTGTTTTACAATTGTCGCTGTTCTGAAATACATGCTTGCACCTGAAAGCCATTTGTGTGCTATTTTCAAAAGGAACTGAAAGGAAAATAGGACTCAGTATCCAGAGATTTCAGGATGATCATATATGATATTGGCAGACCTTTTTATTCACAAAGGAAAATAGTACTTTCCCCCATCACCAGACCTTCAAAAAATAAGTCACTGGAAAGTTATCAAGTTTGCAATTGTGGTATAATAAAATAGTTTGTAGAACACTTTCGGTATCAAAACCAAAGATATTTCAAAGCACATCTCAGTTCATCCTTACAGTCAAACGTCTCCTTCATTCACAATATTAAAGACTGTATATCCTGCTTCACACAGTGGTCTGCACGCGAAAATGGAAACTTTTCAAATTTAAAAGGAAATTAATGCCCAATAATGGAATAAGAGACAAAATGTCCAAGTACTTGTCCTCAATGAGGATTGTGCGACATCTATAATCCATATTTTGTTAATATTTGAAGATGTAAAACATGGCAGTTATTGAACCGTCATCCATATTAAAACAAGATTATATTAAAAAATTGTGTTAAGGACAGTTGGTTGTTTGTAATGAAAAGGTGCAATGGTTGAGGTATACCTCTCCATTTGCATATAAATATAAGATGCAAAAGAGAAATGGGGAGACACGGCAGGATTCGATTATACCATTTTGTCATAAAAGAAGACATTTTTCAGATATAAAGTATTTTATGAGAGGAAAAGAGCAGAGCAATCTTCAGGCATAGGAGTTCCAAATGATACAATTATTCTGATATGATCTGTAACAGTTCATTATTTTTTTATTTATTTAAGGCAAGGAGGCAGTACATAGACAAGTTTGTCCTTTATAGTTACTAAAATAATTTGTGCTCAATTTTAAATATTCAATTGTAACATAGATTGATTGCAGCATTTCAAGTTTGATTAACAGAGATATAGAGAAATATATATTTGTTTCCTTATCTTTTTCTAGGAGGTCTTCCCTCCGTAGAAGTTAAAACTCAATCTGGACTAACTTGGAATTGCATATACAATTGATCCTTTACATTTTGATAATTAGATTGTTGATGGTATTAAAGCATTCTGTCCTATAAAGTTGTACATAAGTAACTTTCATGATTTTGAATCTATTGCCCATATAGGTAAGGCACTGGTTTTTGCATTCTTCATATTGTAATCATTTGAATCATAGCTTGGAAATTGGTAATCATTCTTCATATACTATCCTTTCAAAGAATTAATTCAGTCACAATCATAATTTATAAACACTCTTATTTACAAGCATTTCTACCTTCAAGCAATTAAACATATTCATACATACTGTTCAAGTTGTACCTACTAAAGGTCTTCTTATTTCCTTGACATTTGGACAACTATTTGGTTGCATTGTGATCATATTGTCTGCGATAAAAAGCCTAAGGCCAGAGGAGCTATCTTAGGAATAGGCATACCCACCTTGGAAAGTCAGAAGCATAGAGGACTTGGATCAAGTTAATTAGTCCTACCAAGTTGGCCATAACCAGTTGGAATCCCAGCATTGAGTTGGCAAGACTCATAGGATTCCAATATGTGGTTTTGGGAACCAACAGAGAGCGAGGCCATCCAAAGGGCTTTATCACTACAACAACGAGCAGAGCAAAGGAGACAGTTCAAGACACTTGTTGAAAGGTTGATAGAAGGAAACATAGGTGGTATCATCGAAGGTGAAGAAGCCCAAGGAGAACTGTATAGTAGAGAAGAATACCGCCAAGAGTACGATAGACAGTGCTAAGCAAGTGAGGACAACTTGATAGAGGAGACAAGGAGCCAACTAGGGAGTTTACCCATTACATCGCACAGTGAGGCAAGGGAAGTTGAGGACACCAGGGCAATGAGAGTGTTGGAGGAACACCGCATGGTGGTCAACATAACCTGTCAAGACCCAACCCAACCAACTCGGGAGTACAACCCACTAGAGGTAGCAAAAACAGAAACATGTTATCACAAAAGCAAAAACTACCAAAATTTAATGGCAACAGGAAGGAAGATCCTGTAGGCACTGTCAGACCTACAAAACCATTTTGACGGTGAATTGAATCATAGACAAAGATGAATGGGACCAACAGTTTCCAGTGGTCCTACAAGGAGTTGCCACCGGTTGGTATTCCAGCATGGATAAAGCTAAAATAAACACATGCGATAACCTCAGGAAGGAATTTCAAGCTAAGTTTTGATTGCTTTATGATGATAATGAAATAGTTGCCAAAATATATAGTGTGTAACTAGGAAAAAAGGAAACAGTATGAGCATACAATTGAAGGCTTAAAGAGTTGCTCGGGAAGATGGGGACCCAACCAACCAATGAATTAAAAAAGAGATGGTTTGCAAAGAGATTAAAGCCTGCTATCAAGAAGAAAATGAAGATTGTATCGCTCACGTCGTACGTGAATGCCTACAATAGAGTAATGAACCTCAAAAGCAAAGACAATTTTGAAGAAGAAGAGGAGTAAGTCCTCGTTAGAGAGTGATGAATCATCTGGAGAGAGCAGCAATGGCGACGAGTCAAACAAGAAAGTGCAGGCTCTTCAAAATGATATGTAACGAATGATGAAAGAATTTAAAGTAATGAAGGGGAACGTAGGACGAAGTGATGAGGGAGAATCGGGGTGCACAGTGTAAGAACGGGCACATGAATGGTTCATGCCCGAGAAAATCATTTCACGACATCTGCCAGGTTATGGACCATTCCACTAAGGAATGCCCATACAACATGAAGATGAGGAGTCAACAAGTGCTCTTTACACAAGAACAATTGTCTCCCTCTGGGGCAGCAAACACCGCACAAAAGACGCACAATAATGCATCATTCAGTGGGTTCTGAACTAACTGCCATGGAGGAAGAGGAAATAATGTAAACAGGAGCAAGATACAATACGATTATAAAGGACTATCAAGGAAGGTGTTTGTTGTCACTCGGAACCAAGCTAAACAAGCTACAGACACCAATCTCTGTACGGAGAAGCAGCGGGTACAGGAGGCTAGGGAGGAGATTGAGAAAGCAATGAAGATACAAAAGGATACACATAAGAAGGCATTTCTGGACGAACAGAAGGAAACAAATGTTACAAATGAAGGTACCAGTCAAAATCCAAGACCTCCTCCATACCATACCATAGTTGAGGACAACACTATTGAATACTTGCTCCCTACAACCTAGCATCACTACACAAACCAACACTAAACTAATGCATGTTCCTGGCAGGTCGACAATGGACCCTATGTTGTTGGCATGAGCAATGGCCAACACCCTATGGTTGTGGAGATGGGTATCCTTAGAACAATTTTGACAAACACAATTTTAGAGACATGGAAGAAACTTCGAAAACCCATCTCGTGGCCCCCAACCTTTAACTTATTGGGTGCGGACCAACACAGAACCAAGCCCCTTGGGACATTGATGGCCCAACAGGTTATCATAGGAACACAACCATTCATGGTGGACTTTGTTGTGATTTCGCTTAAAAAGAAAGGGTATGAAGTCATTCTGGGTAAGGGATGGTTAGTGATGGCGAAGGACAATCATAATTGGAAGAAAAACACTCTAGATGGAAAGTGGTGGGCAAAAGTTTGTCACTGACCTCCGCACCCAAATGGTAAGTGAAGCGATTGCATCTTCTTCGAAATCAGAGTCTAATTGGATGAAGGAATCGCATGGAACCTAATGATGAAGGTGTTCTAGAGTTAGGGGGAATGTATAGAGGACGACACAAGCTCAATGAATGGACTCTTCCATTAGCAGATGGAAGACTACGAGCTCTTTCACAGCTACATGTTAGGGGTGGAGGAAATGGAGCAAGTGTCAAAGAAGGATGTGTTTCCACCAGAGTATAGGGAATACAAGGAAGGGGAGGCCCATGTAAATTATAGTCCAGCCCACAAATTTAACGTAGAAAAAACGATCAAGTATGACAAACCATCCCTACAAATTACCAACCTCAAGGATGAGGAAAATCCAAGCAATATACCAGTAGTGGATGATTGGAATCCTGTGCTAAAAGTCACGACATTTAAAATATTTCTGGAATACAAGGATGTATTCGCATGGACTTAAAAATACCTCAAGCTCGTACCACTAAAGTTGTGTGTGCACCGCATCCCCTTGGTACCTGGAGTCATACCTGCATGAAAAAGACTGTACAGGATGACCAAAAACAACATAGCAAGGGTGAATGAGGAAATCCAGCAGATGGTTGAGGCAAGAATCATCATTAAGCTGCAGACAAGTGAATGGTTATTGCCAATAGTGATATCACTAAAGAAATATTCCAACCAAATCAAAATTTGCGTCGACATCTAACACCTCAATTTTGTCACCATAAAGGATCCCTTCCCCATCCCATTTATAGATACGATCCTCAAGCTGGTTGCGAGACACGATGTACTTGCTCATGGATGGATTCTCTAGGTACAACCAAATATCTATCATAGAGGAGGATACTTTGAAAACACCTGTCGTGGTGGAGGACGGAGTGTATGCATATAACCAAATGCCCTTCGGTCTATGCAATGCACCGGTGATGTTTCAAAGAATAATTCTCCATGTCATTAACAAAATGTTGGTGGGGAACTTCAAAGCTTTCCTAGGTGACTCGTTTATCTTCAACGGGCAGGACACACACTTGGCAGCATTTTAGGAGTGCATGGAGAGGTGTGGATGAGCAAGGTTGGCACTTAACCCAAAAAAGTGCAAGTTTATGGTTCCACAAGGGAAGTTCTTGGGCTATATTGTTTGTAAGATTGGATTAAAGACCGACCCCAACAAGGTTCGAGTAATCATCGCGATGGAGGCTCCCACAAACGAGGGTGAAGTCATTTTGGGGACATATCCACTATTATTGGTGATTTATAAAGAACTTTGCCCAAGTATCCCATCCTGTTAAGGAATGTGGATCGGTGATAAAGAGAACTTTGATAGTCTTTTAATTTCAGATTGTCTCAGATAATGACTTTGCCACAGATTTGCATATTGATATTACTCCTTGAAGAATAATAATATATAAGTATATGATCAAACTTATATCACATATATATATATATATATATCATACTCTAACTGAGATAATATATGTATTGTGACTATCAATATATCTATTAACTACAAGATGAATATGTTATTAATCTTTGATTCAATGATCTGTGAATTACCTTGACTAATAATGAAATATTATATCGAATTATTGTTGTGTATAACTGTATTACCGCTTTTATTAATATGTTATCACTGTAGTCATTAATATATATATATATATATATTGCACGGGAGTTAAGTCCACGAAGGGAGTTAAGTTTACTGTAGGTAAACTTCTTATGGAGAGGTACCGCCACTTTTTTTGATCCCCTTGTGTTGCTCATTGCATTGACCTCATGTTGGAGGATCTTGGTAATCTTCCTTGGATAAAAACATGTGTAGAGCAAGGATAAAAATATTTGTAAAGTCAATGTCTTTTTCTTCAACCTTATGAGGCAACACACAAAGCAAAAAGAGTTGTCTCCTTCAGGGGCCACTAGATTTGCAACAAATTTTCTCACATTGCAATCCTCGCTCAAGTCAAAGGCTGGTTTGAAAGGCATGTTTGTATGTGAGGAGTACCCAAGATCATCATATGTAAAGAGCAATCCAGGAGTTGAGACAGCTGATCGAATTTTTGATGAGAGTGGCTTTTGGCAACTGGGTAAAAAGACTGTGGAGGTAATTACCCTTTTTGTCCTCAATTCCATGTCATTTCATCATTCTTGTTAGCACTTGTTTATGTTCATTGCTCATTTTTAAAAGCAAAACTTAAAACTTAAAGATTAATGTTTCACCTTTCACGATGATTGCAGTTCATGGAGCCTCTTATTGTTCCCCTATGGATTGTTGATGGAGAGAAGCCCTCAATGGGATACATTTATGAGGGCGTGAATAGGATGAAAGAGGTCATTTGACCTTTCTATGCAAGAAATCAGGATACATATGGTCCCATATGAGATGTCATTGATAGGCGATGACACAATCTACTTCACAAGCCTATAAATGCAATTGCCCACTTCCTTAATTTGGCATACCAATTCAGCCCAAGTTCAAGGCTAATGATGAGGTGTGGAGTGGCCTCTGTGTTATAAAGAGAATGTCATGTGATGAAACAGTTGAAACAATTATAGTTTGTGAGATAGAAATTTATCAGAAAAGACCTATTTGCATGAGTTATGCAAAAAAAACCAAACAGAAGTAATGCCTGGTAAAAATCTATGATTCCAAATTCTAATTTCTATTTATATTAGAACTTTAGATTGATAAAGTCAAAGTTATAGAATTGATTTAAAATTTGCTTGTTTCAAATGTATAATGGGAGATGTGTACTAAGGTGCCAAATCTATAGAGGAATGTAATTTGTATCTTGAGGCAACAATCTAGGGCTCCAAGATGCAAACACAACTAGAGTTTGTTCGATCATATACACTTGAGAATACAAACACAATTGGCAGTCAAAAAGTTGAATGATCTTGTGCTTGTTCACTACAACCTTCGCCTTTGTCACAAACAGATCTTGAGCATCGACACATCGCCTATTGTATTACAGAAGATTGATCCATAAGTAGGGTGAAACACAAAGATTAATGATCTTGTCTTCAGTAATGAAGACCTAGAGTGGGTTGATCAGGTGGATCGAAAGGCAGAGGTAGTAGCAATGGCAGTGGAGGAAGATAGAGCACTAGGACGCAAAGTGCAAAGCCCTAAGGCTGAGATTAATGGATCTAACCCTGAAGATGAGGATGAGTACGAAGATAAGGATGATCATGCGCATGTCACTGAGGTTCAACCTCAAACACAGGGAGAGAGGATGGCTCTAGAGTCTTCCATGATCAATCTTAGGCGTACTCGTAGGAGGACATAGGCTACTATGAGCCTTTATTTTGACTTATGTTTTGAACTTTTGATTCCATGGATTGCATATTCCATGAATATTGTAGACATTTGACAATGACAATATATTTCTATTATGTTATTTAGTTTAACTAATTTCGTTCAAAAATTTGCATTTATACATATGTGATCTATGCAAAGTTGTGTATGTAAGCCAAGTAGCTTCCATTTATCTCAATTATTGTGTATTTGACCTTAATTGATTGAATAATGCATGAAAAAAATCTTTGAATTTCTTGGGTTTTTTAATTTATTGAGTCCTGCTGAGTCCGGACGCCAAGTCCAAGTCCAAGCCCAATCTCGGCTTGTAACACTGGTTTATAGTTGTTATTGCATAAATTATTGTTAGTTAACTTGACTAACCTACATAAAAATCGTAATTGGGTTTCTTTGTCGGTGTTTCTATGTTTGCAATTCATGTGGTGCTACTATCATATTTTTGATATAAATCTTCCATTTGCTGTTTCGACAATTTTATTCAGTATTCTAATTTCTAAAAGTTATTAGTAATTTGACATCCAATGCATATGACTTCAAGGTTCAAGTATACTGCAATTTGTATTTAATATTTCAAATATCATATCTGGGATTCGCAATTTTGCTATTTTACTTCTTATACTATTATGCATCTTTTCGTAACCAGCATTTCAAGTACTATGTGTACAGTATATAATATATATACAACACCGCCCGTCGTCACCCCCTAGATGTCCACGACTTGAAGAGTTTTTCCCCCATCCTAGAAACTTGTCTAGTAGTTCCTTCGTCCCCGCCCCCCCGAGAACTTGTGTTACATTGATATTAAGTCATCATTTGAATATCTTCTTTTGGCAACTTGATAAAATCAATTTCATTAATTGACACCTTAAAAATTGGGTACATCACATTGAAGACACTTATTATGGAGGGGTCATTCTTGGGGGCCTTGTAGACACCTCCATTCATAACTTCATTCATCAATGCATGATTTGCGTCTCTCTTTTGGAGAGGACCTTCATCCATGCAGATTTCTCCTTTTCTCTTCTTGTGAGAAATTGCATTGCAGTTTCTTAGATTGCATTGGGTACTTATTGGCCTATAAAACTTGCCCTTACTTGCGGCAGTCTGAACGTTTCACAAATGTAGAACTTGGTGCTAACTATAAAATGAGCTCTAAAATTTTAGAAGCGGACTCTTCATGAATAGAGGGAAAGGAAAGCAAGGAGTGAAAAGAAAGCAATTTCTGCCAAGGATATGCACCAAAAGAAATGATTTTACAACACTTCAAATTTCCTTCCACTGTGAAGCATAATATGTTTATGATTGTGACATAGCAAGAAATAAAAAGAGCACATGACACGATCGCATCACCTACTAACTTAGGTTATCATTCAAAGTAGCAGCTTAACAAACTAAACAGGAAATGGCCATACACACTTCAAGACACAATATCCATTGTATTGTAAAGGATTATATAATAGAAAGTGCAAATGGTAGAGGCCTACATGCATAGTTGATACACCAATATCCATTAAGAATTATATACCATACAAAGGTCTCCAAGCAAAGCTAATGCAAATTTTGATTTCCTTTTTAATGAAAAAGTCATCTTTAAAGAATTCCAATGCTAGAAATTGAACCCTTAAAACAGGGGAGCTTTCCTAGCTTGTCCTCAGAAACAAGAACTCCCAACTGATAAGATTCCCCACATCCCCCCTTTCCAGCAAATCCATGATGGCAATTGTCAACAATTTGTTATTTTCATCATTTAATCAACACCACAAGGCAACTCCACATGTAACAACCACTTCCGCACCCAATATATGGATGAGGGTGACTACCTTAGATCTGAAAATTAAGAGAAAAGGTGTGTGCACCAAAGTAGTGGTCCACTATAAGGAGATTCATAAATTCATGAATGTGCAAGAGCCACCTAGCATAAACCACAACCCAATCTGCCCAATATTACACAAAAGAAACTTCAAGAAAGCACTGAAGAGACAAGTGGCGGTCAAGGAAAGACTTGGGGCAAATGAAGACGGGACCCACAACCAACCCCAAACAAAATGCCACATGCCAATATAGCACAGCACAAAGGGTAAAACAAGCTATTGGCTCCAAGACATGTAGCAATCCTCATGGCACTTACCCCTGAAATGTAAAGGTTAATGCATGCAAAACAAGAACATCTGAAAGAAAGGACGCAGACGAGTACCACTTCAACTTGAGCTAAGGTAGATTTCATCTACAGTGCCCAGCATATCCTAGTTGTCTAGACCCATTATCATATCATTTTGCATAAACATTCCCTAAGTTGCACTTAAGGTGAGGTGTAAGAATAAATAGTTTTTCTATTTACATACTTATCTTAGGTAAAAGTCATATTAGTTGTAACTTCATATTTCCTAGGTTGTATTATTATTTGCACTAGAGTAGTTATCAATACCTACCCTTCCTGTTCATGCATTTGATTCAGACAAATGTCTCATTCAGTGACTCCCATTCTCTCTCACCTTGCCTATACAAGCAGGCCATTGTACACTCTGTAATATATCAAGCAATCAATAATTCTCTATTGATTGCTTGATAAAATACAGAGTGTACTCCACTCCAGTGGTTCTCGGAGACGGTCCTGGACCCCCTCTAACCCCAGTTGGTTGTCACTGAATGAGATAGGAGCTCTTAGTTGATTGTCCTTGTCCTCCTCTGCTTCCAGCCCCCTCGTGGTGTCTCTCATTGTTCTTTCGTTTGTCTCTAGGTTGCTCATCCTTTCCCTGGTCACTGTTTGGTGTTCTTGTTGATGGTTGTCTCTTAATTGTAACTTTCGGTCCCTTAGACCCTTTTGGTGGACTCTTATCGGACATAAATAAATTATCTTATCTTGCATCCTGTTCTTTCTTTCTTTAGTTGTCGGTTGTCTCCTACTATGACCCTGAATGCTGCAGTTTCATGGTAAATCCATGTCTTTTACAGTCATGTTTATAACAAATTCTTCAAAGATTTACTAAAGAGTGAACAATGGATCTGTAACAACTTGAAAAAAAATTGAGTCAGATAAGTCCATACAAGATTTCAGACTTCCATCTCAGTCGTGTAAAGAATGTCAAAATCAAGAGTTTGGGCAAAGTTAGTTGATTAAGAAATCATGAGGTATTGCAACAAATTATGCTTCCAAATAGATTTGGCATTCCCAATCAGTTGACTTCATAGAAGTACTTTATAGAGCTGAAATTATCAAAAATGGGAAAACTAGACACTTACTGTTCTATGTCATCACATTGCAAATAATCCAATGCCAGTTGAAGTCGACGTAACCTTGTCGTCTTAAGGCTCCATCCTGAGAAACAGTTGCATAACAAGTTACGAAAACTGTAATAAAATATGGAACCAGTATCAGAACACAAAAAGAGAAAAGTTTAACCTAGAATAGCACAATATTGTTTAATAAGTGATTGAACAAGACACAAATTTGAACACGAAGTCCAGGATATGACAAAAAGGTACAGCATAACAAAACTCTACTAGATCTTCAACTAATTTTACAATTTATTTCAATTTATTGTCTGAATAAGAAACCATGCAATTACCAGCAACCAATAATGTGAGGTAAAAATGATTATAGCTACAGAAGAAAAAGATGGTATCTAGAACATGACAGTTACCAATTGTAAATACCTAATTACATAGAAACATGTTCATATATATCAATTTTGAAGACAATTTTCACATTTATTACTTCCCAAAGGAGCACGTCAACTTAAATCTCAAAGCATATTAGACTTTGAAATAAAATCTACGGAAATGGGCCACTTTGTATGCATATTTTCTATAATGTAGCTCTTGCAAAATTAAACGGTAAATGCTCAAGTTGAGTGCAGATCAATCAGGTCAATGGCAACATCTAAGGCATTAATGCAGAGCTATAAACTGGGAAGTGGCTAACCTCGAAGTCTGGAAACAAATAAACTAGCCCAATCAATATAATTGACACAGGATTACTATCAAGAAATGACAAACATTTTCACACTACACTTCCTGCAAAGCTTGTGTACCCTGTCTCACAAACCTATACACAGGAGCGACTTGTTACCCAGACCTTTGAAACACCACAATAACCTATATAAGTTTCTTGTGGATTTGGTGTTTCCTCAACATGTTTATTGTTCCTAAACTGAGAAAATCATACAAGGCCGCCATGTAAGTATTTCCAGCTTCTTACTCACAAAAAAGAGACTGAATTGGAAGGTTGAACATTTAAATCACTATATGCTGGCACAAACCTTGAATATGTAAGAACATTGCAAATACTAAATACCCTACCTAATCCATATTCACCTGAGAATCCATATTTTGACCATAACATATGGTAGTCTGTCTGCTTGACACGTATCATGTATGACTCTGCTGAACAGATGTTCTCCATTTAGGAGTCTATTGTATCACTTTGGTGCTAAGCTTCAGAGACGGTCTAATTTCTATTGAAAGGAAGCTCTTCAAAAAACATTCTGCACTAAAACTAAACTTCTATACATATTACAGTTACACAAGAGCGTGCTTTGACAGCCTGATGTTTTCTGTTAACATAGATAAAAACATGTAATGCTGTAAAAGATAACTACAAATATCAGCCCTTAGTTACATGCACTGAGAACTGAAAGTATTACAGTAGACAAACAATAGCATAAATAGCACTAACCTAACTGCTGAAAGGAGCTGGAAAGCCACTAATTTAGGAGCTGTGTTTACAAGGAAAAGAGCTTAAATGTCACTAATCAGGATAGACAACACTAAATATTCTAAAGCAAAAATTAAACTAAGCTACCGACTGGCCTGGAAATTGCATGAATACAATTCATTTTGAGCACGGTCCCTTTGGTGCTGCACACGGTACTGCAGATCTGTCCCAGATGGCTTAGAAATGTCAACCAGACATACCCGGGCAAATCCAGAATGCATTTGCAGTGCCCTTTACAATTCCTCAGTGGTCACATGCTTTTTCAACATATTTTATGTGCTGTGGTTTATGAACCAAAAAACCCATATGCATATTGACTCTATCTATACTGTCTCTGTACTTCCATTTTTGCACTACCTTCTACAGTACCAATGAATAGATCTAGCAAAAGCTCCAGCTCCAGCCCCATTATTTCTGATGTCTCCAAAGGCTAGGCAGTATTTTATTTTCTTTACCAAAGTGGTGCATCCAGTCACTTAAGTGATTCAGATTGAGGCCAGTTAGAGGTTGACCACTGTCATCTCCTTGCTCGGTCATTGAAATCATTGAAGATAGTTTCCACAAAGAAGATCTAGGCGTCTAAGTTAAGGTTTTGACCCTACTCTTGAGTCTTTTAATGAATGTTTTTTAGATTTTGATGAATTTTTTCAAGTTTGGGATGAAATTCTTCAAAACAAAATCCCTTTTTTAAAGAAATAAATAAACAAGTTTGGCTCTTTATTTTAATACTTTTGTATTCTTTGTTTACACTTATATGCTTGAATTTCTTAGTTTATTAATAATCTAAATTTGTTTAATTTCTTATAATAGTAAGAAACCAGATTGCAAGAATGGGTAGTGAAAGTTTAGTGGGTGGGGAAGTTACCAATAAATTCAAAGTTGTTATAGGATTTTCTTTATGGAGACATACCACAAGAATTTCACAGGTTGCAGGAGGTGGGTCACATATTTGGAAGCGTAATATATGCGATACTAAACGAAAAAATAGCTCATATTCTTGAATTGAACTTCACTCTAAGGGCCCTGTTGGTGAAGTGATGGGAATGTGTAAAGACAAAGATAAGAAGGGGTTGTCTGCTGCACAAATAGCAGGATTTGTAAAAGAATAAGAAGAGGCTGATAGATTAGTGCAAAGATCAAGACAAACTTCTTATGTTGGTCCATCCAGAAAGAAAAAATGCAATTACCCACTGAATCAGTTGCAACCTCCAAACATCCATTCTTGCCTATACCGAAAGTGGAAGATGCAGTACACATTACCACTAGCAAAAGTGGTTCATTGGACACAACATTTAAAATGAAGGCAAGAGACACTGCTTATAAAGCCATTTGACACTGCCTCTATGTCAATGGTCTTCCTTTCAACTTGGTGAGATCGCCATATTGGAAGGAAATGGTGCCATCCATCAATAGTACACCGGCTGGTTACACAAATTTGGGGTATGAAAAGGCGCTTACCACCATATTGCAGAAAAAGGACAGCTATAGAGACCTCCTTTTAACCAATTAGATTCGGGTGTTTCTATTGTATCTGATGGATGGAAAGATACCAAAAACCGTCCATTGATTAATGTGTTGCAATGTTCCTCAAAGGGGCAATGTTTTTGAGGGCAGTTGATTGCAAAGGGTTTATTTCTACTATTCTCATTGGGTACATAGAGATGAAGTTGCTAATGAGTACAAGAAAGATTTTGAAAAGAATCTTCCCAGATGAAGAAGTGTAGAAAAAGGTTAGGACAGAAATTGGCCTGTTTACATCAGTAAGAGATCATAGTCCAACAGCTATTAATGACCAATACAAATGGAAGCTATCACATGGTGGTACCTCCATGGTCAGTCATTTAAGTATCTGTAGCCTCTTGCAATCAAGTCCCTCTCACAAGTAAGTTTTTTTTACCACTTGTATTCTACAATTTAGTACGCAACATTCTTTAATTTACTTTGCAGCTATCACATGGTGGTACCTCCATGGTCAGTCATTTAAGTATCTATAGCCTCTTGCAATCAAGTTCCTCTCATAAGTAAGTTTTTTTTTACCACTTGTATTCTACAATTTAGTACACAACATTCTTTAATTTACTTTGCATTTTTATTTTTTATTTTTTGAACACTATCTAGGTTGCATCTTTTTCTATCGCTGAATGGAATTGGAGTACATACTCATTTGTCCACTCAGTGAAGCATAACCAGTTGGGTTCAAAAAAAGCTAAAGACTTTGTCTGTATCCATTGCAACTTATGTCTTGTGTCACATAAGAATCCAAACAACAAGGATAGGGCAGCAAAGCTTTGTGATATAGCCCCAAAGTGTGCCTACTTGGATGCAACCATTAAGGATCTTACTAGACTCACTACAAATTATGATGACGATGATTACATCCCAACACATGGTGCTATATCATTTTGAAATGGAAGTACCCATCATTTAAGACCTTTTAGCTCCCATCCTTTCGTGACTTTATGGACCATGGATGCATTTGTGCTTAATCAACTCTTTCTCCCGCTCAATTCCATTTCTTCCAAATTCATCTATGCAATTTCCAAGACTTCGAGGTTAGTATTGGTCGACCCATTCAACCTATACTAGTATAGGTTGACCAAGTCAACTGGTCAACCTGTATCCTGCGTTTTTTTTTTGCGGGACCAATTTTATCTCAAGGACTTAAATTGGATATCGCGTGACCTCATCAACTTGCTTTGTTTTCATGCTCGAAAATTAGTATAAAAGGAAGCCTAGGCACCTCATTTTCACATCTACATGCACGAATACAAGCTCTCAAGTGCTCACAGTCTCAAGGCATTCTCAAGCATTTTCACATCCACACACATGTATACAAGCTCTCAAGGGCTCTTAACAGCCCTCAAGCTAGCAAAACTTCAAGGATCCTTTGTAAACATTTCTTCTTCAAGATCTAGTGTTTTGTTGGCCAACAAGGGAGGAGATCTATATTGTGGCATTCATCATCTTCTTCTTCTTTGTTGCACATTTTCATCCGGATTCCTTTTCATAATGTAGCAGAGAGACATTGGCAAGTGACAAGGCAATGAAAGAAACAGTCCCCAACGACGTAGACCCCACGCAGCATACAAACAACCAGACCAGATCATCCACTCGAGGTCGGCATTGGCTCTGGGCTCCACTTCTCCCCACATCACAAATTATGACAAAAGATAATCTTACTTATTATAAGTGGTAAATTGTTTATTGAATTCGAAGGATTTCTGATTTCCACATTTCAATGAAATGTTTTGATGAATAGACCTTTTCCATTAATTTATAATTTAAAGATACATATTCACAAAAAAAGGGGTCAGGGAATACAAGATCACCCTGTGAGTTCAAACGGCACAAGGCCGGATTAACAACTATTCATCAAAAAAAATTGTTTAAAGAAAAGCATAAAGCCTCAACCAGCAAGAGCAGTGCCAACCGAAGGAGGGTCTTTATCATCAAAACTCCAGAAGTCCTTGGGGTTAGTGGTCGGCTCAGGGGGAGCCCAACCGTCAGCAACAGCAACATCAACATCATCATCTTTATCTCCCTCAAGCCTGGATGGGGAGATAGCTAAGTCTAGCTAAGGGAATGTCCACTTGGGATCACGTTGCACAGACGACCAACCCACAACAGGGGCAACAGCGAAAGCCACCAAGGACCAGCCTGAGCCCAACGTCTATGGAGGCGAGGCTAAGCGGCGATGACCATCAAAACCACCATTGGGAGAGCAGCGATGTGGTTGCGACCGAGGAGTGTGCGCGTGGCGTCTAGATCTGCTCCGGCCTCACCGGCGACTACGAGGAGTGTGGTCACAGGAATTGCATCCGAAGACACACAGGCAACCGTACATGGCGCATTTCCCCAATGAACAAGTAGCTCCTGTAGGTGAGCCACCTCCAGTGCGACTTTGTCAGTCTGTACTTGAATCTGCATCATGACATTATTACAAAGGGTAATTTGGCCCTACAATTCTATGGGCGGAAAGTGCTGCTGATGCTGCTACTAGGTATGGATCTCTACATAGATCTCGATTTGGAACAACATAGTATTGGTCTGGCTTACCATCTTTATTTGGAAGGTAAGAGTACATAGCAACATGAATTTCAAGAAAGTTGTGAAAGAATAAAAAAGCATTTCGGTCCTTCCAAATAGTAAACAAAATTTCCATTTTGAAAGCATGCCAAATCTAGGCGGATCTCCCAGCACCACCATATACCAGGGGAACTCCTTTGGATGGAAAGGCTTGAAAAAGTCATGAATCCAAAGCCAATATCTCTAGGCTCGCCTACAAAACCAAAAAATGTGCAAGAAGCTTTTGCGCTAACCACAAAAGGGGCATCTAGGATCTGGAACTCCCAAATGTCGGAGTTGAGGGCCCAAAGGCAAGCCCTAGAAGAGGAGATACCAGGCAAAGTGAGCAATCTTTGACTCTGTAATGGCATTCCAAACAATAGTAAATCTAAGACTCCAAGTCTTATGAGAAGAACACAAATGCTAATGCTGATTGAGGGTATTGACCATCGGACAATGGGGCACCAACTACCGATACCCCAGCTTGGGCATGTAGTTAGCCATAGGAGTGGCAGGATACCACTTGCAATCCTTCCACCAAGGGCGAGATGAGTAAATACCAAGCCTGTGTAATAGATTGGGAGGCACCGCAAAAACTAGAAGATCAACTGTCTGCCAATCTGCACGGATGAGCTTGAACTGAATCTGCAGATCCTCCCAAGAGCGAAGGCTTATAGTAACTCTGGAAAATAAGTCCTTGGGAGTTTTACTACCCCTACAGAATAAACGCAAAGTTATGGCTCCCTGAATCTTAGCTAAAGGATCACCTTGAGTGGCAAACAAAGGAGACCACCAAAGGTTTTGCTAGTTCATTGAGAGCCCATCTCTGAACCCATTACTAGCCCAGTGAAGCCATGGTTTGAGGGCTTCCCAAGCTTCCAAATACTCTTCACAACAAAAGTACCTTGAATTTGAACAGGTTCAGGAGTCACAAGAAGGGTCTGAAAACCAATCCCCTTCCAGGCAGGCAAGTTAACCGGGAAGCCTGAAGAAATGTAGTGTCTTAACAAAAATTTCCAGGCCTCATCTCCAGTGA
Organism: Cupressus sempervirens; assembly: GCA_028749045.1. Taxonomy (NCBI): domain Eukaryota; kingdom Viridiplantae; phylum Streptophyta; class Pinopsida; order Cupressales; family Cupressaceae; genus Cupressus; species Cupressus sempervirens. The sequence continues at coordinate 545,746,189 of CM053788.1, forward strand.
GAGCCCGAATGACCCACTTGGCACAAAGGGCAATCCCCTATTTTTGAGTGGCAATGATCTTGTAGGAGACATTCAACAAGGTGATGGGTCTCCAATTGCAAATTTCCTCGAGATCACCAGCTTTAGGTATGAATTTAATATTGCCCTTATTGATAATGTTGCCTAGGGAATTAGAATTGTAAGCTTCACGGTAAACCTAAAGCAAATCAGGACCAATATCATACCATAGGATTTTGTAGAATTCACAAGGAAAGCCATCACAACCAAGGGCCTTGTCAACAGTCATGGAAATGACAGCTTCCTTCAAGTCTCCAAGCGTTACTTTTTGCTCACAAAAGGTATATTGCTCAGGAGCAAGCCAATTGGAAGTAACTGCAAGGCACTCTTGCAGAGCTTGGTGACGTGCAGCAGAAGGTTGTTAAGTCATGAAAACCTGCTCATATTGGCGAACAAAAGCCTGAAGAATATTTGGCAGATCAGTAAAGACCTAATGGCCTTTGCGGATGCGCTTGATGCCAACTGCAGAATGGCAAGCCCACACAGCATTAAAAAATTCCTTGGAAGCCTAATCGCCAACCTCCAACCAATGGAGACGGGCCTTGTTTAGCTCCTCTAGCAGCATAGTTGTCTGCAACTTGCTTCTGGTGCCGAAGATTGGCAAGCCTAATCTAGAGATCTGTATTAAACAGATTCATGGCAAGAGCTTCTGAAGCCATACACAAATCTTTGGTAGTGGCTTCATAAGATCTTCTACGGAGCTTGGCCAACTTGTCTACTATAAATGCGAAGAAACCTCGCAGTACGGAGAGTGGCGTCATTCCACCATCTAATCCACCCAACATGGGTGTGGGGTCGAAGCTCAAGATTCCACACTCAAAGAATGTGGACAATAGTGGGAGGATGGGACGGCAATGGGTGTTAAGGTAAAACTGGGTTTTCGATGAAATGTTTAATTTATGCTAGTTAGCTTTTCTTAGATTGCATTTGTTCCACTTTTGGAGGTTTGTTTTTGGCACTTGAAAAGATTTTGATCTTTCTTCTCACACGGGATCTCACATAACATCTCTACACTATATGTGTGCTTCTAACCCAAAAATCATTCAAAATGCAAAACCACCAAAAACTCTTGTTAAGATATCAGTGACATCGGCATGGTTCCTATTGAAGTACTAGGTAGTGGGGTCAAAGAAGAGCTTGTAGGGTTTCAGCCAAATGATATGGCTCTTGTACAAATCTCACCAAATGATCAATCAGTGGTAATGGAATCGCAAGCAGAGTTAGATGGGGTCACAGTGCACAACATAGGGTCTGATAATAACATCATGGCAATGACTCAAACGGATAGGTTACCCAAAGCAATAGAATAGCGAATAGGTTTTGAGGGGGTTGCTGGGCACAAAGCCCTCTTTGGTACCAATACCTTGGTATTGGCTCATTGGGATAGGTTACTACAAAATAGCCTCACTGGGTGGAATCAAGGGAATTTTCTCATTCTCCCAGGGCTGCTACCCCCAACCGGGCATATGAATCCTTCGAATTTTGGAGAAGCAAATGGCAATATGCCAACTGGCATATTGAGCTTTCCACAAGTCAACAGACCGCCTACACAAGGAAACTATGTATACGTGAATGCTAAGCAGTACAAAAGAATAATCAAACGGAAAAAGATATGGAAGATTAAATATGTAAAACGAGGGAGGTTGGCAGCTATACTCCCAAAACCACTACCACACCCAAGTCACTAGAATCACTGAGGCTGTGGAACAGAGGTTGAGAGAACAATCTAAAACAGTTAAGCGGTTTACTGCTCTCAAGGGCAAAGTGAAGGTGGATGACTCTCACACAATGGACACATTAGGTGGTGGGATGTCAAATAATTACAGTCCCATGACAACACCTATGATGTGATGCTCGGACATCCATGCGAATGACTTGGTATCCATGAAGGAGAGGGTGTGGGCACTGGAAGAAAAGAGTCAAATGGAATATATCAAAATGAAAAGGTTCACAGAAGATAACTAGAGACTAACAATGAAGGTCAAGTCACTTAGAGAGTAGATTCAGAAATTACAATTAACATGGAAAAAGGGGAGTACGAGTTGATACTGTTAAGGAAAGAATTAGGAGAAACGAAGGCAGTAGCAGGTGACACGGGAGGAGGGGCTAGGGACAGAGACAAAGACCCTCAAATTAAAAATATACAAGATGGCCAGCAAGCACCCCTAACGAAGTCATAGAAAAGCAAGTACGGAAGTAGATCAGAGAGGAAAAAGAAAGAAGCGAGAAGGCAGCAAACATCATCGTCAAAGGGCTAAGAGACTATGGAGAACAAGAAAACACAATAGGTTTAGTTAAAAACTTCCTTAAAGACCAATTAGATTGGCATGGAGCAGTTTTGCAAACACAAAGAATCAGAAAATGGATAAGAGGCAAGGACAGGCACATTAGAGTGACAATGAAGAATACAGAAGACAAAAACAAAATCCTAAATGCTAAGAGGTTTCTCAAAGGCACACATATATATCTTGATGATGACCTTACCTTAACTCAGCAAGATGAAAGAAGGAATGGGAAAAAGTGAAAACAGCAAGAGAAAGGGAAAATGGGCGTGGCTGCAAAATGGTAAAGCCCAAATCAGTGACAAAATTACACACAATAAATAGGAACTCGGGCCCACCCAAAAACACTCAACTATAGTCAGCTGGAATTGCAGAGGTTATCTTTGGAGAAGAGGTACTAGGTTAGGGCCGATAGCTAGAGATAATGACATTATTATGCTTACCGAGACACATGAACACGATGGGTGTAGGGTTCCAAATTTTGAGGGATACAAGGTGGTCTCACTGTGGAACAAGAAGACAAAAAATGGCAAGGGGCAGAGAGGCATCACCATTTTAATTAGAGAAACTTGGAGCAGATTTATAAACTTGGAGAAAGAAGATGTAAACAAACAGTACATATGGATAAAAATAATAGAGAATCAAATTTCTACAATGGTGGTTGTCTGCTACTTCGCCCCTAAAGTCTCAAAAATGTATAAGAAACATAAACTTGACCAAGAAGACCCGCTTGCTGCGCTCAAAAAAGACATTGCAGCTTTTAGCTTCCTAGGGGAAATAATGATAATAAGCAACTTTAACACTAGAACAGCAAACAATCAAACTCTCAACCTTAAGGGGAGCTAGAAGGAAAGCAGAGACCTAGTTTGGTTAGAAGAAGAGGAGGCACAACAATGGGTAAGATCATCGCAGGACAACATGGGAAAGGTCAATCACTATGGGGCTGAATTACTAGATTTGTGTTGCCTTTACCACATGGTCATATGTAACAGTATGGAAAAATGGCCTAAATCGGGTGGCATCACATGCAAAAGACACAACGGACAAAGTGTTGTCGACTATGTCATATGCTCTCAAGACTGTCTCAAAGATAGTCAACAAAGGAATACCCCATTGAACTAAAGTCCGACCATAACCCTATTTCAATGAGGTTGGCCACTCACATTAAAGAGCAACATAATGCCCCAAAACCCTTGCAAAAGAGAAAGATGCCTCCAACTGGCAAGGTTTTAATGACACAAGAAAATCATAATATTTTTCGAGACTCTCTTATTCGGCTATCTAGTGATTAGGGAAACTATTTCAAGACTTCCAAACAGCACTCCATGGACAAAGATAATCTTGTCTTTACTATCAATAAAGCCCTGGAGGAGTGTAAAAGATCAAGGACCAAGAGAGAAGACAAGAATACTTTCTAGCTAACCCGTGGTTTGATGAGTGCAAAATGGCAAAAAGAAATTGGAGAGGGAACATGAACAAAAAAAGCAGAAAAGAGTATGAACAAAGAGAGCAGAAAGAGGAATATGTGAGCTTGAGAAGGATCGAGCTGATCAATCTTGAGAAAAATAGCCCCAAAATTTTTTGGAAAGAACTTCAACAAAGAAAGACATAGATAGAGAACAGCATCACAAGGGCCAAATGGTTGGAGTACGCCAAGAGCCTCTACAAGCGTGACTTGGGAGAAAATAGAACCCCAGCAACTGAGACCACAGTTGATCTATTCAGCAAGGAGGATATTATGCAAGGCATAAGGAAGTTAGCTGTTGGTAAAGCCCAAGACATAGATGGACTACAAGCTGAATATTTACAATGGGGTGTTGAAACCCTGGCGCCGCACATCACTAGGATTTTCAACAGTGTCAATAAGGAAGGCTTTCCTATAAATTGGAAAACAAGTGTAGTAATTCCACTACACAAAGGCAAAGACATAAACAACCCTTCAAATTATCGAACTATCATGATCAATCCTCTCTTTGGAAAGTTATTTGGCAACATGACAGAACGGAAAATCAATAAATGGGCTGAAACAAAAGGTAAAAGAGCAAAGGGGCAAGCAGGTTTTAGACCGAAGCACTCCACAATAGATTACGGGGCCACTCTTAAATATTTGGTAGTGAAAATTTGGGACACTCAAGGAGGCAAGGCTTTCTGTTGCTTTGTGGACTTTACAAAAGCATTTGACACAATACCACGTAACAAACTTTGGGATAGAATGGAAGAGTTGGAAGTTCCTAAGAAACTTAGGACTATTGTTCATAGATTATATGAACAAGTCAAAGCTAAAATTAGAATTACGGAAGGGCTATCTAAAGGTTTTGGCAACAACATCGGGGTTAAACAGGGGTGTCCACTATCTCCAACCTTATTTGGGCTTTACATTGACAAGTTGGAAGAATGGCTAAACAAGACCAACGATGAGGGGATGCAACTGGCTAACTTCGCGATAAGATTGCTCCTATATGCAGATGACCTCGTCATACTTGCTAAGATGGCTAAGGGTTTGAAAGAACACTTAAAGCGTTGGAAAGTTGTTTCCATGAGGTGGGAATGCAAGTGAACACAAGCAAAACCAAAGTTATGATCTTCTCATTGAAAAGGAATAGAGGTGCCTCGAACGAGTTTCTGTTTGAGGGTAACCCTCTTGAGATTGTGAATTGAGTACAAATACCTGGGTATAGATTTTCAAAACAAACTCAATTGGGATACATGTAGATCAAAGAGGATTCAAGGGGGCTGGAAGGCGTTATATTCTCTACAAAAGAGGTGTAGGAATGCAGAATCATGGGATTGGACGACCATGAAAACCCTTTTTGGTCTGTTGGTTACTCCAATGATTTTGTACAGGTGTGAAGTTTGGTACAGTAGTATGTCCAAACGGAAATGGCAACAAGAAGAAAGAATTAAAAAGCACTTCATTACCTGCAATCTCAAAACCAAGACTACGGTGCGCTATGAGATCTTATTCACTAAGGTTGGCTCTTTTCCATTAGAAGTCATCGCATTGGTTCAGATACTAAGTTATTTGAAGAAAACTAAAGGTTTGGAAAAACATCGTTGGCCCAGGCTAGTCACTGATGAAAAGCTTGACAAGCAAAAAAGCACATGGATGAAGCAAAATGACAAGTGGATGCGAAAATGCAATGTTAACATCCATACTTGCCCAGTTAGTAATAAAGAAATAAAGAGGTTTGTTATGGAAAAAATTCATAATATCATTTCGACAAGACACAAGGGACGGAAAATATCTTACTATATTAAAGAATTTAACCCCACTTCTAGTCATGATAAAAATGCCTATATAAGGGCACCTATTAAATGGAGAGCATAAATGCTTATAGCTCAACTCAGAACTAGTTCTCACCAGCTGAGAGAAGAAATTGGTAAATGGCAAGTTCCAAAAGAAGAGTGGGCAAACAAAAAATATTTATTCTGTAATATGGGGGTGGTGGAGACGGAGCATCGCTTTGTCACGAAGTGCCCGGCATACAGTGACCTCAGATCTAGGTATGCAGAGATCTTAGAGAAAAGAGACTTGAACTACTTATTTGAGGAGAATCAAATGAGGAGAACAGCGACCCTGATTATGAAAATCCATCGATGGAGAGACAAGTTAACCAAAAGTTTACAGCTAGATTAATTTTTCCTCTAATTTGGGGGTGGGTGCTATGTGTGGGTCACATAGGTTGCCTCAGTCTCGTGGACGTTATTAAAATCTTTCATTCATTCATTCATTCATTCATTCATCCATCCATCCATGGCTCTGTTGTGGGGTTTTCACACCATCACCCCATTGCAAATGGGGACCCTTTTTTTTCTCTAGGTCTCGTCCTTTTGGCTTTAGTTCTTGGTAGTCTTGGGCTCAGTCTTCTAAGGTCCCCTCTTTCGAATGAGAATTGGTAAAATTGGCCAAGTTTGAAAAGTGTTGTCCATATGGCTCCTAAAATGGAAACTATTAGCTTGTCTAAGAATTGAATGTCTTGACATACATACTATTTTTAGTTTGTCTATTTTTAGTAAGTCTATTTATAGTAAATTTCACTACCTCTCAAATTGACCTTGTTTTGACTTTGGAACAACTTACTATTTTTAGCTTGTTTGTTTTTAGTAACTCTATTTATAGTAAATTTTACTACCTCTCAAATTGACATTACTTTGGCTTTGGAACAACTTCCTATTTTTAGAAAGTTTCTTTGAAGTAACTCTATTTTTAGTAAATTTCAGTACCTCTTGGATTGACCTTATTTTGACTTTGAGAAAATTTAGAAAGTTTGTTTTTGGCAAGTCTATTTTGGCAACAAGTGAGCTCTGGCCGATAAAGAGACAAAAGGGTATCTATTTATATATCCAAAAGAATGAGCAACAAGGCAGTCAATCAGAAAATGGTAAAGTCTAGAATCACACTTGAAATATTCAAAAGTGGAAAGGCATCAAAACATCAAAACAAATGGTTCTCGTGGAATTCTTCCATCATGGGCAAAATCCATGCTCACTCAAAAAAATCCCAGCCTGGAGAAAAATGGTTGCTGCAGAATTCTTCCATAGTGGACAAAATCTATGATCACTCCAAAAAATTTGCCTTGGAGAAAAATGGTTGTCACAGAATTCTTCCATCATGGACAAAATCCATGACCACTCAAAAAACCCGCCTTGGAGAAAGATGGTTGTTGCAAAAATCTTCCATCATGGTCAAAATCCATGACTACTCGAAATTTCTGCCGGCAAGAAAATTAGAAATCTTGGAGAAAATGGCTAGCATTGGGAAATTTCTCCTTCATGGAAGAAAAACAGCTAAGTGTTGGAAAATTTCTGCCTCACGGAATAAAAAATGGCTAGGTGTTGAAAATTTTCTCCTCCAAATCTCAAATAAGGCATTCTTTGAAAACATAAGAAAAGGCATAACAAAGTGAATTTAGAGCATTACAAGAGAAAGAAGGAGAAAGAAAGCATTCTAGAAATTCAAGAACTATAATGACCCTGCTCAAATCTGATCCCAAAATGTTGATAAAGGTTCAAGAAAGCACTTTGCATACAAGGGTCATATGACTGATATAAAATTTCAATTTGCTTTTATGGCTCTTTCCTTCACTTAGCATTAATAAGAATGCTTGCAAGATGACTCTGAATTGACTAAACAATGACCTAACGTGAATGTGCAACTTACTTTGACAATATTCAATGCATATTTGTGACTGAAACTACTTGCAATATGCAGCTACAGCAACTAGTAATTTTGACAAACACTTGGTATGCAGAATTATAACATTATTTATGCCAAAAAAAAGAACCTACAGCCAATTGACATTTTGTCAAACAATTGGCATGCAAACTAATAAGCTGATCATGAATGATAAATACATATTCAATTACACTATATCAGATCAGCAAATTATGTCTCCTTTATTGCACATAAAATGTTAACTACAATGCTAATATGAAATGGCCAAGACTCTTGGCTTACATCCACAAGAATAATGCTTAAATCTGTTACAACTTTCACCTACAGCCTTACCTTCTAATATGCATCTAAATGATAAGAACAATGCATGTAATATCCAAAGGAACCTGATTGTAGATGGCTGTAATAATTTCCTCCAATGCTGCCTTTCTGCTTTGCTTTTTCTGATTTGCTTTTTCACTTGCTTTTTTCAGATTTGTTTTTTCGCTTTGCTTTTTTGAACTACTTTCTCGGATCTGCTTTTTCGAACTTCTTTTTCGGATCTGCTTTTTCGGACTATTTTCCAAAAACTCAAACCCTCAGGTAGTCTGAGTATACAAATTAAGCTCAACTAGAAATGGCTAAATACCACTTCCAAAGTGCAACCCTTCAGGAGATCTTTAACTTCCTCAGTTATGCGATCTACTGGGAGGTATCGTTCCCAAAGACCAATAGACTTTCTGAAGCCCTTGGCTTCACAATAGACTACGTGATTGTATTCACAATCTGATGTCATGAGAAATGATAAAAGCTGAATGATGAGAATGAAGCCCAGGATGCCTATTTTTTCTCCACTTTCTCCAGAAACTTCTAGAACATTATTTTTATTTTATTATTAAGTGACTTTATAAGATATCGTTCAAGTCACTTTATTAAATTAATTAAATATAAAGTTACCTTTTTAATATTTATTTATTTGATAAATTTATAAATAATTAACTTAATACCACTTATTTATTTAATTAAAATAATTAATTAGTCATCCTCATAAAATATTCATTATTTTAGACAACTTAATTAATTTAATTAATTAAATCAAATTACCGCCAAAACGGGGACATTACAGTCCACCCCTCCTGAAACTACTTGACCTTAAGCAATTCATCACCTGGATCCCACAAGAAGAACTGCATAATGTCCTTGTCATCGCCAAACAAATCCTGCAACATTTCCTCAATCCATCTGTCATTCTGTCGTACCAACTCAATACCACCAACACATTCCACTGGCCTAAGCGGAATGTACAACCCAACTCTGCAACAATGGTGACCACTCCCGCATGAAACTAAACCAAATACAGAGAATCCACACACTGTACACCTACTGCAATCAGCACAACTCTACAAATCACCAGCCACTGTCTCATAACCATAACTCCCATGCATTGTTGATAGCGAATAGTCATCACATGATAGATAGCAAGAACTAGAACCCAAACCAAATCTGACGGCCATCAAGTCCTCAACACCTGGATCCAATGCAAACTGATGAACATACCCTACAGTATAATGCTGATTAAAAGAACCAACCTCAGTCGACAGCTCGCCATACATAGGTGATGCAACCCACTGCAACTGATCACTAACCAAGTCGGAGCTAACTACTACTTTCGAAGATATTGCCAAAGGAGTAGTGTCACTAGCAGGAACCATGCCAACTGCTAGCTCACCAACATCACACATGATCTCTGATACAACATCACTAGGCTCCTTGCCATCCGTAGTAGAGACCACCACCAAGTCAAACATACCACCATGCTCAGCTGCAACGCCCAACTCAACTGAACCTGCCTCCAGTGGAAACAAACCAAACATGCCAATACTTGTATCAAGGACAGATATATCCTCATCTCCACTGCCTCTATCAACCTTGACCATGGAGATCCTCAGAGCACCAGACACCACGGTCTGTGACTGTACAGAATCTGGTAAAGACTGAAGTTGCTCTAACTCCATGGTCACCTCAACCAAATGAAAATGTGACTCCTCGAAAGCCAATTGTGTACTCTCAAGGAACTCAGAAGTCACCTCGAGCTACTAAGTGAGCTCACTCACCTCATCTTCCTTGACCAATAATGCATCATATGTTGTACTGCCCCACTCCATAAGATAATCTCTGTCGGCTACCAATTACATATAATTCTGTCTTAGAATCCGGATAGCCTCCCATAAAGAGTGGATCTCTATCAAGGAAAGATAAATGCCTCCCCGCTCATCACTAGTAGGAGAACCCCATCCATAAACTGCTAACAACTGACGAGCAGCATCGAAATGCTCGCAAACAATAGCAATGTCTCACTCACTAACTCTCAGCTGACTAGACATATGATTGTGCTGGCTGGTCAAACTCCTATACTCTACCCTTGGTACATTGTCCAAAGGAGTAACCTCAGAATAGCTATAGTCAGTAATACTGCCATCCAAATTTTGCAGTCCAACTGCTGAACTCGTATCATCAAACGGAGTGACTGAAGCACCAACATAAACCTCTGTATCAAAGGAACCTGCTGAAGAGACTAAGTCCTTGACATTGTCCACAACATCCCCCTGGGTGTCATCTGTAATAATCAGATCCTGGGACTCTTCTATAAATTCTGTCATATCTGAGAGATCATCAACCCATTCCAACAAGAATGGTCGACTGGATACATGAACAATGCCCAACACAAGTGTATGAAAACTAATTCTAGCATCAGACAAGCTGCCGGCATGGATGAGAACTACCCCTGGTAAACTACTAATCAAGTCCATGATGGTGCAACAGATACTATTACCAAAAAATGATAGACATCTCCAATCAAAACATTCCCAAGTATTAAGATAAGGATCCCAACAACTAATCCATGAACGGAAATCAACTGGCAACTCAAGTAAACTCCTCACCTGAGTAATGTGAACAATACCAGTTGACTTCACGCACCTGTCTACTGTACCCACTACAACCTCTGAATCCGGAGTGTGAATGCTAGACATACTCATATCATCATCAACATGTGACCCGACTGTAAAAGAACGCTAAGTCCCTGCCATATGCACTAACCCTGAACTGAACTCACCTCGAGACAAAGCTCGTCCAAATGTCTCTCAGAATCCTGGAGAGCCAACTAAGTATACATCAAGGAATTCTGAGTATCCTCCAGCTCATAAGAAAATCAGTCAACCTCCTCTTCCTCCTTCTTCAATGCATCTGAATAGATCCCCACAAGATTAAGGAGATGATCGCGATCTGAAAGTAGGTATATGTAACTTACCTTCATTACTTCCATGCCTTCCTTGATTTGTTGTAAGTCATCACAAGAAGAACCTGTCGTGACTCCTTTCTGTCTCTCTTGCAGTTGAATCATCCAAATGTGATTCTCGATCAATCCACGCATCTTATCATGATGAGATAAAGCCGTGACAATATCCTTTTTCTTCGTCTTCAACTGGCTTGCCAAAACACGTGAAGAACTACTAGCCTCTCTCTCATGCGAAGAAGCATCCAACTGTGCCTAATACTCATTTTCTGCAAAGTCTTGAATGCTCACTTTCTAATCAACCGTACTATCCTCAAACATGACAGTATCCTCAACTGCTGTAACTTCATCCAGCCCAACTGTACTGGAATCACTATCTGTGTCAATCACGCAGTCCAGTGTGCCTATGATATCACCTTCTGATGCAACTGGCTCAACCTGCACAACATCTGTAACCACTTATGCCTGTGAAGATGATGCAGATAAACCATTACCTGAAGATGTGCTAATGTCTCCCTGTATCAAATCAGCATGTCTGTTAAACTCCTCATACAAGTTTCTGCCTATCATAGGAAAAGTACTTCAATCCTTAGGCCTATCAATCAGGCTCTTTAACCACGTACATGCCATAGGTGACACATTTCTCTTTTTTGTCCAAACCCACCATAAATCTTCTGCCAAAAGTTTAGAAATTTCATCCTCCTCCTCAAACAAGATTGTGAACATGATGGAGTGCATCGATGCTAATACGTTGTTGGGATGAAACTCATCCATAATATTCCAAATTGTGTTTAACATCCTGCAAATGTCACCGATACAACCTATTGCCAACATAATGTTTTCAAATCTACACCTTGCAAATACGTCAAGTAATCTTGCCCTTTTTGTGAAATAAGGGTCCTGGATGTTGTCCAACTTTTCGAAGCTTTTTACCATGGCGTGAAGTATCTCTCCCATAATCTGATCGTCATAAGAATTAAGGCCAGCTATTATCCTCATGATTTCACTAATGCAAGAGAGAGCTGCAAGTCTTATCACCTCATCATGATGTCTCAATAAGCGGGGCTTAACCAACGAACCAAATGCTGGAAATAAAGTTGTTTGCATAGCATTGGGTTTTGACTGATCAATCTTGCCTAAATAATTTTCCAACTCCTCCAAAGTTTTTAGAAGGTCCTCTGTTCACTAAAATGGGCAATCTAATTTCTTCTTTGCATTGTACATTCTTTCTTCCAAATCCCTGTCTCCTGTTAATGCCATACTAATAATTGAATTCATTCTGAAATAACCCAGTCAGGCTGGCAAGAAACCGCTCTGATACCACTGTAATGACCCTACTCAAATCTGATCCCAAAATGCTGATAAAGGTTCAAGAAAGCACTTTGCATACAAGGGTCATATGACTGATATAAAATTTCAGTTTGCTTTTATGGCTCTTTCCTTCACTTAGCATTAATAAGAATGCTTGCAAGATGACTCTGAATTGACTAAACAATGACCTAACGTGAATGTGCAACTTATTTTGACACTATTCAATGCATATATGTGACTGAAACTACTTGCAATATGCAGCTACAACAACTAGTAATTTTGACAAACACTTGGTATGCAGAATTATAACATTATTTATGCCAAAAAAGAGAACCTACAGCCAATTGACATTTTGTCAAACAATTGGCATGCAAACTAATAAGTTGATCATGAATGATATACATATTCAATTACACTATATCAAACCAGCAAATTATGTCTCCTTTATTGCACATAAAATGTTAACTACAATGCTAGTATGAAATGGTCAAGACTCTTGGCTTACATCTGCAAGAATAATGCTTAAATCTGTTACAACTTTCACCTACAACGTTACCTTCTAATATGCATCTAAATGATAAGAACAATGCATGTCATATCCAAAGGAACCTGATTGTAGATGGCTGTAATAATTTTCTCCAATGCTACCTTTCTGCTTTGCTTTTTCTGATCTGCTTTTTCACTTGCTTATTTCAAATCTTCTTTTTCGCTTTTCTTTTTCGAACTGCTTTTTCGGATCTGCTTTTTCTGACTGTTTTCCAAAAACTCAAACCCTCAGGTAGTCTGAGTATACAAATTAAGCTCAACTTGAAATGGCTGAATACCACTTCCAAGGTGCAACCCTTCAGAAGATCTTTCACTTCCTCAGTTATGTGATCTACTGGGAGGTATCATTCCCAAAGACCAATAGACTATCTGAAACCCTTGGCTTCACAATAGACCATGTGATTGTATTCACAATCTGATGTCATGAGAAATGATAAAAGCTGGATGATGAGAATGAAACCCAGGATGCCTATTTATTCTTTTTCTCCACTTTGTTCAAAAACTTCTAGAACATTATTTTTTATTTTATTTATTAAGTGACTTTATAAGATATTTTTCAAGTCACTTTATTAAATTAATTAAATATAAAGTTACATTTTTAATATTTATTTATTTGATAACTTTATAAATAATTAACTTAATACCACTTATTTATTTAATTAAAATAATTAATTAGTCATCCTCATAAAATATTCATTATTTTGGACAACTTAGTTAATTAAATTAATTGAATCAAATTACCGCCAAAACGGGGACATTACAAGAACGACGCTCAAGTACCAAATTCTAGTCCCAACATCAAAGACATCCAAGTACTGAGTGATTCAGCCTGGGCATTCAAGGTCAAAGATCAAAGTTCAAATCCAAAAATCCAAGAACATGGTGAAGGAAGTTCAATATGAGGAAATTCTAAAGTGACAAATCCATTTCAGGGAGATAAATTTCTGAGCATGTTCATGAAAGATGAGATGTTTAAGGGGAGATTTCCAAAAAAGTCAATCAAAGTTGGATCTTATTTATAAAAAATGATGCAGTTGGAAAGGAATCAATCTTACATGGCCTCCATCATTATTTCATGGCACCTAATTATTTGTTCTGATGAGCTAAGGTGTCCAAGTCAGGCTTCTATGCATCCAAGGAATGAAATCAAGAATAATCTATTCAAGGAAGACAGAACATTTATCGAGGAATGGACATGCATACTGGACATTTATTGCACCCTACTCTTCTTTTGTGCAAGCATGCATAGTGGGAATCTATTACACACTATGGTAGTGGATTTCTTCTTATATTAATGTTGATTCCTTTTCTTTGCCCTAACTCTAATTAGGGTTGATGTGGCATGATTTGGGCCATCGGTTATTTTGATCATCCGGGCCGTCTGTTGTAATTGAGGACCTATATAAAGGCCTCACTCCTCATTTGTAAAGGAGGATTTTCTGAGATTGTTGCTATGAGCTACTGAGATAATGGAGTTTTCATTAAAACTCGGTGAATACTTGATGTGTCTTGGTGCTTGCTTGTTCTCTTATTCCCTCATTTAGATTAAGTTGATTTTAGTTAAAGTGTTGTGATTGCAATGGATAAGAAGATGGTGTATTGATGAATTCCTTTGGTTCATACTTTTGACATTTTAGTGATTCTAAATCGTTGTGCAAAGTTAGTTTGAACCCCTTTCATGCATGTGTTTAACTTCTATCATTCATATACATTGTTCTTTATGATGGTATATGTGGTGGTTTGAAAATCTTTCGGTATAACCCTTGAAGATTGCACCAGTTCACGCATAGTTGTAGGATAACTTGGTGAAATGGAGCTTGGTAAATTGAGGAATTTGTCCAACAAAATACCATCTATTATCATCATTGCCTTTAGGAATAGATTAGGATCTCTAAACCCTATCCCATCGTATTTTGGCATATTTTGTGAAAACCCAAAAAGTACTTCATTGCAAAAACTTTAGCTGGCTCCCACATCTAGTATGGCTTGAAAAGAATCTAAGTAAACACGTAAGGCCTCTTGTCATCATCACCAAATCACATCAACCACCGAGCTTATTCACAGTCAAGACCTGACGCTAAAGGAACCTTGAAGTCGTCATATGATTTTCTTGCAATCTTAGCATCCATGAGACTTTGTTCAAGAGAGGATAAGATATTTCAGTATTTTGTTCTACGGTTTACTGAGTCATCAACATGCTCCATGATTTGGTATTGGTGAAATCCATTGCATTTGTGGAGACTTCCTACATCCTTCATTAAAGATTCAACATCTACAATATCCAAGCATTGCAAAATCCTTATTGACAAGAGTTCAATCAAGCATATTTACATTTGTCTTGCTTCCTTGCATGCTTTACATTTCATTTTCTTTGAAGGTTAATTTCTAAATGAGGACTTCCCCAAGGCAAGCCCCCTGTGATGTCCCCTATCCAATCCTACCAAATTTGGGACTCATTCCAAAATAACAGGACTAATTATGATTAATGTTGATGTGCAAATGTATCCCCAATACAGATTAATATCTGAAATCCAATAAGTATATTCTCTATAAGAATATATGCTGCAACCTTGTATGTATATACTGTGATCCTCTTCAATATAATATATGCTTGTATTTTAATATATGTCCTCATCTAATAATTAAACTACATTTTAATATCCTCTGTAACCATATATGTATAACTTGTCATTTGATCCCTTCTAAAATATATCTCCTAGTGATCACATGCATATAAATTTTAGTATAAACTGTGTTCTCCTAATATGAATTGCAATTTGTATATACAAACTATGAGCGTCTATATAGACCCTTACTACAATATCTTTTGTAGTATTTGGTTTCTACTCATCATCCTCCGAAAAGAAGATTTATGTTTGCTGACTAGGAGAGGTTATAATTGTTTCCTTTCTATTCCTTCTATCTCTCACAAAATTATGGGAAAGGTCTCTTAATATATGAGCAAAGAATCATATTTTATGGGGCACGTCCCTATGTCCTTGCATAATTGTTACTCTTGGTAAATACTAACCATATATTTTTAATTATCTTGATTAGTCGCGTAACAGGTGGCCGACTAAGTTTATAATGGTTATGTCTCCTCCCGTTATTTTAAAGACACCTATTGTTAATCCCTGTTGGGTGCTAATCGTGCTTTTTTTTGAATTGACGTTCTTCTAATTTTAATCGCTCCTTATTCCTGATTCATAATAGTGGTCTTTGCGATGATCCTAATCAATAGATGCCATTAGTTGGTTTTCTTAGCATGGACGAGCAAGAATGGTTCCGATGAGAAACGACATCAATATGCCTTTCATGGATGAGTTCGGTGCTTATGGTAGCTGCAAGGAAACTCTGTAATCATTTGCCCAATGCCTTGATTATTTGTCGGGAAGTGTAAGTCATAATTGTGGCATATTGTCATTCAGCAAAAGATAGTTCACCCAATTTCTATCACGAGCATTTTATTCATTTACTAGTATTGTTATTATTGCTCATATGTCTTTAGCGATATAGTATATTCATTATTGCTAGTTAGTATATGATAATTATTGTTTAGTATTAGATGTTCATAATCATATAATACTTGGTGTCTATTAAACAGTATATTTTGGTGGTATATATTATATTAATATATAATTTCGATTGTATGATAATATTAGTTATATATATATATATATATATATATATATATATATATATATATATATATATATATATATATATATATATATATATATATAGATTTTTTTTAATACAATTTATTTTTTATTCATTTCTTAAAATATTTTATTATTCATTATTAAATTCTACTATAAAATTGGGGGACATTACAATCTGTCCCTCCAAGAATTGCTTGTCCTCAAGCAATGAGAACCTTTGGATCCATTTCAACCTTTAATCCAATTAACCTGAAGCAAAAATCTCACCTTGACTAGAACAATAATATTTATCAACAAAATATGAAACTATTTCATCTTGAAATTAGAATAAATTTACAATTATAAACATGTCAGATCTTAAAAAATTGAATACTAAATTGAATTACTAGGGACAATTCAAGGACACTTATCTTGATGTGTTGCAACACATTTGTACTCCCGGTTGTGTATTAACTTCATCCATGACGAGTTGTGATGAATAATCCTTGTAATCTTTGGTAGGGATTTTATCTCTTCCCAAATCTTACAGATACTCTTCCAATATACATTCATAATTCTTAGGGGAGACTCTATCTCACCCTCGACCTCTATGGATATCCCTTTAGGATATCCTACTTTATAATCCTTAGGAGAGACTTTATCTCGTCCTAAGCCCCTATGGATATCCTTTGGGATTATCCCTCTTTCTGATCTTTAGGAAAGACTTTACTCATCCTAAGCCTCTATGAGTATCCCTTTAGGATGTAGTCATCTCTTATGATCCCTAGCAGAGACTTTATCTCATCCCAGGTCACTAGGGATATCCCTTTAGGATAATCCCTCTCTATTTAACCCTTAGGAGAGACTTTATCTCATCCCAGGTCACTAGGGATATCCCTCTCTATTTAACCCTTAGGAGAGACTTTATCTCGTCCTAAGGTCTTTATGGATATCCTTTTAGGATTACCCATCTCTATAATCCTTGGGAGAGACTTTATCTCACCTTAAGGCCTCTATGGATATCCCTTTAGGACTACCCATCTCTATAATCCTTGGGGAGACTTTATCTCTTCCTAGGTCTCTAGAAGTGTATGATCTCTATAGCTTCATACAAGGAGACTTTGAGTGTGGGTAAATACAACTAACTATTTTGAATTAATTTGCTTGTTTTATTACAAATTTTCATTCTTTAATTTGGTAATCAAATGTTCACCATCTTGTTTGTTGATCCAGAATAGTTTTCACTAATTGGAAGTGAATAAACTACTAATTTTTTATTCCATTTTATTTTCCCTTCTTCTCTAGTATTGGTCACTAATTTCATTCTATAATTTATGCATCAAGTGGAATTTCCTCAAAAGACCATCGCTTCTCTTCTTCATTTTGTGCTTGTATACTATTGAGATCTCTTGGATCATGTCTTGCTTTCTCATGTGACTCTTTTGTTTCTCTCTCAGATGTTACTTCTATTCTATTTATTTGATTCCTTTTGCTACACTTGCGTCTTGATGCCCATGGTTCTTTGCACCTGAAACATAGGCCTTTCTTCATTACGTCCTCTTTTTGCTTGAGAGCATCCTTGCCTTGGCATTGATACCCAACACTCCATTGTCCTTTACAGAAATAACATTCTTTTTCTCTATGATCTTTTCTTGAGTCATTTCTATGTTCTGTCTTTGCTGAAAAATTCTTAGATCTCTCTTTTAAAGGATTTGATTCTACCATTTTTGCTTTTCTAATGGCTTCTTCCAAGTTTTGAGGTTCATGCGGTTTAGTAGAGTGACTGGTGGAGTCTTTTAATCCTTCTATAAACATATAAGTGAGTCTCTTTTGGGAAAGGTTTGGAATCATAACTGATAACTCTTGGAATTTGCAAGTGTATTCTTTTGTTGTTCAGGTTTGTCTGAGTTGAGTTGGTTCTTGGAAATACTATTCTATGTCCTTATCATCAAATATGTTCATGAGCTTTTGGGAGAATTCTTCATAGGATTTTACATCTTTATGTCCCAATAAGACACGACCATGGGTCCACCAATCATGTGCTAAGAGGGTAAAAACATGTTTGTCATCCCGTTAACATGTCGGTAGACATCACCCAAATTAACGTGTATCTAGAGGTCTAAGATTTTCAAGGTTTTTTGGGTTTTTTGTCTTGAGCACAGATTAGTAGTTGGATTCTCAGCCACAGTTTTAGATCCGTGGTTTTTGGAGCGAAAAAGTATATTCCTTTGCATATTTCAAGTTCAGTTTTCCACCCTTCCTTTTATCTCTTAGCATAGACCTATTTCCATATTTTAATTGTTTTGATTGCACACATTCAGCACCTAGATCTATTTTACCCTTATCATTTAATCATTTGGATCATTTTACATTCACATTGCATAAATTGAAGTAATTAACAGTGCATGAAAGAGGACTTCATCGCATACTTCATTAGTATAATTTGGGTTTAGTAGTGGCATCCCTTCATCTTATTTGGGTTTTGTTAATCTAACTTGAGTTATGTTAATGCATTAGTCTGATAAGATAATATCTATTTTGTACCAGAGTAATGAAGAGCCCCAGTCCGTTGGAGTAGCGTTGTCGAGTGAGCCCATTGCAAGGCCTCACATATCTAGAATGGCCAACAATAGGAGTATTGGATGACTGCTTCACACCTTGGGCCAAACATGTATGCAAGAAAAAGGCGGCGATAAGCTGATCCAAGGCCTAGTGTACAAAGAGTAACAAAGAGCCCTAAACCGTCTCTGAGTAGTGCTAGAGGGGTGGCACTGCCAAGTGAGCCCGTTGTGAGGCCTCATATATTTGGAGTGGCCAACGATAGGAGTACTGGATGACTGCTTCACACCCTGGGCCAGACATGTGGGCGAGAAAAAGGCGGTGATAAGCTGATCCAAGGCCTAGTGTTGGGGGAAAACGAGCTATAGAGTATGGTTGCAGAGCTACATGGTCTTACAAAGATAAAGCACGAGACACTGATGATCTGTGTATCTGGAAAAAGTTGAAAGGGACCTGCACTCTCTAAAAAGACAGTAATATCTCCCTCTGATCTTGTAATAGATGAGGTATTGAAAAATGAAGCTAGTCTCTGTTTTCGTCTTAGCCAAGGTACACAATTGACATATTTGGTAGAGATACGTAGGGTGTGGCTCCAACGACAACACAAGTAGTTGGGGTGTGTACTAATACAATCCTAGCTATCTAAAAAGTTCTCAACAAGAAGGCCATCCATGGACATAATCCCCCAGGAGGGTTACTCCAAGTCGTGATGATGCACTGTCTACAAATATCAAGTCTAACATGTCCGTTCAATCCTTGTTGCAAGGGGAGGAGGTGAGTCGGAGCATCCAATGAGACCTGAAAGGGGGGAAGCAATCAATCCCAATCCTAATTGATCTCAATAGAGTAGTGGCCTAAGCATACAAACGGGACCTGGTAGCGGAATCGAAACCAATATCAAAAACTGAGGAACAATAAGCTTGGTAAGAGTATCTGTAACAACCGTTTGTAGAATCCGGAAAACCACAGATATGGTGAAGAAACCAAATTAGATCAAAGATGAGGGATAAGCTCCGAACTCAGCAAGAATAACACTGTGGAGGGTGGACCGATGGAATCTAATGATACACTGAAGTAAAAGAGTTTGGATCTGCCCAACCTGAGTCCATAAGAGAGGGTCCCCACACCACATATTCATAAATCATTGTCAGTCTGCCCAAGGAGTCTAGGAGGGACAATTTAGATGTAGTGTCCTGAAACACTCTCTCCAACAAAGCAAGGGAACCTAACCCTTTGTTAACTCTGGGTTGGATGGCGGGTCTCAAGCTGAAATAGGCCCCAAAAAACTTAACCCTGAAATACGTATATGAGGAAGCAATCTCAACCTCCAGGCCCTGAAAATAAAAATGGAGATGTGAGGTCTTTCAACAATTGAATATCATGACCCGAGTCTTTAAGTCACAGGATACCAAGCTTAACTTGAAATTGATTGGAAGTAGGGATGACAGCAAAGGTAGTGTCCATAACTTTACCATTAAGGGTCGCACGAAGAGATATAGAACCTTGAGGCTGATAAGTAAACCATTACGATTTTGAATCCAAATGCTAGATGTATCATAGGTATCCTTATGCAATCGTTTGTTAAAGATATGTTTTTTAGTGATAACATTGACTGTAGAAGAATGATCAATCAAAACACCATGGGAAGGGATATGAGCAACCCTAGCAGTAATATAAAGAGGACCATCATATGCTTTAATCATCTCAGAATGATCAAAGGGGATTGGATGTGAAGATGGAGAAAAAAATGGAGGTTGAGGTTGAGATTCAACATTAACCTCATGATTAGCTTCTTCTACTTTGTCATCATAAGTGATATAAGTAATAGACGAAGAAGGTTGATTAATGACATTTGTTGAATGTGAAGGTGAAGGGTTGGTGTAAATTTGCGAGTTCTAACTAGGAGGCGTAACAAATTTATTTGTACTATTAACCTCAACATGAACAGATATAGCATTGGAATCAATAACGTCTTGAATAGTATTTCTCAAAGCATAACACCTTTTTGTATTGTGGCTAGGTTAACGATGATATTGACAAAAAACATTTTGATCAAATGACATAGGCATTGGTTTGCGAGTGTCAATAGGACGGATAGGAGGAAGTTTAATAATGTTAGCATTAAGTAATTTTGACATCACCACATGAAAAGGTTCAAATAAAACAATGTATTTGCGATTAGGATGATACACAAAAGAAAAAGTAGTTGTATCTTTAGTTGTAGTAGAAACTCGATCATCTACTATGTTTGTTGTATTGCTGATTTTGATATAGGTGTTAGGTTTAGAAAACTTGTTTTGATGAACGACAACATCACTCTTATCAACAGTAACAAGAGTCATTGAAATGATACTCTCAAGTTAGCTCACTTGTAATTGATAATGGTGTAGCATTGCACAAAGATGTGAGAATGAAGTATACTCAATAAGAAGAATCTTATTTCTAATGTCTTTTTGTGAATTAGAAATAAAAATGCGTTGAATATAATTATCAAGCATAGGATAAGATATTTGAGCATACAAATGTTTGAATCTACCAATAAAGTCACAAACTTTTTCTTTAACATTCTGTTTACAATGTATCAAATTAGTTAAAGAAATTTGAGGACCAATATTGCTTTGAAATTGTTGAATGGAAGTGTTTGGCAAACTTTTGAAAGCAATCAATAGAATAAGGGGATAAAGAGCAAAACCATTGCAAAGCTTTCTCCTTAAAAGTGTGTGTGAACAACTTAGCCATATGCCTATAGTTGTGAGCAAAATCACTACATATAGTTTGGAAAGTCCTCAAATGAATCACAGGATCACCCTTACTATGATAAGTCTCAAGACGAGGTATCTCAATGTGTTGCAAGATAACAACACAAAGGATGTCTATGGAAAGGGGATCAACAATGTTACATGTAGGAATGTTATACCTAGACTGAGCGAATTGAGTCACTTGTTGCAAAGTGACGACAGTTTGAACCAAGCTACTAATGGTGGGATTAGAAGATTCGTTAGTAGGCATAGACACATTAGATGTAGGAAGCAAAGGGAATATCCAAAGATGTAGGAGGAAGATTAGAAGAAGTGGGAAGAGGATTGGAATACGTAAAAGGCATAACATTGTATGAAGGCAATGAAGAAGCTATGTGAGTAGGACGAATAATCATGGGAAGTTTGGGGTTAGGAAGGCCAAGACTTAGAGGATAAAGGACTTGTGTAGAAGTCGTCATGAAAGATGGTGCATAAGTGGGAATGCTAGGAATGGAGGTTGAAATGGGAATAAAAGATTCAACGGTTGTGGAAGGAGTGTATCATAACTCTTGAGCACATTTCGTCAAAGGCATAGCATGAGTACTAATAAGATGAGATATACCATGCAAAATGGAAATGTTATCATCATCATGATAAATAAGCTTCTTAATAGCCTCAATAGCGGAAACACTATTAGGATTTTGATTCTACTACACAGGCCAATTTTCCAACTTATCAAATTCATGAGAAAGCTAGTCAACTTCTTAAAAGGATCATCTACGTGTAACCAAATTTAACCAAGCTAAGCAGCATCATCTACTTGAGGTGATGTAACCAAGCTAAGCAGCACCTTGTTAAGAATCTTATGCTTTACTTACTTTCTAGTACAAAATAGATTCTATCCTTACAATAGATAATGTTGTTCAACACTTTATAGCTTTCAAGACTGATTTTATCATCTAGAATCCCTCAAACATGTTGGTTTCTTGAATATTCTACAAGTAGATGATCCGTCCGAGAAGTTTAAATTTCTGAAAGTGAGCAAGATGAATGGTTTCTAGATAATGCATCAGCAACAACACTACTTTTCCCTTTGACAAATTCCCCCAGCATTGTTGTCTCTCATTTAATCTCTTTTGCTCCATGAAATACATGAGTCTATAATGATCAATCCTCACTATAAACTTGCTGCTAACAACATCTTGACTGAACCTTTCAAGTGCATGGTTGATTGCCAACATTTCCTTGTTGTATGTAGAGAACCTTTTTCTAACCTCGTTTAATTTGCAGTTCTCATAAGCAATTGGATGTTTTTCTTGCATTAGAACAACCCCTATACCACTACCAGATGCATCTCACTCAAGCACAAAAGGTCTAGATAAATCAAGTAAAGCCTAAATAGGACAAGTACTCATTAACTTTTCAAGATGGTCCATGATCTTTGAGTCTCATCTGTCTAGACAAAGGCATCCTTCTTGGGCAAATCGATCAAAGAGCAATTAGTAAAAAAAATCCCTTCACAAACCATCTATAAAATGTACAAAGACCAATGAAGCCCCATAAGTGAGACACTTTCTTTGGTAGAGGTCAATCAAGTATAGCTTGAATCATCTCTTTGTGTGTCTTCACACCACCTTCACCAGTGACATGTCCCAAATATAATAGCTTGGTATGTTGATCTCACACTTTTAGGGTTTTACAAAAGGGGAGTTACCCGCTAAGATACGTAACACCTCATCTAGGCATTGTATATGTTCATGCCATGTCCTATTGTATACCAAGACACCATCAAATAAGACTAGCACAAACTTTTGCAGCTACTCATTGAACACATGATTAATGCGAGAATGAAATTTGATAACCCAAAGGGCATCACCAAATACTCAAATGTCCATATTGGCACATGAAAGTTGTCTTATGCACATCCTACTCTTGAACCTGAATCTAGTGGTATCCAAAAATGAAGATTTATTTTGGATGAATAGATTGCTCCATGTATTTC
Organism: Cupressus sempervirens; assembly: GCA_028749045.1. Taxonomy (NCBI): domain Eukaryota; kingdom Viridiplantae; phylum Streptophyta; class Pinopsida; order Cupressales; family Cupressaceae; genus Cupressus; species Cupressus sempervirens. Next base: position 545,769,775 of record CM053788.1, read on the forward strand.
CTCAATGCACAAAATAGGATTCTTATTCTTAATGCTCTTCTTATATAGAGCATGATAATCAATACTCATTCTCATGGTACCATCCTTACTAAGACAACAAAAAGAAAAAAGGCTAGCACTAGGTCGTATATGTCCTGCACCAACACCATTATTGTCTTACAAATCTAATCCTTGAATTGTTTAAAATGATGCTAGGGATGTGTAACAACTCACTTGCTACCCACAACCCCTATAAAATGCTCAAAACCACATTCTAGAGAGAGCCCATGTGATAAATCTGAAAAGACCACATTCTGTTTTTCCAACAAGCCATGTATGTCAACATGATAGTCATACTATCCTTTACGAGTAGACCTATCCAAAATGAAACATTGTTGTAATGAGCTCCATTGGCTCAAACCTTAATCTCAATGGCAGTTGACCAATTTTGAACTTTTGCAATGTTTTCAATTTTCAATGCAATTGGGGTTTAATACTTTAATGAGTTTTTTAAATGGGATTGCAAGCAGAGTGGATCTGACCATAGAGGAACCTCCGTAGTTAAGCATGCTCAAGATGGAGTAGCACTAGGATGGATGGCCTCCCCGGGAAGTCTTGGTGCTTCACCTTTGTGACCATCACTTAGATGCAATGAATGCTAAGTGCTCCAATCATTCTCGTCAGAATTGGGTTCGTGTGAACCACTATTCATAATGCATGGGTCAATGAGTTTGACTCAAAAATACACAGTTGAATGCTGATAGCAATTTCACAATAAATAACAATGCATGGAATAAACTATATTTTCCAAATCTATGCAAAGGTATTCCAATTTATTCTATATATGATTTGATTGCATACTACAACAGTTATTGAAAATAAAGTAAGGCAATTAACATTAATTCATGAGAACATAGTATGCAACTGATGCTGTATAGTGTTGCCAATAATGATCACAATCTCCATCAAATGCAAGAAATCATCTAGGCGTCTAAGCTTAGAATGTTATTGCAGGCCCAAGACCCTATATTTTGACCAAGAGGCTTAACAGCTAACCAAGGAAGCTAATGTGGCTGAATTCCTACTGTGGCTACCTCTTTCAACCCATGATCTCTTTCTAGAGGCTGTGTTTATTATCTGTTGGCTACCAATTTCTATCTCTGCAACTATAGCTGATGAAAACTGATTCAAACCTCCTCCAATTTCAATAGCAGTTGATCACAATCATGCCTCCTAGATGAAGCCATAGATATTAGCAAAAATCGATGGATCTCTCACCATCTATAATAACAGAAACTTGTGAAGAATCTCATTCTTCTATGTTGCAAATACTGAGTACCCAAGAACTTTTGACCAAGTCAAATAACAATTGCATAAGTGTGTATCAATTTTCCACTTTGGCCTTATATAATTCTCCTCATACATGTCAACCAAGTAGCTTTACATTCACTTCTCACATAACTTAAATGCATTTCATTTTGATGAAGGTTGACTTTCATCAGTAATAACTTAAATTAATTCATTAAAATGCCCCTCACATGAGATACTCCTAGCTTTTGTTTTAAATCATTAAATATATTTGCATTTTCATGTGTCCACATTGACCTAGGGGGATATTAAATTGGCCTCTCTTAATATTATAATCATTTAATGCACTTGTAAAGTTTATTGGCCAAACTTACTAAATAACTTTAGAATATAACTTAATAATAACTTTTCATTAATAAAGCAACTAAATTAATGATAAATAATACCAACGCACTCAATAAAGTCATTCCACTAAGCCAACTTATGGATGAGTCAATTGCTAAGTAGACCATGAGTCTAGTTGCCCTGCCACATATTGTAACTCCTCAACATTCCCTGAATATCTACTCCAATCAATGGTGCCAAATCTCAACACTGCCACCAACATGTTTGGGCACTTTGCGAAAGATAGAAATCTTGACTTTTCTAAAATAAGTACTTAATAGAAATAGTGAGTGTGCCAAACTGATCCAAAAGAGGGCAATCCTGAACACTTATGTCCTCTAAAATGGGAATCTGCCTCTGGTTCTACTAACTAAGACCCTCTATTCCTTTTACTTGGCCTACGAGGGTCACTGGTAGGCTAATCCATACTGCGAACCAAGCTGAGCTAAAAAGGGGACATTACAATTGCATTGCTAACTCGGCCTATGAATACCAAAAAACCCTCTCCATCCTCCTAGCTGATATGAATCTAGGAGTAAGTCCCATACTACCACCTTCCAAACATATGCACATGAACTTATGCAATGCAACTATTGAACAACCAACACAACATTTGCCACATCAATGTTAAACGCATAAAGTCATCAATAAGTGTGTTTTACCTCTCACACTCCGTCATAGAGCATGATCAACACAACAAAGCATCATCCTACTCATTGTCTGCACTTGAAAACCATTATGTTCCTCAACTTGCAAGTCACTCTTATTCACATAGGACAAATCAACAAAGTTGTGGATAGCCCGCCAATTAATCTATACATGTTGTCCTTGCATAACACCCCTTACAATTAGTCTATGCTCATTTGTACCTATCTCTACATCCATCTGCCTATGATTCTTATTGCAAACTTCTACCTCAACTTACTCGTTGTCACTAGGATCCTCAAAAATGGTAAAACCTCAATCTAGTGGCTCTTATCCCCAATTCTACATTTAAGTCTAGGTGTCTAAAGGGACATGACAATCAATGCAAAATCTCTTTCATCTCAACATATCCCTTGAATCATAATGTGCACTACCAGCTAGCCTGGAAAACTCACCAACTAGTCTACAAAACTTTGGTTTCCTACCCCTTTCTCCACAACAAACTCTATGTTGGGGATCTTTGCAAAAACCTAGGAATCCAATACATGGTACGGATAGCTTCGTGTTCTTCATTCTCTTAACAATGTCTTACAAAGAAGGTGGATCAAAAGCTTTAATCCAACCTCCAAAATAATTGGACAAACCCTCTATGAACCAAGAAGTCAACCTCCTCTCGATCACATCTGAAAACATCCATCTAAAATGTATGCATAAGTGTCTCAACTTGTCTCAACTAGGCCAATTCTCTAGAGTGTACCTCTAAATACTTGCAATTAAACCCCTTTATCAATGTAGCACATTATTGATTATAAGAAATTATTCCATTGTGACCCTATGTCAGTAAATCGTGATACCGCCACTCATGTTGCTCCTTTGAAAAATGGGTAGCAAACTTGATGACCTCGATATCCTTCATCTAATATGAGAAGAGTTTAGTATCCAACCTTTAAAAACAAGCTCTAGTTGTACCCTTGGATGATCCCTCAAAAATTGGAATGGATAGACATCTAAAGCTTTTTTGTAGCACATTACTCTACTTCCTTTGATTCCACTAATCCGGCTTTGGCTTTGTGTGTTTGGTAACCTACAAATGATCTTTGAAAGAGATAAATGACTAAAAATCTAAGCCCAAAGCTTGATACTTAACCAAAATATCAACATCCTCATTGTTCTCCAATGGTTCCTTGATGCAACCCAAACCCCTTAGAAAGATTTCAAACTGCCCTCTTGTGATTTTGATAGGTTCCACCCCAAGACAGCACAAATTGCCTAGAACCTAGTGTGAGTGTTAAATATGGGCCTCCAAATCCACACACACTTCAACATGACCATTTTTTGTCAGTAACATACTGAAATGAACATGAGGTTGTTCATTTGGTATGTCTGCACAAGGCGATTTGTTGCCTTCTAACTAGACAAGGTTTTACTATTCACTCTCAGAATTGAGAGCTTAGTAATCAGAGCAAACTAGTACAAAGGATTTATGAATGCAAATGCAATCTAATCTATGTTTTTTGATGTTTTTGAATGCAAAGATATGGATTAATCTAAATGAATTTTAAATTAATCTAAGAACAATGAAAAAGTAAGTTAAGCTAAATGAATGCTTTTTAGTTTAAATGATGAGCATATAAAGAAAAGTGTTAATGATGTATAGCTTTAGTTAGATAAATCATAGGGTGTAAACTTAAAGGTCAAACTCTTTGATTAAATTATATATATATATATATATATTATTGTAAGATATATGTATTAACATTTATATCTATAATGTCCTCTAATATATATGTATCTATAATCATTATATTTATAGATCAAAGTTTTATCTATTTATATAATTTCATATTCATATAGTTGTCGTGTCTTTATGACCTCCGCTACAATACTATTCTCTGCCACAACCTCAACACCATCCGTGATCATTCATGGCTCACATTGTAGTTGATTTCACGGGCTTCTAGTGTACGTGTGTTCTTTGGTTTGTTTTCTTCTATTTACCTGGAGTGGTTTCATGGATTTCGTCGCTGGAGTTCTACTGGGAGTCCGCAACCTAGTTTTCATGGGTTTCGAGGTGTGCTCATCGCTTGATCTTGGTCGCCAGGTGTGGTCTGCAATGTGTAGGTGCTCCGCCTAGCCTGGTTCTCGTCTGCAGAATGAGGGTGCTTGTCGTGGGTGCATTCTCCTATGTATGCCCTTTCTCTTGGCGCCCTCCTCCTCTCTCTTCTGTTTTCAGGTTTTTTTGTAAGGGAATTTCAATGTGTTTGGGAGTGCCTCTGTCGGGTTTTGAGCGAGTGTTGGCTTCAACGTTCCCTTCTGCATTTTTGGCTGCAGTTTTATGCTCTATCTGGATATGGCAGACAGTGTTGATTCGAGTTCAACCCATGGCCAGCAACTCCTCACTTATCAAAAGTTATGTGACAGGATTTCCAAGCTAGAAATAGACAATTTACAACTGAGAGAGCAAGTTACCTCCTAACTGATACCATTTATGAACTTAAGAGTGTCACAACCTCCAATACAACTTGGTTCCAAAGTTTCTCAGATACTTTCACCACTGAGACAGCAAGACTACAAACTAGTATCAGCTCTATCATTGCACAACTGGAGGGACTTGATGCCATCAAAGAACAACAATCCAACATAGCAGCTAAGCACTCCTCTCTTGTAGCTGAAGCCGTACTGAAAGTCAAGCCATGGGCCTCCCTTTGTAGTAACACAGATTCTCAACCTTTAGCTAGTATTGACAAAATGGTACAAGGTAAGATTGAGGATGAGAGAGTGAGACGGGTTCGTGAGCTCAACCTGCGAGTTCGTGGACTTCTCTCTACTCATGATCCTCTCGCAATCGGACGCTCTTTCCTCTGTGGTCAACTTGGTCTTACTAACATCACGTTGGACAGGTGCTAGATTAGACATGGTGATGTCTTATTTATTAGATTCCTTTCACTTGCATACAGGCTTCGGGCCCTCCGTGCTAAGAGAAAGCTATTATCTCTTCCTTCCAAGATCTTCTTAGATGAAGATCTCATGAAGGCTCAGGTTGCAGAGCTCAAACATGCTCGTGGTATTGTTGCAGAAGCGAGGCAGGCTAGTAAATGGGCAACTATCAAGAATCGGAAAGCAATTATTAGAGACTCCCCCCAATGGTAGGCAAGAGAGGTAGGCCCCCAAGGCCAAATGACGGTCTCACCAGTAGTCGAACAAGAGGGAGACCCCCACTTGCTCCCTTCTTGTTACCTACTGGAACAGTAATGGATCTTTATGGTCATTACCTATTCTTCTATATGATGCTATGGGATCCACAAATATTCTTGTCATAACTGAGACTCATGAGAGTCTTGTGTGTCCTCTTCCAAGTGTTACCGATTTTTAGTGGTTATCTATTTGTAGAGAGGAGGTTTGTGTTTCTAGAGGGGTACGGGGCTCAAGTGGTGTAGCTTGTTTGATTAAGGAGGATATTTTCAGTAGCACTTATATTGTACACTTGGACACGTTTGCCAGATTTATGTGGGTCCGCATTGACCGTAAGTATCACTATCAGAGAGATCTTTATTTGGCTGCTTGCTACTTTCCACTGGCTTCCTCTCACTATGCTATCCATGGTACCGATGACAAAGACCCTTTTATCAACCTTTGCAAGACTATTTCTCAGTTTGTTGTTCTAGGGGACATTATTATTCTCGAGGATTTCAATGTGAGAACCAGAGTACTCCAGACTCCACTTTATGATCGCAGTTCGGATTCCATATGCTCCACTAAGATAGATCCATCTTCTTTAGGGCTTCAAAGGTATTCTGAGGATGCTCTTGGGCTGTTATCCGTGTATGGTAAACATTTGTTGCGGCTCTGTGAGTCTTCTGGTTTTGTGATCTTGAACGGCCTCTATTGCTTCCCTAGTTCTGAGTTCTTCACTTGTTGGCCTCATTATTGTGGTGCTAGTGTCGTTGATTATGTTCTTTCCTGTCCCTCCTTCATCCCTTGCATTCACAGTTTCACCATCTTGCTCCTTCCTCTGGCGCACCATGCTCTCGTCAATATTCATTTTCGCCTCTCCCCTCTTCTTTCACCCCCTCTCATGTCACCTCATCATTCATCTGTCACTGCTCGCTTGCCCATTTGCTTTTGTTTTCTCGATGGTGATTGTGAGCTTTTTTCCGCTCATCTTTCAAGACTCCTCAACTCGTCGTACTTCTCAGACTCGTACAAGGTCGCCTCCATGTTTGACTTGCTTGCGTCGGCTATCCTTAAATCTACCACCCTTTCCATTCCTCATCATCCTCCTTTGCCCCTTCACAGCAAATGTCGTAAGACCTGCCCTATGAACCAGTGGTTTGATTCAGACTGCAAATTTTTCCATCGTTTTATGCGTTCTGCTTTTGAGTCTCGCTCCACTGACTTTGCCCGCATTCACTCGTCTTATCTCCACTTTCTTCAGAGTAAGAAGTGTAACTTTGCCGCTTCTAAGTGCAAATCTCTTTGCTCTACGCTGATCCGCAATCCCCAGCTCTTTTGGTGAGCTCTTTTCCCCCATAATTCTCCTCCACTCTCCACCCTCGACTTTCGCTCTCTTACCTTGCACACCATGGCTCTTTATGACATTCCTAGGCAGCCTTCCATCCACCCCTCTTCTCTTCCATTTGCCTGCCTTTTCACCCCTTCCCACATTTATGAGGCAATCAGATCCATGAAGTGTAGTATAGCTGCTGATGAGGAGGGTTTCCAAGCTGAGCTTTTCAAATTCGATGCCTCAGTTCTGGACCCCTATCTCTCTATTCTTTTTAATAGAGTGATTCACACTGGGTTTCCGACCTCCTGGTCCAGGCATCTGATTTATCCCATTCACAAGACCAGCCCTGTCTCTGATCCGGGGAACTACAGAACCATCATGATTGGACACCCTTTTGCCAAACTGTATGCGACAGCCCTTAATGCTATGCTATCTGCAGCGCTAGACAGGAAAGGTTGTAGGGCTAGAGGGCAGGCTGGTTTTCGGGCAGATTATTAGACTATGGATCACATCTTCACCCCACGGGCTATTATTGAGGAGGCCAGACACAAATCGGAGAAGGTCTATTGTTGCTTTGTTGATTTTTGCAAAGCTTTTGATTCTGTTCCTAAGGTGGCTCTGTTTGAGAGACTTAGGGAGGTTGGTATTTCTGAGATGTTATGTACCACTATTATGAGACTATATGAGACTGTGGTTGGCAGATTCAGGACTCCTGAGGACTTCTCAGATCCGATCCATAGCACCATTTGGGTTAAGCAGGGATGTCCTCTCTCTCCTACTTTGTTTGGGTTATATATTGATGAGCTTGAGGACTTCTCCTAAAGTCTTCGTTCCTTGGGGATGGATGTTATCTTCATCAGGTTCTAATCTCCATCCTTCTTTTTGTGGATGATGTGGTTCTCTTTGCCTCCTCTCCAGACAAGTTACAGAGACTTTCTGATGGCTTGGCTTCCTTCTATGATCAGCAATAGCTTGTGGTTAACTTGGGTAAGACTCGAGTCATGGTCTTTAATTGCTTAAAGACTTCTCATCTTCACTTCATTTTTCAGGGTTAGAAGATTGAGATCACTTCATCCTACACATATATGGGGGTTATGTTTTCCAATCCACGTTTCAATATGAGACCAGCTATTCAGCCCAGAGTTAATAAGGGTCTGGGTTCTCTTGCTTTGCTTGAGAAACAATGTTTCAGACATCACTTTCAGGATACCTCGACCAAGCTATCTCTCTTAGACTCTCTTGTGCGATCAACTGTTCTTTATGGATTTGTGGTTTGGGGCCCTTCTCTTCTTAGCTCAGATTGGGCCTTGATTGAGCGGGTTCAAACTTTGTTCTTGAGGCGCATCATCAGATGTCACAGTGTCATTTTTGCTGAGTTTGGTGCTCATCCTTTCAGTCTCACGGCCATTTTTTATTTGGTTTGGTTCCTTCATCGCCTTTGTGGGTTTCTGGATAATGCTGGGGACTGTGACCGATACTCCTATTTAGCTTATTGTTCGTCTGTTTCTACTGCGAATACTGAGTCTAGTTCTCGCGTGCACTGTTGGTATGCACAAGCTTCTTCTTTGTTGGGTTTGGTTGGGATTGGCATTGATCGTCTCCCCTTTCAGTTCTCATTGGATGCCCCTGCTCATCTTCTCCCCTTTCGGCGGGAGTTGAATGAGCATGTTTGACTTGACATCTATAGACGTAACATTGCCACTACCTAGGTTAACCCTTCTAGTGGGTTACGCCCGCAGAAATCTTTTTATAAGGAGCACTTTTGGAGATTTCAGAAGGGGTTATTGTCTGTCCTAGCTACCTTTCCTACGGTGGTCTCACGCCCCGTGGATCTCCTTAGGTTCTTTCAGAGTTGGTTCTCACCGTCTTCGGGCTCAAACTGATAATCATATTGATAGTGGGGAGCGAATCTGTATGCTCTATACTTTAGGGGAGGTGGAGACTGAGGCTCATTTTCTTTTTCGATGCCCTATATACTATGAGATCAGAGGGAGATTCTTCTGTCTATTCAAGGAGTGCTTCTCTATGACTTTTTCAGCTATTATGATCAGAGATGTCTTGCACTTTATCTTCATGAGGCCACTACACTCCGTGATAGCACGATCCAATCATTGCTTCCACACCAACACTTGTCTACTCAGCTCATTACTGCCTTTTTAACACCATTATCTCCTTTGCGTAGTGTGAAAAGGCTTTCTAGCTCCATTAGATCTACCGGGCTTTCCAGATGTGTTAGATCCCGTTCCGGTTATTTGCACCAGCAACACTCCTCTGCGAGTGGCCAAAGATAGTACAGTGCCTCTACACATTGGCATGCGTATCATTCAGTGACTGATTTCTTTTCACGTAAGAAAGACTCCTAGTCTCTCTTAGCATTCTCTCTGTCTCTTTATTTGTTGTTGTTGCTTTGGTTTTATTCATTTATTTTCGGACACCTTTGTCTGTTCCTGCTGTTGTCAGCCTCACTATTGTAATCTTGCAGTCCCATAGACCTCTTTTTGGTCTTTTGTTGGACATTAATAAAATTATCTTATCTTATCTACGATCGAGCAATGTTAGTGTTCATCCTTCACGTGTTTATTATGTTAGAGTCATTAAGGAACATGGTGGTTTCGGTTTATTATAAGTCTTGTCTATAACCGTTGGTGATCGGGTATACATCTAACTTATAACATGCCTCGATGTCTTGTTGTGTTGACCGGTCATAAAATTAATATTAAAACTTGCATATTTTACTTTGTCCTCCTAACCTTAATCAATGCATTGTGTAGGGATGCTCGTAGGGGTCACTTCCAAATGCATGCCCCCTCACTTTTATATATTAGAGATATCGATCATGTCTAGAGATATAGAACAAGGATAAAAAACATACGTGGTATAAGCAGTCCGATTAAACCTTACTTGATAACATCCATCAAATAAAGAGATTTGTAGAAATACTTCTATATTAAGGTGGCAGAAATTTGGAGACCATTATTTCCAAGTTTATCAATATAATATTAAGAGGATATATATTGGAGTATCTCAAAATATATGTACATAAAAGTAATATATGTATTTTTAAGGATATTGATATAAGTAAAATATAAATCTAATTGAGAAAATCAACATGGTATTAGAGCAGATCTAAGAGACGATCCAAGTTAGATTTATATTTATTTTGTGCATTAAAATTATTCTAGAATTCCTTATCGATCCTAATGGTGAGCGGTATCAAGGTTGAGGACAGACTCGAAGGTGATTCAAATTATGCAGCATGGAAATTACGAATGAAGTTAACCTTGAAAGATAATGACCTTAAGCAATTCATTGAAAAATCTGATCAACCAAAAGGGAATGATGAATTGATTAAATGAGAAAAAGATAACACTAAAGCCATGAAATTAATTGTGGATGGTGTTACGGATCATCTACTCCCTACTATCTCCAAATTAGACACAGCACATGAAATGCTTGAAACTCTTGAAGAAATGTTTGAGATAAACAATACAACAAGAATTATAACCTTGAAAGACAATCTCTCCAACATTAAAATGAACAAAGGAGAATCCATTGCTCCATATTTCATGAGGATAACAGAACTAAGAAACCAACTCTCCAAAATTAGCCAGATTTATGATGAAAAAGAATTAACCATGATAGCTCTCAAGCGTCTGCCGCCCTCGTGAAAATATTTCAGACAAGGGGTATGTGCTCGATCAAAGCTTCCTAAACTTGGTCGACTAAAGGATGATTGCAGGCAAGAGGAGGGCATGTTAATATCTCAAGGTGATATTCCTATTGGAGGTGATATTTAGGCTCTCACAACCCAAGTTGATAAAAATAAGAAACCTAAATTCAGAAGGAAAATAAGACATGTGGATTACTCGAAAATGCAATGCTTTAGATGTGACAACTATGGTCACTCAGCATTCAAATGCCCTGATAGATTGAAACATCAAACAGCTTTCACCAAAGTCAGTGATTTTGATAAAGATCCAGAGAAACATCCATCCTAAAGAAACTTTTGAATATCCTTAACATATGTGAAGTATCAGATTAAGAGGGAGTTCAAATGAAAAATCAACTTGTTACCAATTCTAAGATAGAGTCTATGTGTATTTATTTTAAATATTAGAGCTATGTGCCTTGACCTTTCTGTTTTAAGAATGTTATTAGAGGAAGAGGGAGTTAATAAGGAGCTCTGATGATTGATATTCAAAGGGAGTTGAAAACATCCTTGTATATGACAATGATGGGCCTAACCCTGTGTACATCATGAGGAAGTGACGACTTCCAAATGATGTCACTTGTATTTGCAGAAGTTATTGTAAGGTGACGATCTTATAGTATCTTGTATTATGAGATCAAACAAATTATGGTGAATGTCTTGCATCTCAACATTCAGGGAGACCATTACTCTGAGTATTTGGTGAATATCTTTGATATTGTGGGAGGCCAATATCATGATATCAAATGTGATATCAAAACCTTCTAAGTATTTGGTGAATATCTTTGATATTCTAGGAGGACAATACTCTTGATATCAAATGTGATATCAAAACCTTCTAAGTATTTGGTGAATATCTTTGATATTCTAGGAGGACAATACTCTTGATATCAAATGTGATATCAAAACCTTTTGAATATTTAGTGAATATCTTTGATATTCTGGGAGGCCAATAACCTTGATATCAAATGTGATATCAAAACCTTCTGAGTATTTGGTGAATATCTTTGATATTCTGGGAGGCCAATACTCTTGATATCAGATGTGATATCAAAATCTTTTGAGTACTTTGTGAATGTCAAATGTTGATATTTTGAGAGACCAATACACATGTATCGTATGCAATATCAAATGATAGAAATCTTATAAGATGTCAAATGAGATATCCTTAAATTGTTATTTGTAATATTACATTTAAGTAATATTTATTCTTATATCCTACCTTGCTAAGAGGGAGTATTAATTTTTTATAGCTTCAGTTGGATAAATCATAAGGTGTAAACTTAAAGGTCAAACTCTTTGATTAAATTTTATATATATATATATATATATATATATAACTGTAAGATATATGTATTAACATTTATATCTATAATGTCCGCTAATATATATGTATCTATAATCATTATATTTATAGATCAAAGTTTTATCTATTTATATAATTTCATATTCATATAGCTGTCATGTCTTTTGTAATATTAATTATCTTCTACAATCAAGCGTGTCTATTATGTTAGAGTCATTAAGGAACATGGTGGTTTTGGTTTATTATATAAGTCTTGTCTATAACTGTTGGTGATCAGGTATACATCTAACTTATGACATGCCTCGATGTCTTGTTGTGTTGACTGGTCATAAAATTAATATTAAAACTTGCATGTTTTACTTTGACCTCCTAACCTTAATCAATGCGTTGTGTAGGGATGCTCGTAGGGGTCATTTCCAAATGCACGCCCCCTCACTTTTATATATTAGAGGAGCTGCCGATCATGTCTAGAGATACAAAACAAGGATAATAAACATACATGGTACAAGCAGTCCGATTAAGCCTAACTTGATAGCATCCATCGAATAAAGAGATTTGTAGAAATACTTCTATATTAAGGTGGCGGAAATTTGGAGACATTCATTATTTCCAAGTTTATCAATATAATATTAAGAGGATATATATTGGAGTATATCAAAATATATTTACATAAAAGTTATATATATATATATATATATATTGAAGGATATTGGTATAAGTAAAATATAAATCTAATTGAGAAAATCAACACAAAGGATATTTGAATGCAAAGCACTTGAGTGATCAATCCAACAGCAATTCGATACTCTTCATGTGCATCCTTCCAAATGAGAGGCCGAGGGTCTCTTTTTATAGAATGTTGGACTCGATCAATAGTCAAGATTAAACCGAGTGTACGGTCCAGGTTGAATGTGAGATTGAGTCCTCCATTTTTTACGGAGTTGAATGAGATGAAATAGGAGATAACATTGATCCATTCAATATGTGCTCATAATTATTTTTCTAATTAATTAAATAACTAGTTTCAACAATTACGATGACCATATTTGATTTAATCAATGTATTTAATTCACTTTTCATATGAGATGAATTAGGAAAGAATATTGATCCATTCAAACATGACATCATAATAGAATATTCTAATTAATTAAATAATTAGTTTCAACACTTATAATATATATATATATATATAATTAAACCAATGTATTTTAATTCCTTCTTTATGTGTATTAGCTAAAGGGGGTGAATTTAATTTAATTAAAATACTTAGGACTTATAATTAAAGTACTTAGGACTTATAATTAAAGTACTTAGGACTTATAATTAAATTAATTTGATTAGGAGATTAATTTAGCTAATTTCAATCAATATTTAGGAATTAAATAATGTGATTAATGCAGATTAGTGATTTTCTATAGTCGACACTTAGGTCGAGTAGAGATGATCAGAATCAAAAATGCCTAGTACAATATGACTTCAATTTGATCAACAAATAGATGTAAGATTAAGACACCAAAATTGGTTCAAAACACCAATGTGCCAATCATAGATGTATCGCTGATTAATCAGCGATACTAGAAAAAATCGCGATTTTTTGGGGCCGGCAATTTAGTTGCCCCAAAAATCGCGATTTTTTTTGCAAATTTTTTCAAAAAAATCACAGATTAATAGGCGATTAATCGCCTAAAAATCATGATTTCTTGGAAAAAAATCGCCCGCACCTGGCAGTCACATAAAGTGATGAAAAAACATTTTTTTTCATTCAGTTTTTAAATTGCTTAGGGTGTTTTGGAGAGGAGAGGATAGAGGAGGAGTTCTTGGCAAGCAAGAGGCGAAATCAAGTGCATTTGGAGGCCTTTTGATTCGATTTCTTCGTTACTAGGTAAGTGATTTGAATCTTTGTTTTTTATTTTTGCAAGAGATTGTATTATTTTTTCTTGCATGTAAATGGATAAAAATATATTCCTAATTAGTTAGGAATGCATTTGATGAATGTAAGCAAGATTAAATGCATTCATTTGCATTTTTTCCCATTCTAGATCGAATTTATGTTAGAAATTTGCGCTTTTTTGAAAATTTTGAAACCCTAGCAGCTAGTTTGTTTGAATGTTATTTGGATTTCAATTTATTGGCGTTGTTATTGGAATGTTGCTTGAATTCTTTGTTTAACTGTTAACTTTGATCTTGTTATAATTTATTTATAGGTTTTTTTTTTTAGTTTGTATGCGTAAGGCAGCCCGCAGCAGTTTTAAATGGCAGACAAATGGCCATTGACTCCATGCCCTTCAGGCTACATTGGCACCAGGCCAAAGAATGCGAGAGATCAAGCATGGAAATATGCCTATGAAGCACCCGATGAACCAACCAAAGTGATTTGCATTCGATGTGAAAAAGTAATATCCAAGGGCATTTACCAGTTCAAATATCACATCGCAGGGATCTCAAAACATGATACGAATCCTTGTGAGAGTACAACAGAAGAAATAAAAAGGTTTGCAAATGCCTTGCTCGCAGCTGGAGAGCAAAAAAAATTGCAAAGAGAGCGGAATAAATTGCATGTCAAGGCAGCCATAGCAAAGACCCAGGGCAGTTTCGTTGATGTTCAGGAGGAGGAGGCAGCCATTGAGAGCATGGCCGACTCTTATCGTGGGCTGCATGTCCGCAAACAAGGTGGTTTTTCTTTCACGAGTTCCGCTCCCACTCCCACTCCTACACCTCCTAACACTTCCGCACCATCAGGATCAGCAAGTGCTTCTAGGATAGGGAGCTATTTTGTGCCGAGGCACACACCTAGTGCACAACCTTCATTAGAGGCCACTAGATGGAATAAGGAGGTCCATGACCAAGTGGACAATGCACTAGCAGATTTTTGGGTTTTCAACAACCTTCCTATTAGTGTTGTTGACAGTCCCTATTGGGAGGCTTTGGCCACAGGGTTGACAGTTGCAGGAAAGGGGTACAAGTCCCCTTCTCGTTTTGTGTTGGGTGGCAGGTAAGTGAATAATTTTATTACACTCGATTTCCTTTTAATTTTTAACTTTTTACTTAGTTCTAAATTTTAATTAATTTATCTAGAAATTAGAATGTTGATTACTAAAGTCTAAATCAATTTAAAATTACTAAGAATCTAAGACATAACTAAATTTTGTTTTTGTAGGCTTATTGGAACTGCTGTTGAGAGGGCCAAAGCATTTGTTGAGGAACAGAAACAAGAATGGACAAAATTTGGTTGCACCGTTCTTTCTGACAAGTGGACGGATGGGAAGAGCAGAACCATAATTAAATTTTTGGCCTACTGTAATGATAATGTGGTGTTCCTGAAATCAATCGATGCCTCCAGCAAGGTAAAAAGTGCTCAGACATTGGCATTGATGTTGGAGAACATGGTCTTAGAGATTGGCATTGAAAATGTGGTGCAAATCATCACAAACAATGCTGCTGCATATGTATCAGCAGGTAAACCGTAATTTTATGTTGCATGTGCATTGTGAATTTCACAAGAAGAATTTTTAATAGTTTGATATTTTTGAAAAGTTGGAAACTAATTAGTATTTGCTTTTACAATTGGCAGGAAAACTCCTACAGCAAAGGCACCCCACTCTCTCTTGGACCCCGTGTGCAGCACATGTCCTTGACCTTCTTTTGGAGGACATGGGCAAACTTGAGTGGGTCACTCCAATTGTGGAGGATGCAAGGCGGGTGACAAAATACATATACAATCACCCATGGGTCCTTAGCTTGATGAGAGAGCACACTTATGGCAAAGAAATTGTCAGGCCTGCCGTCACAAGGTTTGCAACGATTTTCTTGACATTGCAAAGCATTCTTGATAATTTGGTTTCTTTGAAGCAAATGTTTGTTTCCAAAAAATGGCTTGATTCCACATTTTCAAAGAAGAGTGAAGGAGAGAATGTTGTGCGGATTGTGTTTGATAAATATTTTGCAGATAAGGCCAATGAAAAGTAAAGGTAACTACAAAACTTTAAGTTTTAGTTTACACTTTACAACTTTATAACATACTAAGTTTGTAACTCAAGTAAATAATAATTTTGTAACTTGTCAACTAATTTCAAATTTATATTGCAGGTGTCTTGAGCCTTTAGTCAAAGTTCTGCGTTTGGTTGATGGAGACCAAACGCCAATGGGTGAACTATATGAGGCCATGGACAAGGCCAAAGAATCTGTCAAAAATTACTACAAGGGGGAAAGCATCAAATATGAACCCATTTGGCAGATCATTGATAGAAGTTGGAATAATCAGCTCCACCAACCCATTCATGCAGCAGGATATTTCCTCAACCCACGTTTTAGGTATACCGTAAGCTCATTCTTACTCAAATTTAAGTTAACGAAGACTTGAGTTCATTTTGCTTTCGTAGGGTGTTGGGTGTGTACTAAAATTGCAAGACTTATTTGTTTTTGGTTTTTGGTTTTAGGGCTGATGGTACATATGCAGATCCTGATGGAGAGGTCATCAGAGGCCTAAGTGAGTGCGTCCAAAAGATGGTAACCAGCGAGGAAACAAGAGATAAAATCATCGCTGAGCAGGAGATCTTCACTTCAGCAGGGGGCAAGGTGTTCTCCACTCCTCTCTGCAAGAGAGCAAGGCTTACACAAACCTCAGGTAATACATTTGCAAACTTCTGAATCTCAAATGCTAAATTAACACTTATGTTTCACTTTTTGTTGTCTATTAGTATTTTCTAACTTGTACAATTTTTGTGATGCAGTGGCTTGGCGGACCACTTGGGGTGCAAGCACTCCAAATCTTGCAAAATTTGCTCTTAGAATCCTATCACAGCCTTGCAACGCATCACATTGTGAGCGCAACAGGAGTTTGTTTGAGGCCATCCACACAAAAAAGAGAAGCAGGTTGTCCCAAAAGAGGATGAATGACATGGTCTATGTGCAATATAATCTTAAATTGCGCATGAAAAGGGCATAACAAGATCCTCTTGGGCCAATCGATTTGGATGAGATAGATCCTTATTATGATTGGATGGCACAGGAGCAGGCTCCCTTATTTACACAGGAGGACATCTCCAATTTGGAGAGGGAGGCCGCGGAGGAGGCTACGGAGGAGGAAGGGGGTGGAACTGGATATGACATCGATTTGGATGACATCGAGGAGGGCGATGATAAGGATGATGACATTGAGCTTACTGCAGAGGACTTTGACATCTTGCGTGCAGCGAATGTGGAGCTACCGACATCTAGTTCTATAGCTACACCATCTCCTACATTGGCACAAACACAGACACAGACACAAGCACAGACCCTGCGGGGTTCTAGTTCTAGAGCTTTACCCTCTCCCGCACTTGCTAATAAAGCGACTGGGAAGAGAAAGAATTAGTCTTGTATTTGACATTTGTACTTATTTGTAGTCATGTTGATGTGCTTATTTGAACTCTTTACATTTGACACTTTATTTATGAGAATACAACTTCTCATGTGTTGTGAACTTGTTAGTGTTTACCGTACTGGTAAATTAAAGCAATGCATACAGACAATGGAACAGAATAGCAGCATTATATTCGCATATGCCAGACATACATTATGCTTCATAAGATCAATGATAGTAGAAGATGATTAATGATGCTTTACAATGATCCCGGACGGGATATAAATACTATCCGCCGAACCCTCCCAAAGGAGTCCGTTGGCCACAAACATTATGTCCGCTACAAACTATTTACCCGTTGGCTACAAAATACAAAACACCAACGACAGTCATTCCGTCGACTACAGAAACACCGTCGGGGCCATCCAGTCGGCTGACAGTTAGTTGTTAGTAATTTACAACTTGTCACTACTTACTTGTTAGTAATTTACCGATTAATAACTCTTTTTGCATTGATATATATCTAAACATGATTGTTTCTTATGTATTGTTAGTAATTAAGTCATTAGATGCAAAAAAAATTGAATTCTGTAAAAAAAATCACATTTTTTTATTAAAATTTAGTGGTTTTTGAGTTCCCAATTTTTTCCCCGATTTTTTGCCTATTTTTCCCAATTTTTCCAGATTAATCTTTTTCAGGCCTAGGTGATTAATCTCCTCAGGCGATTTTTACATCAATGGTGCCAATTTAGGGGCATTACAACTAGTAGCCCTATGCAGACAGAAAATTCACCTTTTACTTCTCTAACCTAAGTTTTCCCCAAATCTACCCACTGATTTAGATACCCTTTTGGGAGCTATGTAACATGTGTAAATATTGGCATATGTTACTTCACAGTCTTGCTCATATTTTGGCTTTTTCTGACTGTCAAACCCTCAGTTAGGCCTCCAATTTCAAGGGAGCTATCAGAAGTTGAATTTGTAACTGAGCTTCAATCATCCAGAGATGTAGAGGAAAATAAACTCATCATGAATCCATCATTTATTTGTGTCAAGAGATGTTTGTGTAGGGTGTTAATCAGTTTTTTTTTGGGCCAGTTTAGGGAAGCTTGAACTAGTCGACCTAGGGCTGCCTGTTAAAAATAGGCACCCGTAAATATTTCAATAAACTCCTCCAGAATCTTGAAGTGGATCCTCCTTACCACCTCTGACCCATTTTGTTTTGAATTTGGCTAGTATAGTCTCTAGAAATCCCAGAATTTCTGTACAAACCCTTAGAAATGAGGATTTCAGAACATGCAGTCAAAGAAATTGCAATATCTACCTCAATTCTTCATCTAATTACCTCAGATTTGATTTAAATGAAACTAGACAACTTCCTTCCTCATTGGAAATTGTTCTCACAACATCACATTCACTTACAAATTCGTACACATTCAATCAAGTGCTCTGTTAAAATGAATCCTGCAAGTTTTATTGAATGTTGGGCAGATGCACCAGCAATTCCTCTAGCAGACCCTTCCTATTCGGCACCAACCACCTCACGAGACTTCCTATGATCATTTAAATAGAATTTGAATGTAAAATCAAACAGTCATAGAGACTGACCTTTCATCTTCCCTCCTAGAAGACACTAGCCCTTGCCCATTGACCTTATTTAAATTGTACTTGGAACTTCAAACAAAAGATGCATAACATATGGTCTTTTATGACACTATTACAATGCTAAACTAAATCAAAATCCTTTTCATGGCCTAATTCTAAAAATGTGCTCCTGATTGGGTGCTCCGGCACCATTCCTCCTATATAAGGATTGATCTTGTTTAAAAAGTTAGGCATAAAAGATCTAGATTGTGATGAACACAAAGATTCGCTAGTATAATCTTCATTCTTCTTTACAGCTTTGCTACTTTCCTCTCTCCAAATGCAACATATCTATTTCGTCAACTAATAAAGGTTGGTGTTTTATAATTGTTTTAGCATTTCTACAGACATGATTGTCCTCTTCACCCAATGTATGATCACCGATATTCATTATTCCCTTCTTTTCAATGTTATGAATATCCTTTCACACATACAGCCCACTCATACAGGCTGCAAAACTTGCAGCTTTGATACCACTGAAATATCCCCAAATAGGGATAATGGAACAATAACAGCATCTCCAAAAATATGCAATAGAGAATTCTGAGATTTGAGTTGTAAACAGATAAACCTTCGACAAACTCAGATCTACACTCAAAATATTTTTCTAATCTCCTATTAATTTATAGGAGTTTTGAAATATTTTGTAATACCAAAAAGTTACAGAAAACACATAGAATTGCTCGGGAATTTCAGAAATTACTTATATTAATTTTTTGAGATGTATTCATCACAATTTGCTCCGTTTTTTGAGATTATGCCCAGAAACCTAGCTGTCTTTGGCAAAACCCTCAAAAATCAGCATTGGATCTCATCAAGATGTCGCCCTTGTCCTTAATGATGCTTAGAAAAAGGTAGGAATCTTGCGATAAGTTTTCCAAATCTGATTTTGATATCTCTAACACACCTACAAAATGGTGTCAAAAACCTGATAAGAATAGGCAACTCTGAAAATGATGTACTAGAGCTTCACATACCAAAGCCCTCCCACCAGGACACACCCTATAGATCAGGGGGTGCCTGTATCTCTCTGCAAACTCAAGGTTTCAACAAAATGTTACAGAAAACACAAATAGAATTGCCCAAAAAAGTCAGAAATTGCTTTCATTGATTTTTTGAGATGAATGTTACTAACAATGTAAATATTCTGCAAATTCTATTTGAACAGACTGATATAAAAACTTCTTTTGTACTGGAGTTGAAGTTGATCAATTCAGAATGATATATTTGACCTTCTTAGTGAGATACAAATTCTGCAATAAATAATATATATTCTGCTATATACTTGAATGAGGCAGAGGATGCTAAAGGAGCAGACTTGTTCTATGTTGTAATGTGCTCGTTATAAACTAAATAATAATTTAATCTTTGTAATGGGCCGATTGATTTATTTTATCTCGGACCCATTTTTATTTTGTTTTCGTAGTTTGTGTTGCCGTCGGCTAATTTTGTACACCTCGGAAAGTTTTTCCCGACGGGTATTTAAGCACGGCTTGTAGGTGGTCTATAGGTATGCTTTTGGATTTGAGATCTCTGTATTGTGGATTCCTGTGGAGTTCGGGATTGTCGCCATTTCGGAAGTGAAAGATCTTCCCTATTTGGCTTGCACAGTTTCGGTGGGATTCAACCCTCACCCTACTCCGTCACTGCATGTATTACTTGTTCGGATCTGGCAAATTGGAGTGCCCTCTCTTGGCAAACATATTCGGAAGAATTTGTGTTCAAATTTTTATTATTGTATTTGGAATTCATATAATCTTTTGTGTTCATATAGCTCTCAATGTTGTGTTCAAATACCTATCCGTACACCTCCATCCATCTCTGTATCTCCTCATCCAAGGTTGTATGGCCTTTGTCTGTTCCGGCTCATTACATTTCACTATCAAAAAAACCCCTCTACTCTTTCCTTTCCGTACCCCCTCACTCCTGTCTTTGTTCACTTGCCTTCACCGTACGGCTTCCATCTTTCTATCTTTGTACGGATTGGATCATTGTGGTACGGCATACCATCATACGGCTTCAATTACAACCTTCAAGTAACTCTGTACGGCGGCTATTTTCATTGTACGGCATGATAACTTCCCAAACACCGTACGGTCAAGCTTATCCACTCTACAGACTTGGTGTTATAACCTTCAGCCATCTTGGTGTCCGTACGGCCTTCATTGGCCTCCGTACGGACTTCATGCATCTACACTCAGACTGTACAGGCCCGTGTACGACACCCACGTCATTATTTATCATTGCTTGGAGGTCGGGTACATTACAATGGTATTAGAGCTCTTCGATCTTGCCAGCTAGTGGACAGTGAATGAGAGTTTATAGCTGAAAGAGAAGGACACATTCCGTTGATCGAATGGCTGACGAACGGGAACTGATCAGTGCTGAACTTGTGGCACTTCTGACGGAACTTACCCGAAATGAGGCACAAATCACGGATACGCAGCGACTCGAGGAAAACCTCAAAACTAGGTTGCCGGTTCGTGGTTCGGTTCTGGGTTCGGGTTCGAGAACCGGTTCGCTGGTTCGACGAAATTTTGGAAAGGGGTTTGGGTTCGTTTGGGTTCGTTAGTACAAAAACATGTAAAAATTAAAAATATATATATATATATATACATTTTTATGAAGCATGAGTTAAAATTAGAATGTAGCATAGTACCATAAACACATTTAAAACTTTAAAACAGCATAAACCATAACATATCAATGTATCATGGTGAGCATACCATCATATAGTAACATAGTTCAATCAACTTCAACATCAAAGATGAAAGATTCAAAACATTTAAAATGGTGTCATTGTTTCACGTTCAAGTGTCATTGTTTCACGTTCAATGTTTAACAGTAACTAATAGAATGAAAATCTATTAAAATTCTGAATTTCTAGTTCTAAGTTCTTCATTCTTCATCTTCATCTTCTTCATATTCATCTTCTTCTTCTTCATCTTCTTCTTCATCTCCTCCTTTGCCTATGCTATTACTTGCACCAAGGCCAATGGGATCAGCAGCAGAATCAACAATGGTATTGACATCAAAGTCATCAAAATCATCAATTGTAAGCGCAGCAGTGGAAGCATCCAAGTCCGCAATCTCTACATCTACATCCCACTTCTTTGTCTCCCCTTCTTTGTATTCTTGACTCTTGTGCGAAAGAAGGCGCAAGTTGTTATGCACAAATACCAGGTTCTCGGCTCTTTTTGATTGCAACCTATTGCGCTTCACCGAGTGGATGAAAGAATAGGTGCTCCAATTTCTTTCTGATGCAAAAGAACTAGCAACCTATAAAGACAACATAAGGTAGGCAATTAAAAAGGAATTAATTCAATCTTATTAAAAAATTCTTTTGAAGATAAAGTGAGCTAATTAAAAAATAAAATAAAACTTACTTGTGATATAACTTTGATTGCAAGGGGCTGCAATGTTTGGAATTTTTGGCCATGGAGGTACCACCAACCATGAGCATGCTTCTTGAACCGATGACGAAGAGCATCATTACTTAGACCTGTAGCATTGACAAATGCTATGAACTCATCCATGATTAGATCTCTTATATCATCATCAGGAAATATTCTTCTAAATGCTGCCTGGTACCCCTCAGACACTTCCATATCTCTATATGGTGGCAACCTTCCTGGTAGATCACAATATTGTGAGCTATAGTATTTGGGGGTCAAGGCATAGGCAAGCAAATGTAATGGAGTGGTCATTTTGTTCCATCTTTCATTAATAATTTTTTGCACTTGTTTGAAAAAGGTCTCTTGCGGATCTTGCTCCTGCTCATTTATAACTTGCCTGATCTTCTCAATCATTGAGTCTATGCCATCATAGAACTCTCCAAGGCAAGGCCTATCCATGTCAGTGTACCTAAGCGTGCTCATAATGGGCTCGATGATCTTAAGGAGATATTCCACACGTTCCCACCATGAGTCAGCCAATAGCCTATCATTTATTTTGTTTGCCCTTTCAGTGTTCTTTTGCTTCCATACACCCCAATTGTTGCTGATTACCATACCTTGAAGTGCATCTTTCACTTGCACAAGTCGTCTTAAGACGATTATATGTGATGCAAAACGGGTCTCAGCAACCTATGACATAAATTAGAGCAAAAAACAACTATTAGATACATATTTTAGAAAACTAAGAAAAGTATACACATTGGCAATTGCACAAGTAAAATATGAAAAATCAGAAATTGTCAAATATTAAAAATTAAATTACTAATTTGAGTTCAAGTTCATTTACCTTCAATAGCTCCAATTTTTAGTAGTTCCTGAAAAGAGATTGAGTCATGTGGTGGTTTGTGACAAACATTTGTATGTCCTCAGCCTCTTCATACATTGTTTTGATCCACTCAATTTGGTTCCCAATCTTTTTTAGCATAAGATTGAGTGAATGGACTGCACAAGGTGTCCAAAAGATATGTGGATATCGTGATTCAACCAACAAACCTGCTGCTCTACAATTCTTTGCGTTGTCCGTTATGACTTGGACAACGTTTCTTGCTCCCACTTGTTCAATGGCCTCAATTAAGATATCAGCAATAAATGGCCCGTCTTTTACTTTGCCCTCACAATCCACCACTTTCAGAAACATTGCCCCTTTAGGGGACACCGCAAGGACATTGCTCAAGGGACGGTTCCTAGAATCCTTCCAGCCATCTGAAACAATTGTCACCCCTGTCTCAACCCATGAGTCCCTTATGGGCTTCAATTGATTTTCAACCCGTTGGACCTCATCATCCAACAAGGTGGTGTGAACTTTCTCATACCCGAGGCCACAATACCCTTTTGGAGCTTCATTGGCACCCCTCAACATGTCCTTCCAAAACGGAGAGCGGACAACATTAAAAGACAACCCATTTGTATAGAGGCATCTTCCCACCTTAATGTCAGCAATTTCCCGGGCCTTGTTTTGAAAAGAAGTTTCTATTGGCCCCTTTCTTTTGTGTACAATGGGGATAGATTCAGTGTCAGTGTCCATTGTAGTATTGAAGAAGGGGTGGTCTTGTACAATAACATCTGAGGGGGCTTGCATTCCCTTAGCTTTTTTACTTTTATTGCTACTACTACCGAGTTCTATTGCCCTACGTCCTTCTCTCTCTTCTGCTGCCTCATGCTCTTCAATATATTTTAACACGGTGTGATTTGGTATAGGGACACCATTTTTGCCAGGGCATTTCTTGACTCCTCTTCCAGCATAACCACATAGATGGCCTACCACATGATAATAAGAACTATTTCTTTCTACATCACATCCTCGACATCTCCAACGGAATGCACCACCTCCTGGAATGGGTTTTATAATGTCTACATACTTCCATAGAGGAGAATCGGAGTTGGTTTCCATTCTTTGTTCGGTGTTGCCTATTGATGAAGAGGTAGATGACATTAATTTCGAACCTTTCCCTATGGCAAGAAATTACTAATTAGATATATGTTCATAATCTATATGCAAGAAAATGACAAATTTTGAAATAATGGAAAAGATTCAAGAACTTAGAACATATGAAGATTGAAAGAAAAATGACATTTTTTTGGAAAAACTAGAACAAAACAATAGTAAATAGAATAAGATCTTACCTCTTGGTCCTTTTCCAGCCATTGCAAGTTTGCAAATGTGTATAAATGATGCACAAACACTTCAAGAACACCAACAAGTATTGCTTCAAACTCCTCCTTGCACAACCGGATGCTTGCTCAAAAACTTATGTGCTCTCCTTCAAGGCAAAACAACCTATTTAGAAACATCAAATGACTATGAGAGAGCAAAAAACCAATTCATAACACCTTTTTAGGGTACGTGGACTCCAAAAATTATTTAAAAATGCAAATAAGTCACTTTATTTCTGCGTCCGTGGGCGGGTTCTTGGTTGGGTTCGAACCTGGTTCGATTTTCCCAGCTTGGTCCGCCCGGGTTCGAACCAGGATTCGAAAATCGAACCCTGGTCGAACCGGACCAGAATCTCGAACCAGTTCGAGGTCCGAAGGGGGGGAGGGGTACCCGTGTAACTTAGCCTCAAAAAGTTGGCGGAGAACAAAATGGGCACAGCGCGGACTCAGTATCAGGTAAGCCACACCCTCAGCCAACACGCTCTCGACCTTCCATGCTGACTTTCCCACCACGGACGGAAGCACATCATGGAGAGAGACTACCAACTTTTGAAGAGATAAGAGAGGACTAGAGGAATGCAAACCTTGAAGAGGACATTTCCTATAAAGATTACGCAGATCTGAGGATGAGATACTCAGGAGGCGGAAACAGAGGAGGATACTTTAACGATGATCTCAAGAGAAAATTGAGTAAGGTGAATCTGTCTCCATTTGACCGATCGGGTTCCATTTCAGCACAAGCGTGGGTGATGAAAGCCGATACCTACTTCCAACTGAATCCTATCCCTGAAGAAGAAGCTATCAAATTTGCTGCGTTGCACTTGGAAGGAGTTCCGCACAAATGGTGGCACCACGGCACCATCACATTAGGGCATGATCAAATAAGGACCTATGCGGAATTTACGGTGAGATTAAAAGAACAATTCGATGGGAAAGACCCCAAGCTCAATTTCAAAGATCTGGCACAACTGAGGCTAACTGGATCCGTAGATCAATTCATTGCGAAATTTTAGAGACTTGTTGTGTTGGTCACGAACATCTCCGAAAGAAGGCGGGCCATGCTCTTTATGGACGGACTGGCAGAACCACTAAAGGACTGGGTGAAGGAATTCAATCTATCTACCCTATCAGAAGCAATTAGTAAGGCACAAAGTATGGCATCGTCATCGGCATCAACCTCATCCTCTCAAAGTCACTCACATCCAAAACCACTGACGTTTCCGAGAGACAAACCTCTACCCAAGAAGCCTTCATTGGATGAAGCCACCCGACAAGAACTTCAAAGGAAGAAATTATGTTTAAATTGCAAGGGCCCTTGGGAGCCTGGCCATCGATGCCTCGGAAAGGGAAAGATCCATTACATCAAGGTGGTGTTCGATGATGAGGAAGAACACGAATAGGAAGAAATGCGGTTGAAGATGACCAACCTAACACTGACACCAACATGGCTAGTTTAAACCATACGAAGAGGATTGTCGCCTTGGTACAACACAAGGGATCCATTGCATTGGCTAGCAGTCCGAGGTGCACAGTTTTCCGTGTGCGGGGTACCCTTCAAGGACAAAGGGTTACAGTGATGTTGGATAGCGAAGCTACTTTGAATTTCATAAACTCATCCTTGGTAAAGCAAAGAAGTCTCCCTACGGAAGCACACACAGGGTTTTCAGGTCAAGGTAGCCGGAGGAACTTTCTTGCCCTGCATGCACCTTGTTCCTCAGCTAAGCATCACAATGGCGAATCACACAGTGACGGAGGACTTTTTCATAGTGGACCTCGCTGACATAGAAGTCATTCTGGGCATACAGTGGATGGAGACACTTGATGAGTGCACTCAGAGTTTCAAGCGGATGGACTTCACTTTTGTGGTTGACGGAAAGAAGGTTGTCCTTCGAGGGATGGCAAATGAAGGTCCGAAGGAAGTTTCCGCACATCGAATGGAGGCAGTCTTGCGACACAATGACGTTGAGTGCACTGCGCATTGTTTTATCTCGGCGGAATCTATGAAGGGGCATCGAACACCTCCACAAGATGATGAACTTCAGGATATTTTAAGTAAGAATGAAAAAGTCTTCATGGATATTCCTCTTGGCATACCACCTTATCGGGGGTTTGAACACACAATCGAGTTGGAATCAGGGGCAAAACCAATCATAACCACACCGTACCACCACCACAAGAAATTCAAGGATGAGATCGAGCGGACGATTCAAGAATTGCTTGAGAAAGGATGGATCCGACCCAGTTCTAGCCCGTTCGCGTCACCGGTGGTATTGGTCAAAAAGGACGGAACTATGCGCATGTGTGTGGACTATCGTGCGCTGAACAAAAGAACAATAAAGAACAAGTACCCCATCCCAAGGATAGATGAGTTGGTGGATGAACTACATGGCGCGGTCTATTTTTCAAAAATAAATCTTCGTTCTGGATACCATCAGATCCGAATGAGGGAAGAAGATGTGGAGAAAATGCCTTTCCGCTGCCACTACGAACACTATGAGTTCCTGGTCATGCCGTTCGGTTTGACCAACGCATCTACTACATTTAAGTCATGCATGAACCACATCTTCAACAAACAGTTGCGTAAGTATCTATTGGTATTCTTTGATGATCTTATTTATAGCAAGACATGGGAGGAGCACCTGAAGCACCTGAATGAAGTTTTGAGTATCATGGAGGAACAGTCCCTGTTCGCCAAGCAATCCAAATGTGAGTTTGGTATGACAGAGATATTGTAATTAGGTCATGTTGTCAGTAAATACGAGGTTCAAGTGCATCAGGAGAAGATTCAGGCAATCCTTGACTGGCCTCCCCCAAAATCACTCACGGATTTGCGAGGGTTCTTCGGATTGTGCAGCTACTACAGGAGATTTGTCAAAGGATTTTCTCAGCTCAGCGCACCTTTAACGGACCTGACGAAGAAAGGGGCTTTCCAGTGGAACGAAGAAGCACAACTCACCTTTGATAAGCTGAAAGAGGCCATGAGCACTTGCCCAGTTCTTGCACTGCCTGACTTCACCCGACCGTTCATTTTGGAATGCGACGCGTTCGGGGAAGGCATTGGAGCAGTTCTAATGCAGGATCGACACCCCATCGCCTATGAAAGCAGGAAGCTTACACCAGCAAAACGCCTGTATTCCATTTACGACAAAGAAATGTTGGCCATCGTACATGCACTAACCAAGTTCTAGCAGTATCTAGTAGGTGCCAAGTTTGTTGTCCGTACGGATCACAATAGTTTGAGATATTTCCTGGAGCAGCAAGACTTGAACGAACGGCAGCAAAAATGGGTAAGCAAAGTTCAGTCTTTTGATTTCGACATTGAATATGTAAAAGGAAAAAACAATGTTGTTGCAGATGCCTTGTCCAGAAAACCCACCATCTGCTCGCTAGACCAGATCTCAGCTGATTGGATGGCACAACTGTTAGTGGAATATTCCAAGAATACTTTTGCCTGCGATATAATGGATGGCCACATCCACGATGATCAATTCAGAGTGGTGGATGATATCATCTACTATAAAGACCAAATATACCTGGTGCCAAAATCCAAACTGAAGCAGAAGATCCTGAAGGAAGTGCACGACTCATCTTTGGCTAGACATCCCGGTTTCCTTAAAACTTACAAAAGCATTCGGGAGAGATTTTCATGGAAAGGATTGAAAGGGGACATGTTGCAGCATGTAAGAGAATGTACGGTTTGCCAATAGAATAAGTCCGAACATACTTCCTGCCGGACTGCTACAGCCTTTGCCTATTCTTGAACATAAGTGGGAAAGTACATCTATGGACTTCATAACAGGTCTTCCAAGGGTGAACGGAAAGGACTGCATCTTCGTGGTGGTTGACAAATTGACAAGATATGCTCACTTTTTCGCCATCCCCTCGAACCTTCAGGCTGCACAAGTCACCAATCTGTTTTTCAAAGAAGTCTTTCACCTGCACGAGTTACCCCAAAACATCATCAGTGATCGGGATGGACAATTCATCAGTATTTTCTGGATAGAATTTTTTCGAACGACAGGGACAAAGTTATCACCGAGCACGAGTTACCACCCGCAAACAGACAGCCAAACTGAGATTGTGAACAAATGGCTCAAAGGCTACCTTCGGAACTACGTCTCAGCACAACAATGCGCGTGGGTCAAATGGATCCATCTCGGGGAATATTGCTACAATACCACGTATCACATCTCAATCGGGATGGTGCCATTCAAAGCTCTGTACGGGCACGAACCTCTCTCCTTCATTGACACAATTTTGGGTGACAATCGCGCTCCAAGGGCAAAGAATTGGCTACAAGAGGGACAGGACATACTGAGAAGCTTGAAGGAGAACCTGCAGCAGGTACAAAATTGATAGAAGGTGTACATCGACAGACACCAGATAGAAAGGAGTTTTGAAGTAGGGGATCTGGTCTATCTCCGGCTTCAGCCATACCGACAGTCCTCGTTAAAGGGAACAGGGAAGGAGAAATTGAAGCCATGTTTTTATGGTCCTTATCTCGTGATCCGTCGCATTGGTGAGGTAGCATACAAACTAGAGCTTCCGGAGGGTAGCTGCATACACAATGTCTTCCATGTTTCCTGCCTGAAGAAGGCTATAGGGCAAAACGTTACTGTCACTACCGACCTTCCACCACTCAATGAGGAAGGGAAGCTCATTCTGGAACCTGCTGAGATTCTCGAAGTACATGAAAAGGCCCTACGAAATCGCACTGTGAGGGAATACTTGGTACGCTCGTGACACCTACCGTTGGACAACGCAACGTGGGAAGGCGAGCACATCCTCTAGCATCCAGCACTGCACTTGCTTGAAGACAAGCAAATTTTGGGACAAGAGGACTGTAATGTCCTTGCTATAAACTAAATAATAATTTAATCTTTGTAACGGACCGATTGATTTATTTTATCTTGGACCCATTTTTATTTTGTTTTCGTAGTTTGTGTCGCCGTTGGCTAATTTTGTACACCCTCGGAAAGTTTTCCCCGACAGGTATTTAAGCACGGCTTGTAGGTAGTCTATAGGTATGCTTTTGGATTTGATTTCTCTGTACTACAGATTCCTGTGGAGTTTGGGATTGTCGCCATTTCGGAAGTGAAAGATCTTCCCTATTTGGCTTGCACGGTTTCGGTGGGATTCAACCCTCACCCTACTCCGTTACTGCATGTATTACTTGTTTGGATCTGGCAAATTGGAGTACCCTCTCTTGGCAAACATATTTGGAAGAATTTGTGTGTTCAAATTTTTATTATTGTATTTGGAATTCATATAATCTTTTGTGTTCATATAGCTCTCAACATTGTGTTCAAATACCTATCCGTACACCTCCAGCCATCTCTGTATCTCCTCATCCAGGGCCGTACGGCCTTTGTTTGTTCTGGCTCATTACATTTCACTATCAAAAAACCCCCTCTGCTCTTTCCTTTCCGTACCCCCTCACTCTTGTCTATGTTCACTTGCCTTCACCGTACAGCTTCCATCTTTCTATCTCTGTATGGCTTGGATCATTGTGGTACGGCATACAACCGTATGGCTTCAATTACAACCTTCAAGTAACTCCGTACAGCAGCTATTTTCATTATATGGCGTGATAACTTCCCAAACACCATACGGTCAAGCTTATCCACCGTACGGACTTGGTGTTATAACCTTCAGCCATCTTGGTGTCCGTACGGCATTTTGGGCAGCCGTACGGCATTCATTGGCCTCCGTACAGACTTCCTGCGTCTACACTCAAACTGTACAGGCCTGTGTACGACACCCATGCCATTATTTATCATTTCTTGGAGGTCGGGTACATTACATATGTTTTGTGTGTCCTTTATCCACATCCCCATCTCATATTTATAGGGCACCCAAGAGTCATGTCCTAGGAAAGGACATAACTCTTCCTAGGTCGGCCCCACAAACCAAATGGCAATTTTAACCCAGATCCCCATCTCATATATAATAAGAATTAGTTAGTAACTATACTAACATACAATATTATACTTAGAACAAATCGTATGCTCTAAAGAGACGCCAATCAGGCAAGTGCCATAAGATATTTAAATAGGTTAAATCCTTCAAAGGATATTAATGCTTTGCTAGACCCGTAAGGCCAGCACTTCAGACCATTATATTAACTGAGTTATTTTAGGATTAACACTCCCTCTTAACTTGATAATCATAATGAGAGATAATCATATCTAGCAACATCAATTACAATGACTAAGCAAAGATTAATACTCTATATCTATCTAAATCTTCTAAGCATGTGGTATCACTAAACACATGATACAATGTCATATTACCATACCTGTGATACGACTTATCACTTATGATAACAAAACTTGCATGAAATGCAATATACAGGTTAAAATCTAGAGAGTAATAAAATTATTTATTTATCCAAGTTGTGACTCATAGGAACTAGCATTCCTATATCACAACATGATCCTGAGTTAAGATCTACTAGACCACAGGCTAAAATCTGAAGAATAATAAAGTTCTTCTTTTATCCAAATTGTGACTCGTAGACATAACAATGTCTACATCACAATGTGATCTTGAACTCATCTAGATCTGTTAGAACTCTATTGTTTAGTACATTATCTAAGAGATCGTCATCTCTCATAATGTCTTTTATACAAGTGTTCATTATCTCAGTGATCATCACCTCTTAAATAATGAATACAAATGGTGGAGCCCATAACAGTCAATAGCCTGACAATAAAATTGTTTTATTAATAATTTAAAGAATACAAAATTTATAATTCAACCATACCAAGTCTTTTCTTGAAGTGATATATCTTCACTCGAAAGAGAGGTTTGGTAAGAATATATGTTGTTTGATCTGCAGTACAAATGTATTCTAATTTTATAGTATTCCTGTCTACCATATCTCTAACATAATGGTAAGGAATTTCAATATGTTTGGACCTGTCATGAAAAATTGGATTCACGAAAAGCTTGATGGAATTCTGATTATTACAATGAATAATAGTAGGATTCATGGCTTGACCAAATAGTCCCACAAGTAACTTCCTAAGCCAAACTGCTTCCCGACAGGCCATCGCTGCTGCAATGTATTCGGCTTCTATGGAACTTTGTGCTATTGAAGACTGTTTTCTACATATCCATGATATCATTGATGATCCTAAACTGAAACAGCATCCAGAAGTACTTTTTTCTATCCTTAACACTTCCACCCCAATCTGAGTCTGTGAATCCATGTAAATCCAAGTCAACTTTCTCATATTTGAGCCCAAGGTTAAGAGTGCCTTGTAAGTATCTCATAATGTGTTTGACTGCAACAAGGTGAATCTCCTTTGGCTCACACATAAACTAACTTAAGGCATTAACAACATAGCATATATCAGGTCTTGTATTTACCAAGTACATAAGGGGCCCAATCATTTGTCTGTAGAGAGTAGAATCTATGGAAGGTGATTCTGCTACTGCTTCTTTAAGTTTATGTAGATTAGTCTCCATTGGAGAAGACATAGACTTCCAATTCCACATTCCAAATCTCTTCAAAATATCTAATGTATACTTCCCTTGATTGAGTATAATGCTGTCAGAATTCTACCGTACTTCCAGTCCTAGGAAGTAATGAATAAGTCTCAAGTCTTTCATTTCGAATTCTCTAATTAGATCTTTCTTGCATTGATCTATAAGATGATCATCACCTATTATTAGTAAATCATCAACATACAATATCAAACTTACCCTATCATCTTTATCCCTTTTATAATATAGATTTGGATTGACTTCATTTTTGGAGAATCCTAAGCCAGTGAGATACTTATCAATTCTTTCATACCAAGCCCTTGGAGCCTGTTTAAGCCCATAGAGAACTTTCTTGAGTCTACAAACAAAAACGTTAGGATCATGAGTTTCAAATCCTTCAAGTTGCTCCAAATATACCTCTTCTGCAATCTTTCCATTCAAGAATGTTGTTTTTACATCCATCTAAATGTACTTTCCATCCCTTCGATGCTACGATAGCTAGGACTACTCTTACAGAGGTGTATCTGGCAACAAGAGCAAAGGTTTCTTCATAATAAATCCCTTCTTTCTAAGAGAATCCCCTAGCTACAAATCCAGCTTTATATTTTTCAATGCTACCGTCAGCAACATGCTTTATTTTAAATATCCACTTGGAAGGAACAACAGATTTTCCTTCAGGTCTTGGAACAATTTCCCAAACATCATTCTTCATAATAGATTGGTATTATTCTGTCATATCTTCTTTCCAAACTGTATGTTTAATAGCATCTGAAATATTGGTTGGTTCTAATTTAGAGAAATCATTCATGTTTGTTGTATAACTAGAAAAAAATTTGAATCTTTTGCTTTCTCTGACTATTCCAAATGGTGCAACGAAGTCTTGTGCTTCCTCTACTATTTTAAAGGCCCAAAGTGGTAATTTCTTAGAATTTTGAGTTTCTTCAAGATTTAAAGTTTTGAGTTTCTTCTTCAATTTCTTCCATGTTCTCCCTCTGAGACTCAGATTCAGTATTTCTTTCAGAACTAGGTAAAGGAGAGGGTTCTTCAAAACTTGGGGCTCTTTTAAATGCTAAATCTTCTTTAAAAATTGCATCCCTACTAAGTTCAATATTTCTCTAACCAGGTATGAAAATCTTATATGCTTTAGATGTTTCAATATACCCTACAAAAATATGTTTCCTCCTAGAGGGTTCTAATTTAGTTCTCTTTTCTGTTGGAACATGAATATATCGAGCACCCAAAAATCCTAAGATGACTTATATTGGGTTTAACCTTAGTAAAGACTTCTTCAGGAGTTTTATCTCTAAGGTAGGAGTGAGGACTTTTGTTTTGAATATGGACAGCACTACAAGAGGCTTCTACCCAAAGATAATATTCCAGATTTTGATCAAATTTATAGCGCTAGCAGCTTCTATAATTGTTCTATTCTTCCTTTCTACTACCTCATTTTGTTGCGGGTTATAAGAAACGGTATACTCCCTCTTAATTCTTGTTTCTTTACAATACCTTTTAAACAAATCTGAGGTGTGTTCC
This sequence comes from Cupressus sempervirens, assembly GCA_028749045.1. Classification (NCBI taxonomy): domain Eukaryota; kingdom Viridiplantae; phylum Streptophyta; class Pinopsida; order Cupressales; family Cupressaceae; genus Cupressus; species Cupressus sempervirens. The sequence continues at coordinate 545,803,231 of CM053788.1, forward strand.
CTTTCATTATCAATTCTAAGAGTTTTAATTTTATGTCTTGATAAGTTTTCAGTTAAGGTTTTAAATTCTTTAAATCTCTTTAGGATTTCTTTGCATTTTAAGAAGTAAATCCAAGTTTTCCTAGAAAAGTCATCTATAAAAAGTATATAGTACCAGAATCCTCCAAGAGAAGGAACAGACATAGGTCCACATAAATTTGAGTGGATTAGTTCCAGAACATTGTTAGTTTTTCTAGTGCTATCATGACATGGACTTTTGGTGTTCTTACCTAGAGCGCATCCTTTGCACATGCTTGAGTGATCTTTATTCAGTTTAGGCAAACCAGTAACCATCTTCTCCATAGTTGATAAAATTTTGAAATTTAGATGTCCTAACCTTCTGTGCCATATTTCATTTATATCCGCAGCTTCATAAATTAAGGCTCGAGTATTTAATATCGCCATCTCATACATAATCAGAATTAGTAACTATACTAACATACAATATTATATTTAGAACAAATCGTATGCTCTAAAGAGACGCCGATCAGGCAAGTGCCATAAGATATTTAAATAGGTTAAATCCTTCAAAGGATATTAATGCTCTGCTAGACCCGTAAGGCCAGCACTTCAGACCATTATATTATCTGAGTTATTTTAGGATTAACAAACAATGTACAAGATAATGCCCAAAAACCTAGCCATCCTTATAAAAAACCTCAAAAAATCAACACCGGATCTCATAAGTCGTCACCCTTGTCCCTGTTGATGCTAGCCTCAATGGTGCTTGGGAAAAGGTAGGAATCTTGCTAAAAGTTTTCAAAATCCAATACTGATATCTCTAAAACACCTCCAAAATGGTGTCCAAAACCTGATAAGAGCAGGCAGCTCTGAAAATGATGTACAAGAGCGTCACAAACCAAAGCCCTTCCACCAGAACACACCCTATTGATTAGAGGGAGCCCATATTTCTCTCCAAACTCAAGGGTTTCAAGCCTCATGCCAAAAGATTGCAGCAGCAATAGAGAAAATCGTGATTGCAAAATGAGCTCCAAGATATCCCTAGTTTGTTATATAATAATTCCCAACATAATGACTCAATCTCAATCACACATCCATTGCAAGCCCAATCCAGTTCTCCAAATAAAACGCACAAAAATAACTATAAGCCAAAAGGCTCCTTATTTTCCTAAGCCCCCCTTGAACATTTTGGCACATGTTTAATAAAAATCACTTAAAATACATTTCTCTTTAAATCATTAAACTCAAGAACTCTTTGGGCTAAGAGTTAACTAAGTTGAATAAAATGGCATGCCTGCAACTTAAAATAACTTAAGTTGCCTAAAAATATGTACCCACAACTTGAGGGTAGACTTAAAAACAAGCCAAAAACTCAAACACTTAGCCAATGATGCTCTATGTCCTTTTCCTCTTGGGTAATGCAAGGAAAGAACAGCGAATGCATAGTTAAACCTTGGCTTGAGTTAGATACATTATAGTGACAAGCTCAGATCTCGAGAACAGTGGGGTTCTACCTCATTTGATTTGAACAATAAATAAGGTCATTCAAAGAAGATCCCCTCAAGGAATAATTACACAGGGAAATATGCATACACCAAACCAGAGACTTGCTTGGCAGCAATCTAAAATGTTATCTTTACTTTTTTGTCAACCTCTACAAACTACATGCTTTGTAATATGAATATCTGCTTTAAACAAATAACATACAGCAACTATTCCCCCATATTTTGGCTCAGACATGTTTTACATTTTTTGAAGTCTATTGTATTTCATTTTAAAATATTGGAGTTGTAATGGCAAAAAGGGAAAAAAATCTGAAATATTGGACAAGTGTGAAAGTCTAATAGAATCACAACTTTGCAGCATAGTAAGTAATGGGTACTAATCTACTTACCATTCTCTGCTGATAGACATTCAGCTTCTTTGAGGCCATCAAACACAAGAGCCCTGTCTAGTACTTCAATTTGCCATGGTTGATATGGTACCCCTTTGCAATCTACAGAAAGTGGAATTCCATACTGAGTAGAAAAATCAAAGACATCAATGCCTCTAGACAGCAATTGTCCTCGAGGTGAAGATCTTGTGACACTTGGGGAAGCTGAAAGTGGAGGTAAGACAACATGAAGTGCAGATTGTGAGACCATGTATAAGCATCCTTCAGAACAAAAACCAATAACTTCTCCCAGAAACCTTTTTTCCTTTCCCATGTATCTGGAACCTGTGAGCTTGTAATTAGCATCCAGATCTCTGTCCTCAAGAATGGCACCAGCTAGACGTAGAGAAGCATGGACAACTTTAAACTCATTCATGGCTGCCTTCAAATTGCCAGTGTGAACAAGCTTTGTGACTCCATAGGGACCCAAAGAAATAATAGCATCTGAGTCAGACTGCTCTGAAGGAAGAAAAACTCTCCGCAGAGCTTGTACATTTTTCCCTTCAGATAATATCATCCTATGCTTTCTACATAAATTGCTCACAAAACCACTGGAATCAGGAGATGATTGAATAGCTGCAGGCTTTGAAGTTGCAACTTGGTTACTCCTTGCAGTGATTTCTTCTCTACAGTGAATGCCTTTTCCTTTTCCATCAGTAAAAGACTTGAGCCAGTAGCGATTTGGAAGATCACTACACTTTTTTTGACTCCCAATACTAGAGCCTGCTACTTCCCAGCAAGAGAGGACACTGAGATCGGAAAAATTTAGGGGTTCATATAATGATCTGGATTTGTCAGAAAAATCTTCAGAGCCTGCAAAATATTCATCTGTAGAAATCACATAAACCAATCCATGCTTGTCTGTAGCAGCAATCAGCAGTGAGTTCGCTGTCACCGACAACCCTCGAAAGCAATAATTAGGTCCGACTTCCTTACTTTTTTGTAAATTCAGCAAGCTTGCGGTCCTTCCATGGCCAGATTGTTTCTCTACCCTGCTCATTCCACTTTGTTCAATTTCATCCTCTGGCAAAATATTTACTTGCGAAGGCCCTTCTTCCATATCAGTATGTAGTCCCAAATCTAATCCGCAATGATAAATGACATCAATATAGCCAACAAATTGACCAGTCATTGCAGACCACATGAAAATATTGCCCGATTCCTTAAGGCCAAAAAGAACATCCTCAGATAACTGAAATGCTGACCAACAGCTGTCTGGCATTTTGCTCAGAGCTGAATTCTGAAGATCTACTGAGCACGTCCAGCTTATTCCCCACTCATGTATCATTGCAACTAAAAGAAAAAGCTCAACTTCAGATTTAGACGAACATTTGTCAACTGCTTCAGAGACACAACCCTGCCCTGTCAAAACCATCCCAACAACTCTATGAGATGGACTTGAAAATAGCTTGGAAATTTCATATGTGATTTTAACACCATTGTTCAAAGAAAATTTCTCTGAAACAACACCAGAACAATTCTTATCCCCATAACAAGGGTCAAGTGGTTGAACTGAACCAGCGTTTAATGACTGATTCATTTCCCTGCTCTCCTGTTCCTTTCTGATGATAGCCTTTAACCCAGGATCATCTGTAGCATGGGGCAACACTTCCCCTCCAGACCTAATAAAATGCAAAAATGCTGAAGACGTAAAAGAAATGTAGAAAGATACCACCTTAGCTGAAGAAGGGATTGAAGACTTCATTGGAAATTGAGCATTAATTTTGCCTCCAGATTCCTCCATCTCCATATCTATAAGAAAAGACTCCAACCATCTTTTTGAGGGAGAATTTCTACTGGATTCTTCACTCCCTGACGTTCTTTCATTAACCCTTCCTCCAACTTCACCAGTGAAATTAATTTGTTCCTGAAACCCACTTCTATTGTACTTATTACTTACTTCACTTGCATGAGTCACATCTGCAAAACAATCATCCAAGCAAACACCAGCAGGTCCCCACTTTATTAACCTTCCTGATGTATTCCTTATGTCAGCTGGCTCCTTCCCACCTGCTTCTCTGGAGGCACTCAGTCCAATACTTGTCCTGCCATGCTCTAATTCATCACTACAGAAAGCATGAACTATAAGCCCATGCTTACCTGACACAAAAAGAAGCTGTTTGAAGTTCCCATCATATTCCTTTCCAGTGCATTCATCGCCTGGGCATCCCCAAGCCGATGATCTGACATCGGAAATAGAAGGAAAATGGCTGGAAGTTGAACATGAAGAACTCTCTCTGCCAGTTAATGAAGGTTCCAAATACGAAGAGGAAGAGTGCATTTCAGGAGTCGCATATTGATCATGTGCTGACATGTGATGTGATTGATTGCAGTTTCTAAAAGAAGTATATTCTGGAGTATAAAATGGTGTAGATTGCAATATGTCTGTGCCTTCCGGAGTGTACGTGAACAAAGAATTAGGGCTAGAAAAATTTCTCGTTTTTGAGCTAAGAGGTGTATAGAATTTTGGCTCGGCTGAGGCTTGACTATGGTCCTTTGGTGAAACAGGCTGTTGTGGAGAAACTGGCAGTGATGACGAGCTAGCAGTCAAAGCCTGCTTTGAAAGATCATTCCGAAGAGGAACAAGCAAAGCCTCACATTTCTGTGAAACCAAAAGCAGAAGGTCTCTTCTAGGTGAGAGGGAAGCCTCCCTGACCTCTGTCAGATCTAGCTGCACTGGACCCCAACTATTCACCTGTAGTATGGGCAAAGACTCTCTGTCCTCGGCACCAGAAACACAATCCATTGTGTCTAGCTATAACCAGAGGATGTCCGTTGCAACACCAGCCGTCACAAACCTAACATACAGATAAAGGAAAATCTGCCAACCAGTCAAATTAACACAATCGCCGTGTCAAAAATCATTCTTCGTGCGACAACAGACCTGAAACCATTTCAATCCAACAACTTCCAAATATTCAACAGACTCATGAAACCAATGCACATAGTCATGCACAATTCAAAGTTCTTAGCCCTTGATTACTCTTCAATGAAGCAACAACCTAGTATATCTATCCATAAAGGTTCTTTATAGCCAATATATCATATCAACTAACTAGAAAACTTGAAGTCTTTATTTTCCACCACCTAGAATGCCCTAGTTTTCATCTAGAACGCCTATTCAATTAAAAAGACACAAGATATCTATATTTTGTACGAATCTACAATATTCCTTGTGAAACAAACACGACAAGTGAATCAAATACATTACGACAGTAACATAAACGTACACACCTAGCTTTACCGAGCAAACTATCCTGATTTTTGTATGCTACTCTGAAATGCAAGGACTCCTATCTTACATAAATTAACAAGGCAAGTGGAATCAATCAAACATAGACAACTATTCAAAGAGCAATGCAATAAGCCTAAATTCTTTGAATCCAAACTCGTTGATCAAGCAAATAAAGACAGTGAATTATATCATCACGAGATGATAGACATCTAAATAATTCGATTTCTGAAAAACAAGATTCAAGAAAGTCTCCATGCCTTAAAAAAAATCGCTCGTATACACCGTCAATGTTCCAAGTATCTGGTTAGGGTTTTGGACAACGCCAGAGCAGGAGCTTAAATGATCAGAGAATTCGCAGATTCGGAAAAAATTGCTTCCAATTCATTTTTGAAATAGCCTTTAATCGTGAAAATTGAAATCGTTCCACGAAAATTGTCATCCGAACGTTGTTTAGCATTTCGCCGACATAGCGGGCGGATTAAAGAATTTTGTAATTTTGTTTTAAAAGAAGAAAATCACACTGGATTATTAGTTGAGATTGGCCTAACTAATAAGATATCTAGCTTTACAGGCTGTGCTGGTCAGTAATCCTGATTCTGTTGTCTACCGCTTAACTCTGCCTTCATCATGGTAAAATCTAAACCTCATTGGAGGACCTTATTTAATCAACAATTGCGACAAAATCCGATGTGGCATCGTCTTGTCCGGGAAAGCGGTTAAATATTTTCCTGTTTTCCAAAGTTAAGGTAAATAGGTAATTAATAAATAAATTAACTACCGGCGTGCGCTGCGTAACAGAGCGAAATTTTAGAGGTATCTCGGTTGCCTTTCTGATATTTCTTTTCTTTTCTTTAATATATTGTTTTACATAATGTAAAACAAAAATCTTTTCGGAAGGATAAGCATAAGTTAAATGTAATTTGTTTAAAGTGGAAATTTTAGGTTTGGACACAAGGTCTTATAGATCATGAAACCATTATCATTAACAAGACACGCAAAGTGTCGGAGTCCCGGTCATATGTGTCATGGTTATAGTATTGTAGAGTGTGGCAATAAAGGGTTGAGATGGAGGAATAAACATTTTAATTTGAAGGAATGCAAAATGTATTATAACAACATTCTTTATATCTTCTAATCTTTTAAAGGTTGAACCATATTTAAACCGTATTAAAATTAATTGTAATTGAACATAGAACTTAAGAACTAAAGACATGGAGAAACATAGACAATTAGATTTTGAATTAATGTTTGTAGTTGAATGCGAGTAGATAAGTTATAGCTCTTACCAAGTGCAAAATTACTTCTTTGTGTCATTAGAATTTTAACATCAATGCCTTTAATAAAAAGTTACAACAAGCTCTAAATTGGAAAACTCAAAAGTGTAAAAGAATTTTAGAACAAAATGGAATTCTTTAACTTCAAGAGTTTTGAGACTGGAAAGCATCTTCATAAGCCCTCAAGAAATGTTGTTCATTTTCACTAAAAAAATCACGCATACATTACAAGGCAACACATTTTTTGCACTATTGGTTTTTTCATGAGAAGTCTTGAGATAATAAATAAAATTTCTACAATATTAGTTTGAATGAAATTATAAAGTTGTCATAAATGTCTTGTAATGTGTTGTGAACAAATGGATCATTGAGATCTTGTGCAAGGTTGAACAATACCAACCAAAACCCTAACAAAAGCATAAGCATGTTATAACTAAATTCTACATATAGAAAAGATATCCACAATTTAAATTGCTTATTCTTTGTGTCTTGGAGTCTGCAGTACAATAAATTTTATTTTATTTTTTGCATGTTTGCAATGTAGGAAATCAGAAACCAATTGTTTATCCTAAAAGAAAGAATTATATGATTAAGAAACTAGAGAAATTGAAAATTACCAAACAAAAATATTTTTTTTACAATTATTTAACATCAAATAATTCTTTATTTTTAAAAACCTACAATCAATTGTCATCTTTATACACTATTAAATATTTAATCAACATCTTGAAATCCAAAAATGATATAATATATTTTAAATTTTAAATACATAAACAATAAACATAATTGACGTACAATAACTACCATTTTAAAATTCTTTGTAATATTATTTAGTTTTTAAAATTCTTTGTTACATTATTTAGTTTTTATTACTTTTAATTCTTTTAAAAGATAATGCTTTAAGGACAAAATGAATCAAAATTTTATGAGTTAGTACATTCTATTATTATTAATTTGACTAATGGTAAGGTAAAGTGTGGTGTGACATATCTTTTTTTAATAATTATATTAATTGCTCAATTAATACCAAAAGTTAGAATTTTAAATTTTCATTGATTATTGGTTTTAAAAATTAAATTTCTTCATTACTATTTTGTAAGACCTAATAAGATTTCAATTAAATACTACTTTTTTTTCAAAAAAAAAAAAATTCAAATTTTATAAAGAATTTAAATTCTCAAATTAGTGTCACATCATCTTTTATGATATTTTCAATTATATTAATTGCACATTAACTCTAAAAGTTAGAGCTTAAATTTTTTTTTGATTTTTTGAATTCAAAAATTAATTTTCTCCCTTACTATTATTAGTGAGAACCAATAAGATTTTAGTTAAATAACTTTTTACCATTTCAAAAAATTATAAAAATATTCAAACTTTATAAAAAAACTTAGAACCTAAAAAAATACTTGAATCTTATTGGTTAAACTAATATATTTTATAGTTTTTAATTGCATCTAATGAATGCAATAGTATTCCTGCCCCTATGATAGGAACTAATAATAATTATAATAACAAGTGCCACATAGTGGCATATACTTGTCGATAGTAAATTGTAATAGAGATATAAGATTAGTAATAGAAACAAATTAACTATCATACCTAATTATGTCAAGCATTAGAACCAACAAATGAATACAAAAAAAAATGGCTTTCTTTAGTATCCCTAATTGTGTCAAAGCAATAGTAATAAGAAATGAATGAAAACTTTGTATTAGAAGAGACACAACTAAGTTTATAAGTGCATAAATAAAAGTATATAGAAATTATTAACTAAATAATTAACAAAAGAAACAAATTTATGCTCCACTTTTACTTATAATAATATTGATATCCTTCCAATTTTAACAAGAGACGCAATGCGTCATAGTTCCTACCTAACGCATAATGGTTGTAGAGGTCTAGATGAGTGAGAATCTAAATTAACATTGTGAATGCATTAATTTTTGCCTAGAAATACACTTGTGATCTGATAGGATTGCTCTTATTTTGTTGTTAAATTCTCATCCTAGAAATGTGCTTGTGATCTGATAAGATGGCTCATATTTTGTTGTTAAGTTCTCATGTTATATTATTATATCTTTGGGCATTTAAGCCCAAGAATAAGAGGCCAAAGTCCCTAATATGACACTAAGTACTTAATATCATACTACGATCAATACATATGCTTTAGACAAATTTGCACCTTCTATATTGACAACTTAAATTATGTGCAATGAGGAAAGATATCCATACCAATATTTGAATTATAGAACTTGAAGAAGTGATGAAGCATTTGGAGTATTACATTATATGTTTAAGCATACCATGCATGCTACTAGAGAACCATAAGTAGTTGGAAAAACTCCCCCAACTATGTATTATTCTCATCTTGATTATCAAATGGAACTCACAGTATTTTTAATCATTAACACTGGACAAAAACTAGGATAGAGATATAGATAGAGATAAATAGTAGTATACAACAATAACAACATAAACATATATGCAAAGGAAAAAAGGATAGATAATATAGAGGAGGAAGAGGAAGAGAGATAAAATAGTAAGATAAAGTGATACCAACATAAGTTGTGTGTCTATGAGAAAGAGAGAAAGAGAGAGAGAGAGAGAGAGAGAGAGAGAATTAAATATAATTTTTTTTTAATAAAACAAATAGTCTAAATAAAATCATGGTTATAATAAAAAATTAAAATATATTATATTTTAATTAATGAAACTAAGAATTTAATTTTTATATTAAAACTCACATTTCTATAAGAAAAAATGAAATGTATTGAAATATAAAAATATTTTATAAATAAAACTAATTGTTTAATTTTACACAATTAGAGAAAGTTTACTATTTAATGTTTTGTATTTCCAAATTTTTCATAAAAAATAATATCTATATAATTTAATATGTGCATTTGTAAATAATAAATAGATGTAATACATATAAATTTAATGTTGATGAATAAATATGATATAATAAATAAGAAATAAAACATAACTATTTAAATTTTAATACATAGTTTATAAAAACTTAATAATAATTTATATGTCTTTTAGAATTGAATTAGTTCTTTTTTTGTTATTTCTTTAGTATATTTTTTTGATATAAAATATAATTATTAATTTAGTATTAAAATATATATTTAAGTTTTAAATGTATTTAAACTAAATGATAAATTGTTTAAATAAAAAATATTATTAATAATAAATGATATAATTTATAAATTGTAACACTTATCAATTATACATATTACAAACACTATTATAAAATATAATTAAAAAATAATATTGTTTAATTTATTTTTATAAAAGTAAAATAATAGTAATAATTTAACTACTTTTATTATAAAAAAAAGTTTTAAAAAAATTAGAGATTCAAATATAAAGATATAACCTATTGAAATTATAATAGAAAGACATATATATGTATATATATATAAGTGCAATTTGAACTTATGCATTACATGAAGTTTTAGGAACAAGTTATATCGAATAGTTAAAAATAAACATCAATGTAAAACTAATAATAAATATATTTAAAATAAGAAATAAAAAATATTTAATAGATTGTGATAATTAATATTGATTAGACATGTTGTGTGAGGTGGAAGATAAAATGATTGAAAAAATAAAATTTTATCGACTTGTCACAAATGTGGAAAAGATAAAGTTGTAATTAATACATTCATTAATGCAAGATGAAGTTGTTAGAAAATATTTGTATTTTTTGTTGAAGAAAAATAATTTTCTCCCCCACCAAAAATAGTATGGACCAATAGAATGGATGAAAAATGTGATTTATAAAATAATGAAAAATTAGAAAAAGATATAAACATTTGAAGTTTTATATAATCTTTTAAATTCTTTGCTTTGATTGGTTAGTGTTAATGTCATATTTGCATTGACATGAATGCATAAGTATTCCTGCCCATGGAAGGAACTAATAATTTCAACTTAAACAACATTAAAATAAATATATTAATAAAAAATTTACAAATGTTAAAATTTGTATTTAATTTTGTATATTTATATTTATATTATAAGCACTCAAATTTTACATAACAAAACTTTTCTAATATTTTTTTTAGATCATGTTGATAATCATGTTAATAAAAAAAAATAGAGGAAAAATTAGAAGTATACAATTTATGTGAGTTATTTAAATGTCATAAATATTTTCAACAAACGAAAACAATCATTAAAATATAAATAATTATAAATGTTAAAATGCACTAAAATTCAAGCGAAAAAAATGCATTATGGAGATTGTTCGAAAAAAGCGTCCTTATAACACAAATTTGTGTGAACCAATCACATTTGAAATAAATAATATTTTTAATTAATAAAATTATAAATATAAATTATAACTTATGAAAAACTATGATCATTTTTAAAATGAAAAAAAAAAAACATTTTGATTGGTTCGTGTTAATTGAATAGTTCACACAACTGAATGTAATAGTATTTGCCTATGGCAAGTACAATAATAATAATATATTGTATTTCAATAAGATTAAATGTCAATGAAGAATGTAGAAAATGTGTTATATATACAATCTTAATATTGATTTGACATTGTACTATACAAGAAATATTTTTGGCAAGGATGAGCATATGTTAAAATTGGAATAATTGAAATTTTAGGTTTGGACACGAGGTATGTTAAAGAGTAGTAGATGTTAGAACATAATATTAAAAATGTAATGTATTTCAATAAGATAAGATGTCAATCAAATGTATACAAAAATATATTGACTTGATAGGAGACTCTAGTATAGCCAATAAATAAAGAGTAGTATGTAGTAGGAGTATTGTTGGCAGAGCGAGATCTAATATAGTGGTTATAAAATATGAAAGTCCACTTCGATTGAGACTTATCTCTCTTATATCCTACATAAATTGTAACTTGATGTAGCAAGTAATATTTTTCACAATGACAAATATCCATGAATTTTATTTTATTTTGCATTTTTGAGTACCTATAAATTTGGTATCATGGATGTTGCTAGTGAACAGTAATTGTGTTGAAGGAGATATTGAATCAAAATTTATGAATGAAAAAAGAATTTGTAGCTTTTTATGTTTACATTTTGATGGAAGCCATTTTTCAATCTTCAACTATGGTGGCATAGGTGATGGCATTATTGTGATTAAGCTTGAATCAACCTTTGATGGAAAGATCATGAAGGATAAGGATAAACCTTCATCTGTCATGGATGTAGTCTTCAAATGTAATATATTTTAGGCTTGGTAGCAATTATTCAACTATGGACTTATCAATTGAGTGTTATATTATTTGTTTGTTCTCAGTTGTGACCACAATCTTGAGGTGAAGTAAGTAGATATATGTCATTGATTGATCATATTTGTTGCAATCAGTTGCTTGGTCTACTAGAATTTCATACTTTTCAAATTTATAGTTGTATTGGGGGAAAAAATGCATGAAATGGATTTGAGAATGCATTTGTCTCTTTGAGAATGTTCATAACCTGCAACATATATTTTGATATTAATCTTGTTTATTTCAACATTAATTACCAAATAGAGTGTTGAATTATTTGGATTTGATTACCTTGAGTGTTGTTTACAATAATGCATTTACCATTTCCATTATTCTCTTATCTTTCAATGTGCAAATGAATGTAGTGAATCATGTGCAAAATGTGTTTTTGTGTCATTCTATTCCTTTGTAGTCAATTTGATATTGCCATAGATAGACTTTCTTTAGTTGCAAAATGAATTTGGAGATAGTAAGTGATAATAGACTTGGCTATTTGTTGGTTAGGACTAAATATAGAGAATGTTGTAGTCATTACATGTGAAGTACATGAGGAGTGAGTGTTACATGTACTTTATCTACATCAATGTTTCCATATTTTATGTCAACTATATATTGGGATTCTAATTGTCTACCTACAATAACTAATGTGTCAATTATTCTAATGCATAGTTACTTATGCTCATGAGTAGTTTTTTGATTGAGGTGCTTGGTATATGGCATAGCTCAGGATGGAGAATCCACAAAAGGGTGTCCAAACCTTGTAGTAATGAATAATACAGAAAAAAACAACAAGGGTTAAATTGATGAAAAATAATAAAAAATTTATTAACAAATGATAATCAATCACATCAAATTGGCTTCATGCATGTCAAGTTGTAGGGCCTTCCTGTTGTGGCCCAAACCAAGAAAACCAAATTTAGATCTCTCTCTTGATCTATTGAGTCCTCTAGATACCCTTCTTCTTTTCTTCATATTTCTCTCACATTATCACAATACATTTATATACACCATAACACATGTTATTTCAAATCTAAGCACATTTCCCAATATCAGGAAAATGTATTACAATAAATGGAACAAGCCCTAAAGATAAGTTCAACGATTAATCCAATAAGCACATAGAAATGTATGGCTTGAGATAAAGATCCATACATAATCCATGAATCTCCACCACAATTCGTGATCATCACAAACCAAAAATAATACATCGCACAGCAAAATTCAATTTCTTGCTCAAATACCAATGAAGAACATGCTACCCAAGGAAAACCCATTATATCTCATCAAGAAAGAATCCAAATGATGTGTGATCATGATCATAGGAGAATGATCCATGATAGGTCCCAAATAAGATACCAAAATTGTGCATGTTGAAATTCATGAATAAGGAATCAAAGACATGATCCTACAAACTAGAAATGTGAAACAAAAGAACAAGAAAAAAAAAAGGGTCGATGTTAGATGTCCATGAACTGAAGATGCTCATGTATCAAACATCTAGGGTTATTAAGAATTGATACACCTCATAAGGGCCTTTGCACAACTTGAGAAGAACTAAGATGATCTAACTTAGATTGAGAACTCCAAGCATTGTCTTCAACTAATTTATTTTTCCACTTAACCAAATTCTCCAAATATTCATTCCTATGGTTCTCTTACCAATTCTACTATCCAATATCCTCTCAACCTCATCCATATGTTTCTTAGGATATTTTGGCTTCATATGTAAGTTATTTTTAGGCTCACAATACTCATACAAATTAGAATTATTGAATAAAGGTGATATGTCCATGTCAGTAGACAACTCAACTTCAAAAGCATTACCACTATCAAATTTCTTCAACACCTTACAAGGTTCAAAATTCTCATCTTCAACTTGCTATATGTTCCAACAAGAAACCTAACCTTCTTTAAATGAATCATAACTTCATCCCCAATTGCAAAATTCTTACGTATCCTAGTTTTATCAACTATATCTTTATATCTTTGATTATTATGCTCCAATTTAAATTTCACTTCTTCATGCAAATTCCTCATGAATTCAACATGACCCTTTACTTCATCACTTCTTCTCTCTTCATGACCAAGATAAATATAATTATGTTACTCCTTTAGGATACATGCTAGTGAAATCTCAAAAGGTATCATTGTGATACTCTTGCTAAAGTGTTATATGAAAACTCTTCTTGAGCCAAAATCAAGTCTAATTACCTAGTTTATCTCCAACTAAACATCTCGACAAATTACCCAAACTTATATCCAAAAAAACGTTGTTTGTCCATTGGTCTATGGATGATATATAGAACTAAACTTCAAATAATCATTCATCTTCTTCCAAAGTGTCTTCGAAAAATAGCCAACAAACTTACTATATATATATATATATATATATATATATAATACTCTTTGGTATCCCATGCAACCTCATACTTTCCTTGAATACTAAGTTAGCTATGTTGCCTTCCTACAAGTTATGAAAAGTGTCATCTTGGAAAATTTGTCCATCACAACACAAATATAATTATTACCCATCTACACCTTGGTAAACCAAGAATAATCCATGCTAATGTCTTCCCAAGGCCTACTAGGAATCAATAATGGTGTATACAATCCTATCTATGACTAACTCTTTTAGCAACTTGGCATACTCTATAACTTCTAATAGATTTTTGAAAATCCCTACTAATTTGAGGCCAAAAGTATCTCTTACCAATCAATTTCATTATCTTATTAATTTCAGAATGTCCCACAAGTATTTTTATATGCTTTATGTTGACTAAATTATCTCTCAATGATCCTCTAGGTATGCACAATTGAATTCCTTTGAATGTGTCTTATTGAATGAAATAATCCACCCACTTAGTAGATGATTATATGTTATTGGTGTCATGCAATCCTTTCAAGGTTCTACAAAATCAATATTAGTCACATGCATGGTTTTCAAATTATCAAACCCAAGTACTTCTACTCTCATCTGAGTTAACAAATTTCTTTATCTACTCAATTCATCAACAATTCAATTATATTGTCCACTTATATTCTTCGGTTCACAAAAGAAAAATTTGTTAATGTTGTAGCTTCAGTTGGACTAAATTGATCTAAAGATAATCCTTCTATGGCTATTGGACAAACATATTTGCCTTTGATAATCATCGTTAGATCATTCTCATGTGTGTGTCTATGTCGATGTGTCTGTGTAATAGTTTCAAATGATCTAATGATGACTAAACCTCCAGCTACATAATAATCAATAACCAATGATTGATCAATATTAATCTAAATGAATCAAACATTATCAATCTATGCAAAATATATATGTTAAGTGATTACCCTTGATGCAAATCACTTGTATTAGGTGATTAGTATTAATGCATATCACTTGTGATTAAGCAAGTAACTATTGCAAATTGCATGTGATAGGGACAATGATCATATTAAAATTATGTTTATTTGTTTGTGTTAAGGATTGTGAAGGGACATGTGACATATATGGGACTTGTCTCTTCCATAATATATAATATATGGAGATCACTATTATTGGAAACCATATATTTGAAAATATAGTGCCATTACATTAGAAAGGTCCTCTTCTATTATATATAAGTTACCTTATATTTGCAGAAGTCACAATCATACTTGCAGATTACATTGAAGGAGAATTATAAGATACTTACAAGTTGTTAAAGATACTCGTACCAACCTACCAGGAAGCATCATTCAGTTTTGTCAACAAGGAGTCTCTACATTTTGGATACATATTGAAAGGGAAAAAAAAATTAAATGTACCAAAATATGATCCTCCCTTAAAATGGTATCAAATTAGGATTCAAACTTGGTATGTGAGTTGAAGGAAATGAAAAATATTTAAAATAAATGCAGGTACCATTTTGTTTTCAATAACAATAAATGCAGAGTATGAGCAAAATTTGATTGAACTAGAAAAGTGAACGCCTTTTCTAAAACAAAGAGCATATAATTAGAAATAGAAATTTATATATCACATTTGACCAGAGATTATCCTGGTGGAACCATAAAGATTTTATTAACTAGCTAATCCACTTTCTCTACTAATTTGTAAATTTAAAAAGTTACATTAAGCAGCTAAATTTTTTAAAGAGCTTTAGCCAATAATGGATGCAAGGGAATTTTATGTTTGGTACTATGTGGGGCACAAGAGAAATTTTGGCCATGCATTTCTCCTGTTCAAATTTTGTGTTGATGACAAGCTTCGTTATGCAAATAATTCAAACCCAGATATTCTCCAAAGGCATCCATTATGCTTCCTTCCAGATGATTTTCCTCTAGCTAAATCTAGACCAATCTCTTGCAATTCTTAATTCATTGGTATAGGACCTAAAAAGTTGTGGTTCAGGGTTAAAAGCTGCAACTTTGGTTGTTCAAAAATCTGCAAAGGAAGATTTCTTGTCAACATGTTCTTGGAGATGCTTCCTCTTGAAAAAATAACTACACTTTCCCAAGCTTTGAGAAATGTTACCTGAATGAAGAATCTTATGAAGGTAGATGATATTCAAATTAGGAAGCACAAATATACCTCTTGCAATTTCCAACATTGAGTTGTCACTAGAAGTCTGTGTTGCCTTAAAATTTGCTAGAACTATAGCATACTTCCATTGAGATTGTTATTATAAAGATTGAGAGTCACAAGAAACTTCAATTTTTTGTGCTCAGTAGAAATGACACCAGTTAAAGAATTATAAGATGCATTTTCTCAAAATAGTTTTCATACAAAATATTAGCCTCAAATCAACACATACACATGGTTTGATTATATTATGCCTCTAAAGAAACGTGAAATTCTAGATAGTACCATGTAAAGTGTTTAACCTAGTGCCACAAATAAATATTGTCACATAGTAAGAACAATAAGGTTGCATGTGAACTATTTTTAAATGCAATGATTGTAGGATATTCACAAAATAAATATGTTAGAAAGTGTTTAGAAGAAAAATCAAATATGTGTGAAATCCTCCATGTAAAATATACAAACATAGACAATACAAGGGAACTGAACTTGATCGAATACTTGCAAAAGATGTCATTTCATGGAGCGTAGTACTTGCAAAAATATAAAGGAAAATGGTTTTATTGAATAGAATGTAATAACTTTGAAAGTAAATTCTTGTGCAAGTTAGAGGCGATGCAACAGTGTATGGACAACCCTCTAAATGCAAAGAAAAAGGAATTTGTGTCAAATATTGTGAATTACAAAATCCCTTGGATTACACACACAAAATGTAAAAATGCACAGAAAACATGTCTCAAAGATATTTTTTCTAACAAAATATAAAGGAAAAAGGGTTTGTTGAATATAATTTAGCAACTTTGAAAGTAAATGCTTGCACAAGTTAGAGGTGATACAATAGTGTATGGACAACCCTCTAAATGCAAAGAAAAAGGAATTTATGTCAAGTGTGTTGAATTGCAAAATCCCTTGGATTACACAAAAAAGAATAGAAGTGTCAAGAAAACATGTCTCAAAGATATTTTGTCTCGCATTTTCTCATGCATTGAATGATAAATATGTTACATACAATATATATTTGTTGAAAAGATTGACAAACTAAATTCTTATGAAATATATCATTTGATGGATGAAAAATTTGCCATGACTAGAGAAGACATCACATTTTAATTAAACCAAGGAGACTACAATTGTTTATAAACATTAGTTGATGTGGTAATGTTATTGATCCACAAAGGAAATAAGGAGTATGGTGAGCATAATGTGGGAAAATATCATTTACAACAATAATGTAGAGTAGAGATTTCACCTTAGGGAAAAGAGCTAAAGACATAAGAACCATTTTAAGGGAGTGGATAATTAGAGAGGAGTGATATCACTATTGGAGAATATATATATATATATATATATATATATATATATATATATATTGGCAGTGTTTCATGACATTGGGAATATATATATATATATATATATATATATATATATATATATATATATATATATATATATATATATATATATATATATATATATATATATATATATATATATTGGCAGTGTTTCATGACATTGGGAATACCCCTTTTAATTAATACTTTCATTATATTGAAGAGTAAGCATCAATATCTTATTTAATGATTAGCTGCATAAGGTGTAAAAGTTTATTAGCCTTAATTTTATAAGGAACAATATATTTTTATTGTGTGGCTATTATTAAATAAAAGAAATGATATTAATATCATCAAGAGGTGAGGTGAGATATATGTTGGAACTATAATTGGAACAATTATTATGTTGTCATTGATGTTAAACCTTATTGATGAGATAATTGCTACCTGAGTAGAGTGTCATATCAAGATGATTGATGAAGAGGATTTGAGAAGAGATAACAAAAGAACCTAGAGAAAAGCTTGAGTTATGTGAAACTAAAATGGTCACTTGATCAGTTAGACCTTAACAAGATAATGTGATTGTTTAATCATAACCTAAGTGGAGAAGACAAGTTGTACTGAAGCCTAGAAGGAATGATCAAAGGAAGGCCAAATGCATAGGCTTGACCGAGCAGAAGATTAAGGAACTTGAAGTATATGTCAAGTGATGTTAGTGTTGATCGAGTGACAACATAATTTGAACATAATATAGTGTCGACCAAGCATCAACATCGATCAAGTATCAAAAAGTGTGTCAAATAAAATAGTCAATATTGATCGAGTAACTCAATGATGATCAAGTGTTAGAAGATAGTAATGACTGTGTGTTAGCATTTGACAGTTTGTGAGGAAATCTTGATTTACAAATGACACAATTAAATTCTTGGAATATGTATAATGT
Organism: Cupressus sempervirens; assembly: GCA_028749045.1. Classification (NCBI taxonomy): domain Eukaryota; kingdom Viridiplantae; phylum Streptophyta; class Pinopsida; order Cupressales; family Cupressaceae; genus Cupressus; species Cupressus sempervirens. The sequence continues at coordinate 545,821,761 of CM053788.1, forward strand.
TTTGAATATAAGGATGGATGACATGGAGCATTTAATGCATGATAAACCATGTTTGTGTGCTCCTAGGCATGGATTCAAAGAGAAGTTTTAAGAAGTATCTAGAAGGGAAGAATGAAAACAAAATGGTGGAAGGATTCAATGAATCTAACCAATCCCTAAGATCTATAGTGATGTTAAGAAACAAAGGAGCAAAATTACCTATTTAAGGAGGCCTAATGGCTAATCAAAAGGAGGTTAATAGAGCTAGTGAAGACCTTAACAAGGAGTATATGTTTATTGATGCTATTGACTAGTGAAATTAAGCAAGAGACTGAGAAAATTTGTGAAGAGGTGAAGTGTGATTGCTTGAAGGAATGCCAAGCATATCAAAGAAATAAATGATAGTGGAGGTCAGTCAGTGGATCAACATATGACATACATTGTGGTCTATATTTACAAAGTGAGTTGTATTTATTCAGATAAACTTGTTTTTAATATGGAAAACATGTTTTGAAGGGTCCCTGAAACCCTGTACAAAAGATAGAAAGATAAGTGTTAAAAGCTCGAACCAACAAAAGGACAACAAACAACAAGTCCAGCAAAAAAGACCATCGACAAAGAAACTAAACACTAGCTAAAACAATAGAAATAAAAAAACTAACCCATTTTTAGAAGGAGGTTAGCAGCCTCCTTTTCCAACAAGTCCATTTTCCCAGCAGCTTCTTTGATCTCAATAGTTTCATCGTTACCCTCCAAGGCTTTCTTTTTCTTGCTAGCTTTGGTCCTTTTACCAAACCCTTTAGTGATCTCTGCACCACCACCACCTTCCTTTGGTATAGTAATCACCTTATCCACTCCATAACACTCCAACCTACTAATGAGAGCTTTCAGGTTCTCATTGGACACCTTTAGAATCTAATAACTTTGATTAGCTATGTCTCTCAGAGTAGATAGATTACCTTCCACTTTGTTATTAAGGTCCAACACTTTGGCTTCCAAACCATAGAAGGTAGTCAATCCACAAATTGGTTATAGTAAGTACTCTCCCCATCCCTTGTAGCCTTCTTACCATTACCTTCTAGCTGGTGAATTCTTTCATTAAGCCCATTCATCTGATGGTGTAGATAAACCTCTTGTTACTTTCTAACCATTGTATCTGTTTGAAATCCTTTAATCAAGGTTGAACTAATAATCATTTTTAAATCATTTAATCGAGGTGACATTCCAATGGAATGTTCTAAATCCCTCTAACCATGCCACTCCTAACAAGGTGATTAAATCCTTTAATAGGGTCACACCTTAAAGTGTGTATTGTAACCTTTAACAGGGTTGGCTCCTCATAGATCTCATTTCAGAAGAGTGAAAATTTGGTAGTATGTAACTGGTGGTTTTTCTCAAATTGGGTTTCCACATTAAATCTTGGTGTCACACTTGTGTGGATTTTTTTTGAGATGTTTTATTGCTAATTTTTTACATTATGCACTTGTTTGTTACTTTTAAGACAATGAACTTCAAGTTTTAGGTTATTGACTATTTTCTATAAAGACCAAGCTACTTCATGATTAGATCTAAAGTATTTGAAGTGATTAGAAGGAGGTTAGCAGAGGTAGTGAAGACCTTAGCAAGGAGTATACATTTTTTGATGCTATTGACTGACAAACTTAAGCAAGAGGTTGAGAAAATTTGTGAAGAGGTGAAGTGTGATCACTTGAAGGAATGCCAAGTATATCAAAGAAATAAATGATAGAGGAAGTCAGTTAGTGGATCAACATATGAGATACATTGTGGTCTGTATTTGCAAAGTGAGTTGTATTTATTCAAATAAACTTGTTGTTTTTTATATGGAAAACATGTTTTGAAGGGTCCCTAAAACCCTATACAAAAGATAGAAAGATAAATGTTAAAATCTTGAACCAACAAAAGGACAACAAATAACAAGTCCAACAAAAAAGGCCATCGATAAAGGGATAGCCAAAGAAACTAAACACTAGCTAAAACAACATAAAAAAACATTAACCCATTTTCAAAAGGAGGTTAGCAGCCTCCTTTTCCAACAAGTCCATTTTGCCAGCAACCTCTTTGATCTCAATAGTTTCATTGTTATCCTCCAAAGCTTTCTTCTTCTTTCTAGCTCTGGTCCTTTTACGAAGGCCTCTAGTGATCTCTACACTAGCATCACCTTCCTCTGGTATAGTAATTGCCTTATCCACTCCATAACCCTCTAGCCTACTGATTAGAGCTTTCAGGTTCTCATTGGACACCTTCAAAATCTGACAACTTTGATTAGATATGTCCCTTAGAGTAGATAGATTACTTTCCACTTTTTTATTAAGGTCCAACACTTTGGCTTCCAAACCATAGAAGGCAACTAATCCACAAATTGGTTAGAGTAAGCACTCTCCCCATCCCCTATAGCCTTCTTACCATTACCTTCTAGCTGGTGAATTCTTTCACTAAGCCCATTCATCTAATGGTATAGATAAACCTGATGTTACTTTCTAACCATTGTATTAGTTTGAAATCCTTTAATCAAGGTTGACCTAACAATCAGTTTTAAATCATTTAATCAAGGTGACATTCTAATGGAATGTTCTAAAGCCCTCTAACCATACCACTCCTAACAAAGTGATTAAACCCTTTAACAAGGTCACACCTTAAAGTGTGTATTGTAACCTTTAATAAAGTTGGCTCCTCATAGAGCTCACTTCAGAAGAGCGAAAATTTGGTAGTATGTAACTGGCGATTTTTCCCAGATTGGGTTTCCACATTAAATTCTTGTGTCATACTTGTGTGGATGTTGTTTGAGATGTTTTATTGTTAATTTTTTGCATTATGCACTTTTTTGTTACTTTTAAGACAATGGACTTTGAGTTTTAGGTTACTGACTATTTTCTATAGAGACCAAGCTACTTCATGGTTAGATCTGAAGTATTTGAAGTGATTAGAAGTTGAATTGGTACATCTAGATTCAAGGATAACTGATTCACCCCCACTAGTTATTCTAAACTCATTCTAACAATATATGCCTTAATAGGCATTAATTTTCTCCAACCACATCATCACATGCAAAGAGGAGCCAATATTGGCAATTTTTTTTTATTGTGCATCAATTTATATCAACACCACTAAAAAAAATCTCATCAACAATCTTATAATTGGTAAAATGTTAAAACCATTGGATCCAAACATATGGAAGTTGAAGGATATGTGTAAAAATAAATTTATCGAACATGCCTTATAAACTCTTAAGAATATTCTTAAAATGTGACCTAAAGTTGAGTGAACATCAAGACGTGAAAGAATCGCTTTCTTTGTTGCATTATATTATTAATTTTTGGACAACTAAATAAGAGTTTATGATTTTTATCATGGATGTAAGGCACATGACCAAGATTATGAAGAGCCTATGTAAATATCAACCAAAGTTCTAATATTATGAATTCTTTATATGATGGATAACATTAATTACAATTAGAATGGGTAAAATACTCAAATCGTATGGTTATGATTGCTAAAGTAGTTGAACCACGTATGGGTCTCTCCTTGATTATCAAAGGTCATAGTATGAGTCATAGATTCATTCATGTGGTATGGTCATTCTCAATCAAGATATTGGTATATAATGGATGGGTTTAGAGAAATGGCAATACATGTTTATTGTTAATGGTAAGCTTAATGAATGTTTGGACCTTCATTGGACGAAAGGACCAAACCAAAACTTGAAAGAAGACTAATACCCAGGAGGAAGAAAGAAGCAATTACATCAAGAAGGATGATGATGAGCATTTTCTCTTAAATAATGAGATAAGTAATTTTTGAATATGTGTTAGGGCTAGTTTCCTTGCTCTTTTCCTTGGTTTTTGAGAATTTTTTATAGAAAAAAAGTAATGGTGTGTTAGGAATGGTTCTCAGTTGTATGCAAATCATGTCAAATGATAAGAGTATCTTGGAGAAAGATATATTCTATTATTAAGACCATGTGAGGGGAGTATCCTTACATGAAAGAGGGAGAAACTAAAGGATTTTCTTCAATTGAATATTGAGGATCTTGATCATATTGATTCAGAGGGGACAAACCATATCGATTTTATTTATGATCAAGTGATTGGGAAACTATAGCAGTCAAAGGACTATGATTCATGGGATGAAGTTCCATGTGTGTAGGGTGGAAGGCTTTTATGTTGATATCTAGACTATAAAATTTCTAGATAGATGGATACTTTTTGAACCAAAGAGCATGACATTATTTGTTTCCAAAAGGTTATAAGGTTGATCTTAGTTTCAGATGGAGTCAAACACTTCATCAGGTACAACCTTGGATAAGGAGGTCAAAAAATTGATATTATATTTAGAGGGAGTTTGATGGTTTATCATAAAATATATTTGACAATAGATTGATATCTTCTTAAGTTCTTCTTTGTGAGGTAGAAGTTTGATGTGAAATTCCTTATAATGCTTTGTTCTTTGTGAGTGAGAAGTTCATGGTGAAAGCCCTTTCTCCACTCTTTGGGAATATCCATGTTGTATTCACCCTCTATTATGGTTCATGGTTGAGATCACGTGAGTTACTACATGATTATGTAGAGGCATCATGAGAGGTGACAATCTTCCATTAATATGTTGATAACAGTTGCTATTGTAGGGTGATGATCTTAACAATTGCTCAACCAACCATCATGATGGATATCATTTGCTTGATGTCCCTAGAGTTAATGATAGTGCATATCTCATAGATAACTTTTAAGTTATCACACTAATATATGGTATGGTGTATACTTTAAGATGTAGTATTGGAGACACCATGTGCGAATATTTTCTTGGTAGGCATCATGAGACTTGAAACTATTGAAAATAGATTGATACAAGTATGAATATGCATTTCACTCATTATTTTGTCACTAATGCAAAACTTGCTACTTGTCGTAAAACAATTTCTTAGATGATTTGAGTACTATCATTTGTTTGATTGATGAAGAGGATTTGATCAAATGAGGTAACAATAGCACCTAGAGGAAAGGTTGAGTTATGATATGGAAAAGGAGTAAAAAGATCCGTTAAGACAGTGATATTATAATGCATTGATAATTTATTTAAGGTTGCAAAGAATGGTTACACTGATTAAGTTCAAAAGAACAGGTCAAACAAAGTTTGTCTACCAAGCTTAACAATCTGCACAATAGGTGTTGAGAAAAGTTAGTGTAAGCCAAGCAAAAAATTAGTTGGAGCCAAGCAACGTCAATTTTTAGTGTAAGTCGAGTGACACAGTATAAGCTAAGTAAAGTTTAGTTGATGCCAAGCACCAGTAAACCTTAGTTTGTGCTGAGTGATTTATTAGTGGATGCCAAGCAACACAATATGTGCCGAGCATTATGAGAAAGATCAAGATTTTGATGAATCTAAGATGACAAGTTTGATTTCTTGGATTGTGTGAATCATGTGGAAGATAAGCTTGATGAGTTGGTGGCACATAATTCATGGTAAACCATTTTGAGATAAATTCAAAGAGAATTGAAGGAGAAGTTTCTAGAAGGGGATGAAATAAAAAGAAGGGTAGATTCATTGAATCCTACCTAATCTAAACTAACCCTAAAATGGATGATGGATATGAACAAAAAAAGATCTTAATTTTCTATTTATAGAGATGTCTGGTCAGAAGCAAAGGTTGTCAAGTGTGAGAACCTAAGGAAGACAAGGAATCTAGGCTATTGCTCATTTAGTGACCTAAGAGAAGAGACTGCATTGGCAAGAAAAGCAAGAAGGCTTAAGGGTATGGATGCTTGAAGGGTGAGCAAGTTGTCAAAGCTGAAGTGTTTGAAAGCCAAGCAGAATAGAGGACTAAAACAAAGATCTATAATCTGCAAGTGTGTTGTAAGTTGTTATCAGATCAAGCCTTACTATTACTTTCTAATCATTGTATCAGTCTAGGGTAAATCCTCTAGATTAAGGTTGACCTAACAGTTATTTGTAAATCCTTTAACTAGATGACATTCCAAATGAATGATCTAAAGTCCTTTAACAAGGCTTACTCCTAATAGGGTGATTGAAATCCTTTAACCAGGTCACATTTAACAATGTGCATTGTAACCTTTAAAAGGGTTGGCCTTTCACAGGGCATCACTTCAAAAGAGTGAGAATTAGTAGCATGTTACTCGTGGTTTTTCCCAAATTGGATTTCCATATTAAATCATTGTGTCAAATGTGTTATTGAATCTATTATGTTTCATGTTTACATTTCTGCAAGTTGATTTGATAGTAACTTACAAGTTTAAGTGATTGCATAATCTAATGGATGCATGCATGATGAAAATGTTTTATGGATATGGGTTCACTAAGTTGTGAAAAGTTTTAATTGTACATCTAGACCTTGGATAACTGATTGAACCCTCCCCCTCTCAATTATTCTAAAGAATTCCAACAATTGGTATCAGAGCCATTTGCTTAAGAGAACTAGTTTGAAGGTACTAGAAACAAAAAGATCAAGATGTCAAAAAGAGAGGTACCCAATCTTAATAGAGATAACTTTCCTACATGGAAAAGTTTGATGAAGCTAAACTTTGCAGGACTTGGGGATCATGCACAATCTACCATTGTTGTTGACCATGTTGATCCTACTGGAGTCTTAACTGCTAAAGATCTGAAAAAGAAGAAAGAACACAACCAGACAATGTTGGAGATTGCCTCTACCTTAAGTTATGTCGAGTTTGATGATATCAAGGGTTGTGATAGTACAAAGAAAATGTGGGATGCTCTACACACTATCTATGGAGGTGACAAAAATGTTAAAAGAGCCAAAGATGAAAGTCTTAGAGGTGAGTTCAATGATATGAGAATGCAAGAAGGTGAGAATATTGCTCAATATTGCTCAATATTGTTGAATTGTGTGAAAGCCAAGCAAAATAGGGGACTAAAACATAGATCTATAATCTGCAAGTGTGTTGTAAGTTGTTATCAGATCAAGCCTTACTATTACTTTCTAATCATTGTATCAGTCTAGGGTAAATCTTTTGGATTAGGGTTGACCTAACAGTTATTTGTAAATCCTTTAACTAGGAAACATTCCAAGTGAATGATCTAAAGTCCTCTAACAATGCTTACTCCTAACAGGATGATTGAAATCCTTTAATCGGGTCACTTTTAACAATGTGCATCGTAACCTTTAACAAGGTTGGCCTTTCACAGGGCATCACTTTAGAAGAGTGAGAATTAGTAGCATGGTACTGGTGGTTTTTCCCAAATTGGGTTTCCACATTAAATCATTGTGTCAAATGTGTTATTAAATCTATTATGTTTCATGTTTACATTTCTACAAGTTGATTTGGTAGTAACCTACAAGTTTAAGTGATTGCATAATCTAATGGATGCATGCATGAAGAAAATGTTTTATGGATATGGGTTCAATAAGTTGTGAAATTTTTTAATTATACATCTAGACCTTGGATAACTAATTCACCCCTCCCCCTCTCAGTTATTCTAAAGAATTCCAACAATTGGTATCAGAGCCATCTGCTTAAGAGGACTAGTTTGAAGGTACTAGAAAAAAAAAGATCAAGATGTCAAAAAGAGAGGTACCCAAGCTCAATAGAGACAAATTTCCTACATGGAAAATTTTGATGAAACTACACCTTGGAGGACTTGGAGATCATGCATAATCTATCATTGTTGTTGAGCATGTTGATCCTACTGGAGTCTTAACTGCTGAAGATCTGAAAAAGAAGAAAGAACACAACCAAACCATGTTGGAGAATGCCTTTGCCATAGGTTATGTCAAGTTTGATGATATCAAGGGTTGTGATAGTATAAAGAAAATGTGGGATGCTTTACACACTATCTATGGAGGTGACAAAAATGTTCTAAGAGCCAAAGCTGAAAGTCTTAGAAGTAAGTTTGATGATATGAGAATGCAAGAAGGTGAGAATATTACTCAATATCGCTCTAGGATAAAAGATGTTATTAATGCAATAAGAGGAGCTACTGGTAAAATAAATGATGATATTTTACTAAGCAAATTTTTGAGAACACTGATTCCCATCTATGCTATTAGATTTTCTGCAATACAAGAATTGAGATGTATGCTAGGAAATGATCTAACTCTTGAAGGTCTGGTAGGTAGGCTCATTGATTTTGAGCTATGTAATTTTGATAATTACAAACTTGAAAATATTGAATCTTCTTTCAAAGCTAAGATGTCATTGAAGGAACCTAACGAGAAGAAGAAGAAAAAGGTAAAATGTGTGTATAGTGATAGTGATATAGATGAGAAAGATGTAGATCAACTTGAAGCACTACTAGCAAGGAGATTTCATAGAGGTAAAGGCAAGTTCAAAGCTAAGTTATCTATCATGTGTTTCAATTGCAATAAGGTTGGCCATATTGTTTGTAGATGTCTAGAGAAGAAGAATTATAGAGATGGTGAAAAGTACAAAAGTAGAAGAGATGAAGACAACAAAGATTATAAAGACAAAGGCAAGAAGTCTTGCTACATTGTTGAAGAAGAAACAAAAGAAGGATTTGATGATCATGATGATGAAGTGGTGTATGTTGCAATAAAGGATTAATCTAATGAGAATGAGGCAACTGCACTAGTGTCTTGTGTGAACAAGAATGACAGATGGATCATTGACAATGGGTGTTCACATCATATGACTGGAGATAAAAGTAAGTTCATTACCTTGAATTATTATGATGGAAATAGTGTAAGGTTTGGTAATGATGCACCATGTCTGATAAAAGGAAAAGGTTCTATCAAACTCATAGAAAAGATTTTATGTGACAATGCTTATTATGTTGAAGGACTTAACTATAATTTGTTGATTGTGTCACAACTGAACAATTTAGGTTGTAAGGTTGAGTTTGAAAACAAAATTGCTAAGATATATGATACTGATGGAAAACTAATTGGAAAAGGTGATCAAACTAGAGGTAATCTATTCTACCTTGATATAGAGGATGCTACTTGTTTAATTGTAGAATTTGATGATGTGTGACTATGAAACAAGAGGTTATGTCATGTTAATTTTTATAAATTCGTTAGTATAATTAACATGAAGAGAGTTAGAGGTTTGCCTATGTTGAAGAAGCCTGACAATATAATTTGCAAACAATGTCAATTAGGCAAAATGACAAAGTCAAGTTTTAAGAGTAAGACTCATACCTCTAAAGGAATACTAGAGATTGTTCATACTAAGTTATGTGAACCAATTGAAGTGAAAAGCTACAAAGGAGATAAGTACATTATGCTACTTGTTGATGATTATTCTAGAATGATGATTGCTATGTTTCTAAAACAAAAACCTAATGCTTTCCAAATGTTTAAGTGGTATTTAACAAGAGTTGAGAAGGAAATAGGTAAAAATCTAAAAAATTTAAGATTTGACAGAGGAGGAGAATTTACATCAAATGATTTTGAGATGTTTTGTAATGACAGAGGAATTGAAAGGCAAACATCTCCTCCTAGGTCCCCTCCACAAAATGGAATTGCTGAAAGGAGGAACAAGTCTATAATGGACTGTGCTAGGACACTCATGATGCAGAAAAATATTGCTTTAAAATATTGGAGAGAAGCTATAAGTACAATTTTCTATACCTTGAATTGTGTGCAAGTCAAGAAAGGTACTCATTCAACACCTTTTGAACTATGGTATGGATACTCACCCAATGCAAAACATTTAAAGGTATTTGGAAGCAAGTGTTATATTTTGAAAGATTTTAGGAATGGTAAACTAGATGCAAAAAGTAAAGAAGGTATATTCCTTGGTTATTCTACAAGAAGTAAAGCTTATAAGTGTTTAAATACTAACACTAACAAAGTTGTGGAAAGTGCAAATGTGAAATCTGATGAATATATAGAAGTGTATGAGGTTGAACCTATGAAGGAACCAATAGAATACAAATCATTTGTATACTTTTATGAAGGTATGCCTACTGATGAAGATGTTGTAAATCAAGTTGCAAACCAACATCAAGTTTCAGTGACTAATGAGTCACATACTATGAATGCCCAGTTGCATTAAAAAATTGAGCTACATTCATATACCGAGTTACAAAATGAAGTTAAGGTACATTCTGATTTAGAGATTAGTGTACATGAAAGAGATGTTGAGCTACCTGACAGAGATGTACATAGCGATTCAAAAGTTGAGAGACCAAGTGAAGAAACCATAGCGAAACCAAGATTGTCTAAGTATGTCAAAAGACATTGCCCTGCTGCACAAATTATTGGAGATAAAAATGATAGACTAATGACAAGGAACAAGCTAAGAAATGATACATGTTTTTTGAGCATGGTAGAACCTAAAACAATGAAAGATGCCTTAGAGGATGTGGACTAGAGTAAAGCCATGGAAGAAGAGATTGAACAAATTGAGAAAAATAAAACATGGAGTTTAGTTCCTAGACTAGAAGATAAAAATGTGATTAGTACCAAATGGGTATACAGAAACAAGTTAGATGAAAATGGTGAAGTCGCAAGGCACAAGGCAAGATTAGTTTGTAAAGGATATGCATAAGAAGAAGGGATTGACTATGGAGAAACATTGCTCCTATTGCAAGACTCTGCATACAAAGGTTTCAAAGTATACCAAATGGATGTTAAGTCTACATTTCTAAATTGTATATTAGAAGAAGAAGTTTATATAGAACAAAAAGAAGGATTTGTTGATGCAAAAAAAAAGAACATGGTATGTAGATTACACTTATATGGTTTGAAGCAAGCACCAAGAGCATGGTATGAAAGGCTTCATAATTATCTTGTGAAAATTGGATTTGAGAGGACTGATGATAATAAAAATCTCTACTTGAAGATAGAGAAAGACAAAGGTATTTTACTATCTAAAATTTTTGTTGATGATATCATATTTGGAGGTCAAGATACTTTATGTAAGGCTTTTGAAAATTAAGTGAAGAAAGAATTTGAGATGTCTATGTTTGGAGAGATCAAGTTCTTTGTGAGTTTGCAAGTACATTAGATAAAATATGGTATATACATCACTTAGTAAAAGTATGTTAAGGAAATATTGAAAACTTTTGGATTGGAGGATTCCAAGCCAGTAAGCACACCTATGGTGACAGGACATAAATAGTCAAAGAATGATGATTCAACTGAGGTGAATCAAGTATTATAAATGTCTATGATTAGCAAATTACAATATGTAGTACACAACAAACGTGATATTGCATTATCTATAGGGATAGTTGCAAGATTCTTTGCCAACCCTAGGGAGAATCATTTGATGGTAGTAAAGAGAATAATGAGATATCTGAAAGGAACATAGGACTATAGTCTATGCTATAAGAAAAATGAGAAATTTGAATTAAGAGCTTACATTGATGTTGATTGGGTTGGAAATATTGATGACAGAAAGAGCACTAGTGGAGGAGCATTTTTCTTATGCAAAAGACTAGTTACATGGACTAGCAAGAAACAAAACTACATTTCTCAATCTACTGTTGAAACTAAGTATGTTGTTGTAGTAAATTGTACAAACATTGTATGGATCAAATAACTACTCAAAGGTATGAAGGAGGAAATCACTGATCTAGTGATACTTTATTGTGATAATACAAGTGCTATAAATATATCAAAGAATCATGTGATGCATACAAAGACTAAGCACATTACAATCAAGTATCATTACTTGAGAGAATTAGTTCAAGATAAAGAGGTGAAGATGAAATATGTTAACACAAAAGAACAAATAGTTGATATCTTCAAAAAAGCATTACCTAAGGATGCTTATGAGTATCTAATAAGTAAACTAGGGGTAATACCCCTATCAAAGGTTATCTAAGAAGCATGAGAAGTGCCCTACATCAAACAAGATTGATTGACATATGTTACATATTGATGCAGTGGATCTTACTTTAGGAATGGCCTAAAGTAATCAAAGAGCTAGAGTTACCAATCAGTCAAGCTAGGTGATAGAGGGAGCAACTGAGAATATTTATATCTACATATGAAGATGACAAGTCTTTCACATTATTGTCAAAGAGGGAGATAAAGACATTGAAATAGGTGAGATATAGTTTACCAAAGGGAAACATTGCTAAAGGAGATAAGGGAGAAATCTTGATCCTCCTGATTCTGCTGATGAAGATATAGAAACATGGAAGATCTACTCAGAGGAAGAAAGTGTACTTGTTGATTACATTTACCTAGTAAGAGGGAGTTAATGTAGAAGGAGATATAAGAAGTAATAAGAGGGAGTCATAAGGATGAGTTGATTGATTGTCTGTTGATCGAAACATAATTTTGTAACCTATTCAGAAGATGAAATTTACTAATAGAGGGAGAAATTTTAATACAAAGAGTTATTTTCTTTTTGGTATTTTGTTGGTTATGCTGATTAAGTTTTTTCAGTTTGGTTTACCATCAATGCCAAAGAGGGATATTGTTAAAAAAAGATTGATACAAGTATGAATATGTGTTTCATTCATTGTTTTTTCACTGATGTCAAACCTACTACTTGGTGGTAAGACAATTGTTTAGATTATTTGAGTACTATCATTTGTTTGATTGATGAAGAGGATTTGATCAAATGAGGTAACAATATCACTTAGAGGAAAGGTTGAGTTATGATATGGAAAAGGAGTACAAGGATCAGTTAAGACAGTGATATTATAATGCATCGATAATCTACTTAAGGTTGCAAAGGATGGTTACACTGATTAAGTTCAGAAGAACAAGTCAAACAAAGTTCTACCAAGCTTAACAATCTACACAGTAGGTGCTGAGCAAAGTTAGTGTAAGCCAAGTAGAAAATTAGTTGGAGCTGAGCAAAGTCAATTTTTAGTGTAAGATGAGTGACACAATGTAAGCCGAGTAAAGTTTAGTTGGTGCCAAGCACCAGTAAACCTTAGTTCATGCTGAGTGATTTGTTAGTGGATGTTGAGGAACACACTATGTGCTGAGCATCAGAAGTCAGTTAATGTCAAGTGTCATCATTATGAGAAAGATTGAGAATTCAATGAATATGAGCCAACAAGTTTGATTTCTTAGATTGTGTGAATCGTGTGGAACATAAGCTTGATGAGCTTATGGCACAAAATTCATGGTAAACCATTTTGAGGCGAATTCAAAGAGAATTGAAGGAGAAGTTTCTAGAAGGGGATGAATTGAAAAGAAGGGTAGATTCATTGAATCCTACCTAATCTTACCTAACCCTAATATGGATGATGGCGGATGAACAACAAAAGATCTTAATTTTCTATTTATAGAGTTGTCCAATCAGAAGCAAAGGTTGTCAAGTGCGATAACCTAAGGAAGACAAGGAGTCTAGGGTATTTCTTCATTCAGTGACCTAAGAGAAGAGACTACATTGGCAAGCAAAGCAAGAAGGCTTAAGGGTATGGATGCTTGAAGGGTGGACAAGTTGTCAGAGTTGAAGTGTGTGAAAGCCAAGCAAAATGGAGGACTGAAATAGAGATATGTAATCTGCAAGAGTGTTGTAAGTTGTTATCATATCAAACCTTACTATTACTTTCTAATCATTGTATCAGCCTAGGGTAAATCCTTTGGATTAAGGTTGACCTAACAGTCATTTGTAAATCCTTTAACCGGGTGACATTCCAAGTGAATGATCTAAATTCCTCTAACAAGGCTCACTCCTAACAGGGTGATTGAAATCCTTTAATCGGGTCACATTTAATAATGTGCATTGTAACCTTTAATAGGGTTGGCCTTTCATAGGGCATCACTTCAAAAGAGTGAGAATTAGTAGCATGCTATGGATGGTTTTTCCCAAATTGGGTTTCCATGTTAAATCATTGGGTCAAATGTGTTATTGAATATGTTATGTTTCATGTTTACATTTTTGCAAGTTGATTTGACAGTAACCTACAAGTTTAAGTGATTGCATAATTTAATAGATGCATGCATGATGGAAATGTTTTATGGATACGGGTTCACTAAGTTGTGAAAAGTTTTAATTGTACATCTGGACCTTGGATAACTTATTCACCCCACCCATCCCCCCAACCCATCCCCCCCCCGCCCTCACTCTTAGTTATTCTAAAGAATTCCAACAGAAGCCAGTGCATGTACCAAGGGAAATATAAGTATAATGAATATCATATGGTTGATATTCCTAGTTGAATCATACTTCTAATGATATGGAAAGATAACATCTAAATGGGTCATTCTCAAGAAAAACATATTGAGATGAAATATCTCTCTCTAGTGTTTGAGAGTATACTGGTGTGTTGATGTAAAAACAATCCTCCTTATCTAAGAGAGAGTGTTAAAGGTGCAACTTTAGTTAGATTGAATTGATCTAAGGTAATCATTCTATGGTTATTGGATAAATATCTTTGCCTTTGATTTATCATCATTAGAACATTCTCATGTGTGTGTGTGTGTGTGTGTGTGTGTGTGTATAAAACAAGTGTTTACATACACACACATACATACATACATATGTATATATGTACATACATAGATACATAGATACATACATATATACGTATATATGTATGTGTTTGTGTAATACTTTTAATTTGTATAATGATGATTAAAATTGCAGTTACACAATAATCAATAACCAATAATTGATCAATATTAATTTGGAATAATCAAACATTATTAATATATGCAATATATATTACAAATGGCAATTGCTTTGATGTAGATCACTTTTTGTTAAGTGATTAGGTCCTTGATGTAAATCATTGGTAGTGAATGGTTACTATTAATCCAAATTACTTGTGATTAAGCATGTAACTAATTCAGATCATATATGATCAAATTGAAATGGTGTTTATTCGTTTGTGTTAATGAATGTAAAGATATGTATCGCATGTAGGGGCATGTATGTATGTGGCTTAAGCCACGTAAAGATATGTCCCTACGTGGGACTTGTCTCTTCCATGATATATAAATACATAGAGATCACTGCTATTGAAAAATATAGTTTTGAAAATATAGTGCCATTATACTACAATAATCTGCTTCTCTTGTATACAAATTATATTTCTTACCTTATATGTGTAGCAATCACTATCATACATGTAAATTATATTGAAGGAAAATTCTAAGATACTTAAAATTTGTTCAAGATACTCATACAAAGTTGTAAGGAAGCATCAATCAATTTTGTCAACTGAGAGATTTTTTCCAATGTTCCAATTACTGATTTTTTAATCAACAAAACAATGAAGAGAGAAACAAAATAAACCATACAAGATCACATAAGAGAGCATACATCAATGAGACCAAATTTTGCATGTGGAAACCCTTGGTGAGAGGATGGGAACCATGGTGGGAGTAATATACCCACTAGCATTTTCTTGCAAGTAAAAGGGTGCCATGTTAAAGGTTGGAATTATTATTTTTAAGAACATGTCCTATTAGGAATATTTATAATCTATTAGGATTAAATAAGCCTATTAGGCTACCTTGTTAGAGGATTTAAGATCTATTTTTGAGACACACCTTGCTAAAGGATTTACAAAGACTTACATTCAAGCCTTCTTGGTTAAAGGTTTACGATTGCAATGATAAGAAATAAGACTAAAGTTTAGATCTAAAAATATCTCACACATTTCCTTGTATATCTTTTGAATGCTATGAAAAATCTTTTATCTTCTCTATCTTTATTGGCTTGCCCTGTGATACCTTTGTATCACTATCCATGCTTTCTATAACACTCTTATCACACACACGTTTATGGTGATTGGCTCTATTCTCTACAACTAGTTTTTTTCACCATTTACTCACAATAACTCTTCCTACTCAAACTACTATCCACACACGACTAAGTTTTTGATCCCTATTTTTTGTTGCAATATATAGGCACCAATACTCCATTCCAAAATCCCTCTCAAATCATGAATTCAAAATTTGAATCCCATACATGATCTTGTCATAAAATACCCACGAATACCTATAAAAGGTACCTAGCCTTGTAGGCCTACCTATTTTCCAATCACCCTATGACTTGCCTATGTCCTTCTATCCTATAATCATTTCAACATGGATGCATGTCACATCACTCTCTCTAACTTTCCTTTTGTCGTGTCATATCCTTGGTGACCCTTCGTGCATGCTCTTTGATTCATTATTTATTGTGCTTGTTTTCCTAACATGACTTTGACTAAGTCACCTTGCACACCATAACTAGTGCATACTTTTTCTGGTGGTTGCATTGACTTGCAAAATATCCACCTTCTCCAACTAGTTGCCAATCAATGACAACACTCAAAGTCTTTTTGATGCTAAACATCATTCATCACCATTTTTAAATCCACATGCCAATTTGACTACCTAAGTCCAATTATCTCCCCCTTTGGCATTGATGGAAAGACCTCTATCAACCTCGTTCTTTTGCACTTCAATTAGCTCATATGGACTTAGTTGAAAAAAATGAATGAAACTTCTCAACCATTATCTCCTTTGTTCAATCTATCTCATGGTGCACTCCCCCTATCATAATGCTTTGTTCTTCTCTTCTTTTTCCTTTTTGAGGTAAGAGTCACCATTTCAACATTTCTCATCTTATATTCCTCTTTTTCTTGGTTTTACTTCTTTTAGTAATCACCACCTCTGTTATTTACTAAAAATCTATAATCTCCTCCTTTTACCATAATATTCTTCCCATTTTTTTCCATTGAATGAAAAAGGGTAACCTATTTATCACAACTTTTCAAATACATCTTTGATGTGTTCTGGTGTAGTTTTAAGTTGGGTTCCCCATGACTCCTTCAAATTAGTGAAAGCATGTGTCTCACTCTTTATTTCTCCTAGTTACTCTTCTAATCTATCTAGAGAATCTATTAGTGGCTTTACAATCTAAGCTTTTGTAGCCTTAATGTGCTCTCAGATGATTCTTGCTAACAATGACAAGAAACATTACAACTCCCACAGTCTAACTACTCTTATATCTTCTTCTTCCCTTATCTGATTAAATAAGTAAACGATTCCTTGGAATTTAGCTATGCTCTTTTGAGATGATCTGGTCAACGGATCATAAGTTTGGGTGACTTCATGGAGCCTCTATTGAGATTTCTCTTTTCACAGTGTTAGATCACCTATGAAGGTCCTTGATATGAATAGTTTCTAGAACACTGGTGCAAAGTCCTTGAGTGCCTCTAACAACTCTTCTTTTAGTTGTGTTAGAGCTCCTTTCTTATCTTCAACAAGATTGATTTGTTTCTCTAGATTAGTCAGATTAACATTATGTTATGCAACCTTTTTCAAGACTTCTACTCTTCCATACATATGATCTATGAGCTCCTTGATATGACTTATCGGATTAGTGTCATGATTATACAAGATGGTGCAAGTTCACTAATGAGATATCTAGCTTTAACCAGTGTAACCACTCTTTTGTGTCTTTTGCTAGATAGACTATGCAAGTTCCTCTTTAGCATCTTCTTTAGACAATTCTCATTCATGCTTAGATGTGGTCGATGAGGCTAGTGTTGGTGAATCCTGTCCACTCTTGTGCTTCTTTTGGCTATCTAATTCTTCTTCTAAGTGTAATTTTAGTTTTCTTGTATTTTTCTTCTTCACACTCATATATCCTTTTGACATGCTTACACATGGCTTAGATCTCATCGATGTCTTTTCTCTTTTGGAAGATGTTACTTCTTCCTATTTACTTACTTGCTATGCTTTTGGAGTCTCTTGGCTTATTGGTTCTTCTTACCTTTGTGTGGAATTCACCATTTTTATAGTAGGCACTTTCGTGGGCATTGACTGCCTCTCGAGGGTGACTTCTGTTGATCTCATTTTGGTTTTGACAAGGTAGTGACAAAACACTTAGTCATTCTCTAGAATGATTACAATACAAGCTGAGTGAGTAGTGCATGTCGAGTGATCAGAGCGAGCCGAGCAATCAGTGTGAGCTGAGTGATTAAAGCATGTCAATCATAAGTTGCTAAACAATACATGTCGAGCAATATGACTAGTTAGTGTTGACCACCAATATGTTCCAAGAAGTCTATGCATGTCAAGTGATTTAGGTGTCGAGTAAGTAGTGAGTGTCGAGCTATTCAAAAGCCAAGTTACAAAATTGAGAGCACAGTGAAGGTCAAGCATCAGAGTCTTTGGATGTTGAGTAATTAGTCAAAGACATAGTTGTTCATAATGACACAAAATACTATGTAAACCATTTTAAGGCCACCATAAACATTACTTTTTAATTATAGAAGATAAGGATCGAGTCATATTGTGTATCCCTATGCAGTACATGCAACCAATCATATTAAGGGATGTATTAGGCAGAAATATGGATCAACCACAACCATTGATTTTGAGAAAACATAGATCTGATCATAAGGATCAAGATACAAACAACAAAGAGAAGATTTGACATTAAGCAACAAAGTGCTAACTGAAGGATCACGGTGTTGAATCATTCTAATAGGTGATGCAGAGTAAATCTCCTAATAGAGTAGTCCTAACTAGCTTTTGTAAGTCTCTTAACTGAGTGCTTACTTAATTGTGAGTTAAAATCCTTTAGCAAGGTGAGACCTAATAGTCTTTGTAAGCCTTTGATAGGGTAGACCCCTCATAGGGTAGATCATAGTTTACAATCAAACACTTTGTAACCATAATTGGTCACACTTTATAATTGCAGTACAAAAGATTTGTGGGTGTCATCCCCACCCCCATTTTATCTTCTCATTGGAGGGTTTTTGGATAACCAATTTATTGTGTTATGTGTTATTTACTTTATGCTATGGATGTGATGCATGGTTAAGTTATTTTAGTTTATATGTTAAGTTATGAGATGGATGATGGTGATATGTTTTAGAAGCAAAAGTTTTAAGTGTTGATTCACCCCCCACCCCCCTTCTCATAACTTATTTTTCCCATTTTTATTTCCAACAATTGGTATTATATCTTTGTTCTCTGGAAGGAAATTTTGACAGCTTTGGAGGTAAGATTTTGAAGATGGAAGTCTAAAAATTGGGAAAAACTATTGATAACTAGAAGATTGAAATAAAACTTGCCCTACATCAACTCAAGGAGGAAAGAGATGAATTGCAACATTCATTGAAGAGAAGGAAAGAGATAGCTATTCAATAAGATGACACTCAATATCAAGAATTTGATACTATTGGACTATTTGAGGATGGAAACTCAGGAGAATTTGATGCAGCAACTGCAGATCTGATGGAAAAGAATGGTGCCCTAAATGAAGAAGTCAGGAATCTCAAAAGGGAACAAGAATCACAATCAATACTATTGTGTGAGACAACTAAACTAAAAAATAAAGCTAGGAAGGTAGAGCCATGATTGAAGAAGATAAAAGACTTCTAGCTAATAGACTTGAAGAGAAGGCATTAGATGTGCAAAAGCTTGCAAATATGCAATTGGATATAATGAATCAATTGATGATTGCAAATCAAGAATTGAGTAGGAAAGATATTGATATTTGTACTTTGGAACACAAAATTGCCTACTACAAAATGAATTTAAGATTAAGAAGGAAAAGCTTAACAAGCTTAGTGAAGCCATCAAATACTTTGACCAACTGATGATATCACCAAGATCAAGTGATGACACTACTAGTTTAGGCTATTCCACAGCTAAAAAAGGAGAATCGTCTAAAAGTGGTGAACAAAGGAATAAGAAGGGAAAGAACATCAAGCCCACATGCCATCACTGTGGAAAATAGGGTCACACAGTAAATGTTTGTAGAAGCAAAAATGGAAATCAGAACCCTAAGTAGAAATTAAAGGGTCACTGTCACAAATGCAAGAAGCAAGGACATCAGGCACATGAATGTTGGACAAAGACTACCAACACACAAAGATTTGAAGCCTATTATTACAACTGTCAAAAGTATGGACACAAGGCATATGGATTTAGATCCAAATATAAGTGGACATCAAATAAGAAAACAAAGGTAAACCACAATGGAATTTCATATGATTGGGATTACAACACAAGGTATAGTTGTCACTATTGCCAAGAGTATGGTCACATTCTTGAATACTGCATTAGAACACATTTCAGAGGTAACTATAATAGATGGCTGAATGTGATAGTATGCTTTAGTTGTTTGAAGACTGGTCATGTCAACATAAACTTTTTAACAAGGTCACTTGCACTAAGCAATGAATTCAACAAGGGAAAATAAAAGGTTGATGCTAAAAAGGTAAAGGTGCAGATAAGAAAGACATGGAAAAAGAGCGAAGCTTTCATTACATCAAGTGCAAATGAGATCACTTCATCCAATGGATTAGGTGATCACATCACCCACAAATAGGCAATCAAGAGGTATGTGTGGAAATGATATTTGAAAATTTATATTATGCATTAGTTCCAAGAATCTAAGATTTGAAAAAGATTATATATGCATGAAATAAGATGTAATGAAATGATTTGAACCTAGAGAAAATCCATAGTTTTGTTATTTTATATGTTGTTGTCGAGCATAGAAAGTATTATAGTTGTTGCCAAGCATGAAAGGTATTTTAGTTATAGTCGAGTGATAGAGTTATGTTAGTATTGGTTGAGCTCACTATGTTAGCTGAGTGAGTTGGAAATCCTATATTGGCCAAGCTTACAACTGTGTAAGCATTGAGCAATTAATATTGAATATGAAGGTTTATATAGTTGATTTTTGACTAATTTTCTTTCACCAACAATTGAAGAGCATGAAGGTGATTGGAAAAAATATTTTTTAAGTGTTTGTGAACTAGATTCAACTATTTTTTGACATAATTCTATAGATTTGAGAGGTATTTAACTAGTGTCGAGTTGCATTGTCCTATTTTCATAAACCCTAGGAAGTGAAAAATGGTAGCTAGTTCTTCATCTACAGTCAGAAAAGAGGGGAAAGAGGTTTTTAATGTTTAGTTGATAAGCAATGATGTGAGGAAACCCCCATTTCATGCCATACCTAAAATTTCTAACATAGGAGACCCTTCTGGTGCGCTATCTATGATATGACCAAAGGTCCTAATGATTCAGGATGTGCACTGCTAATATACATGCACAATTGGTGAAGTAGGTGATATGGAAATTAGGGATAATTATAGTAAGTTATGTGATAATGGTGTTTTGAAGGAGGAAAAAAAGATTTTGGAGCTAAAATGGTTAACATGTACCCTAGACTTTCCACAATTATTCACAACTAAATGGATCAAAATCATATTGAGCAGAATACATGATAATCAAATTTTGTTAGAAAATGGACCAATCATTATCACAAAGAGGGTTGTGAATAGAGTATCATGGTACCCTACCATAGACAGACCTAAGAGCATGCAAAGTGATGCAAATGAAGTCATTGAAAAGAACATAGGTGTCATGTGGAACAAGAGAGAGATGTCAATGGACACAATTTCAAATCTCCTTGTTGCCTTTGTAGTTAGAGTGATAGCTCACAAATTCTTTTAGTCTAGCTGACTAAATAGTGTTTCCTGTATGGTAGTATATTTGGGTTATAAAATTGTTAAGAGAGATCATTCCTATGACCTTGTTGAGTTGCAACTACAAGAGTTATCAGAAAACTTGGAGGCCATTAGGAAAGCCAAAAGTGCATCATGCAAGTTTAGATCCTTAATTGTTTGCATATTCTTCTATATGCAAAACACATTCCCAACCTTTGGCAAAGTGGTATGGAAGACAAACAGGCCAGTAACATAACATATTATAGAGCTCATTGAGCAGCTAGGAGATAACTTGGAGTTAGTAATGACTAGTTACTTTGAGGATTTTAAGAAATCCATGAAATAAAGAATGAGGATTCTTGTATCTCTAGTGGAACAAGATTACAATGATGTGTGTTTCTTAGTAGATGCAAATTATACATATATGCAAGCAACATTACCTAGGGCTAGATGGTTAAAGCCCTTTCCATATGAAATAAATGTTGATGAAGCCTCGGCAACAATCACAACTCTACTTACAAAATAAATTAACAAGGATGCAACAACCTTTGGAAACTATGAGGAAGCCAAATCTAGAATTACAATCAATTTACAAGTTGCCTCAATGATTAGGAAGAAGAACAAACTATTAAAGAAGTTAAAGGATAGATTTGGTGAAGGTGATGATGATGAAGAAGAAGAACAAGGACAAGCCCCATTAAAATTAACTCAAGGCCTAGGTGAAGACAATCAAGATGATGTTGAAGGTGTCGAGAAAGAAGAAGCCAAGGAGGCACCTAAGGAAGCAAAGAAAAAGAGAAGAAAAAAGGATCTAGAAGTGGAGAAACCCAAGAAGACTGTGAAGCAATCACAAAAAAAGCATGTTGTATCTTTAACAAGGTCAAACACTAGGACAACCATTGTACAGGCTATTGAAGTTGCAAAGCCTAAAGGGAAAAGAACAATTGTCACAACAGAGCCAAGCCAGCCTACTAAGAAGACCTATAGGAGGTTGAGAAAGAAGTAAAAGAAGGAAGATTCAGATGAGGAAAAGATAGAGTCAGATGACTTGAGTCAATTCAAGGTGGTAAGCCACAATCCCTCTTCTGATATTGACAACTTGTGTGATAATATCAAAACCAATGTAGATTTTTTTGGTTTTACACATGTTGATTTTGATAAGCTAGGGAGTGTAGATAAAAATAAGGTTGAAGAAGCCATATATGATATGATGGCCTACTCCACTAGAGATTTTTGCCTCTTTACCTAAAAGTCTTTATGATCGAGTTGAGAAAAAGTGGCAATATAGTTTGACCACTGAGAGATAGATAAGAGAGGCTACATTAGCTAGAGTGATGCTTGCATTGGATAAGTAGATGGTGTCTAAAGTCATGAATAAATATAAGGGGATATTTTCCCCCAAGTAGCGAGTTTTCAATGTTTTTAAGAATTAAATAGAAGAGGTGGTGACTCGAAGCACATTGCTTTGGAAAGTCATTTATGGGTTATCCACCAAGGATATAGTAAAGAAAGGACATGGTGAGGAAAAGGATCCTGAAAAATATGATGAGGAGAAAGGTGAACAAGAATCAAAGGTCCAAGTCAAGGATGGTAATGTGGAGGGTACTGATGGAACAACAGAGGAGGCTATAGCTGAAAAAGAGCAACAAGATGTACAAGTGTCGAGTGCCAGTCCTCCACATGTAGACCAAGTGAGTCAGTAGAACTTAGTGAGCATCAAAGATGTTCCTGACACATCATCATAGAATGTTAATCCTTTGACTAAGGAGAATTTGAAGAAAATATTGAGAGACTTTGCCAATGCAACAATACTATGCACTAACCCTATATTGGTGAGAGTGGATGATATTGAGAAGGTAGAACTTGCATCTGCAAGGGAGAAACCACAAGAAACATAAAATGTACCCCATCAATCCAAAAAGGTGAAGGAAAAAGAAACATAGAATCTTCAAATAGATCAAAGTGTAAACCTAGAATAAAAGGATGACACAACACAGATACTATCTGCAATGCCAATAGTTGTATTCTAGATGAAAGAGGGAGAAGCACATCAAACAAATACATCAGTGTCAAGCCTAAACAATATAGGTTTACTAGCCTTAGTAATTATTGATAAAGATGGAGCTAAAGTGCACACAAGTTAGGAAGCAAGTCTCGTACCTATTCCATCATCACAAGATGAAATTCAAAAGGAAGGTGAAAAGACTAAAGAGTTGAAATTGACTACTACACCTAAAAAACAAATTGAAATTTAGACTCTAGTTACATTACCAGTTTCTACTACTCTCAACAATCAAGCTCTTCAAAGATTGAGTACACAAGAAACATCTTTGCAAATACCAAGGTTGGGTTGCGATACACCCATGAGTGTTGAAGCTACATCATATGGGGATGTCAGCTTAGATGAAGTGATTGACTAACCGAAGTTTGATCTTAATACAATCACTATTGAGGAGATGAAAATTCTTCAAGAAGCTCTACAAAGGAAGAAAAGTCAAGAAATACTACAGAGGGACTTTAAGAAAAAGAAAGTCTTACATGACATTAAAGACATATTCCATGATGGTTTCAGTCTCCCAAAAATCAATGAAGATAAGCCTATAATGGAGAAACTCGTCACTATTGTGGACAAGATAAAGGATGAAGACCTAGACTCTAATTTCAAATTATTAAAATGATCAGAAAGAAAATTTAATTCAAAGGTATTAGAGGAGATATCTAGTGCTATTGCACTATGATAGGTTGATCTAGCAACCAAAGTGGAAAGTGTGAAGAAGGTGTTAGAGAATATTTTCTCTCTATACACTAAGTTATGAAATGTTGATTTATTCACAAAGGAAGTTCAAAGGGCTCTTGACCAGCTGTAGGGAGATCTACAACTCATAGATACTACACTAAAATTATTTCCTGGTCAAAGTTAGACACACTTTCAGAGGTTACCATCCACTCAAGGTAGGCTTTCTGAGCTACAAGCACATGATGAAAATATCATATCTACCTTGATCAGTATCCAATACATGTTGACTCTACACATATAAGTGTTGCATAAGGAACTAGCCTATGCAAAGACACTAATGAAGAAAGATTCCCATCTTTATGCACCTGATGACTTAGTTGACCTTGCTGCCCAACTAGACATTCAATATCAATCTCTAGAGGTAGACATCAACAATTAGATGCAACATTGAAGATTATTATGAGATACACAAATCATTTTTGGATAAACACACTATAAGTGTACAAACCATATGACATAAGTGTCAAAAAATGGGGAATATGAAGTTTTGAGGATATAAGTTTTGAGGATAATGATGAAGTTTTGATAAGGCATAATGAAAATATTTACTTAGGGGGAGTAATAGAAGTAGCAATAGAAATGAAGTATTTACTCAGGGGAGTAATGAAGTCATAAGGTATGATTGATAGACAATGATTTTGCAAATTTTGAAGTTTTGAAAAATTTTGTATAGAAGTCGAGCAAAAAGGATACATTGTCTAACTTATGCATATAATAAGGATGTATATGCCATGAGAAAGTGTTTTTGCCACTTGTGTCAAAGGGGGAGATTGTTGATCTCATTTTGGTTTTGACAAGGTAGTGAAAAAACACTTAGTCATTCTCTAGTAGAATTATAGTGCAAGCCAAGTAATTAGTGCATGCCGAGTGATCAAAGTGAGCTGAGCAATAAGTGTGAGTTAAGTGATCAAAGCACACCGAGCATAGGTTTCTAGACAATACATGCTGAGCAATATGACTAGTTAGTGTTGAGCACCAATATGCGTCGAGCATATAGTATGTGCTGAGTCACTCTAGTGTCAAACAATCTATATATGCCAAGTGATTCAGGTGTCGAGAAAACAATGAGTGCCAAGCTATTTAGAAGCTGAGTTACATCATTGAGAGTACAGTGAAGGCCAAGCATCAAAGTCTTTGGATGTTGAGTAACTAGTCAAAGACATAGTTGTTTGTAATGGCACAAACTACTATGCAAACTATTTTTGGGACATAAAAAATACTTTTCGATTGTAGAAGATAAGGATCGAGTCGTATTGTATATCCCTATGCAGTATATGCAATCAATCAGATTAAGGGATGAATTAAGTGGCAATATGGATCAACCACATCTATTGATTTTGTCCTAGCCTATTCCACCCTTGTTTACTTAAGAAGGAAAACCCTAAAGAGTTTGTGTGTGCGTAAGGAGATGAATGCTAAGTGCAGAGAGAGTATTCCAAGCATTAGAGTCTTTGGATGTCGACTAACTAGTCAAAGACATAGTTGTTTGTAATGGCACAAACTACTATGTAAACTATTTTTGGGTCGACATAAACAATACTTTTCGATTGTAGAAGATAAGAATCGAGTCATATTGTGTATCCCTATGCAGTATATCCAACCAATCAGATTAAGGGATGAATTAAGCAACAATATGGATCAACCACATCTATTGATTTTGTCCTAGCCTATTCCACCCTTGTTTGCTTAAGGCGGAAAACCCTAAAGAGTTTGTGTGTGCATAAAAAGATGAATGCTAAGTGCAGAGAGAGTATTCATGGTGGCTATGGAGGCTATGAAAGAGTTATGTAATGCAGAATCAGTCTAGGAGGAACAAAGACAAGCAATGAAAGGTTAAGGAAATATAGATCTGATTAGAAGGATCAAGATACAAACAACAAAGAGAAGATTTGACATTAAGCAGTAAAGTGCTAACCAAAGGATCATGGTACTGAATTATTCTAATAGATGATGCAGAGTAAATCGCCTAACAGAGTAGTCATAACAGGCTTTTGTAAATCTCTTAACTGAGTGCTTAATTAATTCTGAGTTAAAATCCTTTAGCAAGGTGAGACCTAACCATCTTTGTAAGCCTTTGACAAGGCAGATCCCTCACAGGGTAGATCATAGCTTATGACCAAACACTTTGTAACAGTAATCAATCACACTTTACAACTGCAATAGTGAAGACTTGTGGGTGTCATCCCTACCCAAGTTTTACCTTCTCATTGGAGGGTTTCTAGGTAACCAATTTATTGTTTTATGTGTTATTTACTTTATGTTATGGATGTGATGCATGATTAAGTTATTTTAGTTTATATGTTAAGTTATGAGATGGATGATGGTAATATGTTTTAGAGGCAAAATTTTTAAGTGTTGATTCACCCCCCCTTTAGAACTTACTTTCTCATTGTTATTTCCAACAACTTGCCATAAGGGGATTTGATTCTTTTTATTTTTCCATTTCTTCTACATTCTCATCAATTCAAGCCCAGTTTGAAGTTTCTTTTCTTTGAGGTTTAGTTTTGTTGACAAGACTTGTGTCCATCATTGGTATGTCTATCATCACTGGAGAGATTTCTCTCAAAGATGTACCATCTTTTTCTTGTTGATTCTCTAACTTAGATTACTTTTCTATTGCTAGTGTATGTTTCTCTTGTGCATTGTCCTTGGTGTCTTTGTTCACATCATGTCTTTTAGGTGACTTTTCTTTGGCCAATTCCTTGGTTTGTCTCTTATCTTTAGCTTCCCTATGACAAGTCTGTGTGCTTGGCTTGCTTGAATCCTTTTCCTTTTCCTTTACCACTTGTGCCTCTAGCAATTTGTTAATCTCAACATTATTGAAGTCCCAACTAGCTCCCTATTCCTTTCTTTTCTTAGGCTTCTTTGTCCTTGGCATCATGCTTTTTCCTTTTCCTATGTCTTATTTCACTTGATTTTCATCAATCTTCCTCTTCATGCAGTACTCTTCCATTTGAGTGGCAAGCATTGTCCATATATTTTTTGCATTCTCATATGCTTCCTTTCTTGAATGGTGGTGACCATGAGGGCTGCATTACCTACCATATTCAAATCTTTCTTGTATGTGGCGATTAGTGCAACCTTTTCTTCCCTAGAGTATTATGGTCTCATTTTCAATAGTGTAGCATCCATCATTTGCTTAGATTTAACGATTCCTTATTTCTATTTCTTTGTAACTATTGTGTCCAAGTCTTTGGGCACTAATGGTCTAATATCTACTAGTGTTTTGTTGAACACTCTAATACTTTCCAAAACAACACTAACTATTATATTCTTATTGACTTTGTTGAACTTTAAAAACCTATGATTTAAGGTATTATAGTTGTCATTTTGCTTCATATCATTTACTATATTATCAACACTAAGTTTGCTACCTTCTTTTGGTGACTTCAGAGTCTTAGATTCTATTTCTTTTGTTGACACACCGTCCTCTATTTTTGGTGAAGCTTTATTTCCTACCTTGCCATTCTTCTTTCTTTTGTAAGTCTCAACTACTAGAGGTTTGATGCTCCTTAGTTTCCATTGTTGGAAATATGGTCAAATAGATGTCTTTATGGTTGTCATTTATGGAAACATACATTCATCATTTCATTTATGCATTTAGTGTTAGAAAATTGTCTAAGTGTTAGTTTGCAACAACATAGTGAACAGATGTTAAGTGTGCAGACGAATCATTATGAGTTAGCTCATGTGCAGTTGAGGAAAGATTCATCATAGTATCATGATGACATGTACCAGTGTGCAAGTACGTACGCACAATACGGCATGAGATATGATTAAAATACCAGTGTGGATATTTAATAGTGTAGAACAGAGCATAGAAGAGAATTGTATTGTATGGCCTTAGGAATTATTTTGGTTACGAAATAATTACTAAGTTATGATGAGATGGCTATGTGGATATTAATCCATAAGTTATTTATATTATGTCAAGCATGTGAACACATGAAGGCTAACTGAGTAGAGTTTTACAAATATGTAAGTATAAGTAAGATCTTATCTTGCAAAGATAAGTGTGTTATCTATGATAGACGAGCAAGTGTTATGAGATGTGATATACTATACAAAGAGCTTGGAATATTTTGAGCCTTGTGTGATGTCAATTCTTATGTATGATTAGAACAAGTGTGAAGTACAATAAACAACAAGTTTTGTATGTATATCTATTCTTGTGAAGAATTGAATTGTATAATTGCATGTCTGGGCAACGGGCTCTTCTTACATACATTGTATTTGTTCTACAAATTCCTGACAGGGTTGGAGAAATTCCTAATAGTGTTGAGGCTTCTAACAAGGCCTAGTCTACTAATAGGGACTCAAGACACTATATGTATTTAATAGACTCCTAACAGGATCCTATTGTTTAGTGAATCATCTAGTGGGTATCATCCCCACTGGGGTTATCCCTTGGCCAAGGTTTCCCTAGTTAAAAAATAATGGTTTTATGAGTTATCTATGTGCATGGTTATATTTACTATTCAACATTGTTGGTTTACTTTCATATGCAAGTTATAAAGTAATTAATAATATTCAGTTGTGGGCACAAGTTTGTAGAATACTAATTCACCCCCCCTCCCCCCTCTTAGTATTATCTATTTCTAACATCCTCCCCCTAGTGGTGTCTTGTGCTAATTAAAGTTTGGGTGAGGACTCCACATTCATCTTTTCTTGTGTCTTCGGTTAAGGACTTGTGATGCAGGAGCATCTTGGGTACTTTGGAAATCTTGCATCAACCAAAAAGTTTTCATGTTTATCATTCTTAATTTTTGTTCAAGGAATGACTTTTGTTGCTCATATTTTCTCTTTCTCTACATTTAGCTCCTTAATGTGGACCTATTATTGAACTTGTACCTAAGTTCATCAAAACTCATTCATTCATATATGGGAGTTTTTGTTCTCTTTGTTTATGGTGTGCTTGTTTCTTGGAAGCTCGAATAACATGTAGGTTTGACTTAGGTGAGGTTATGTTTGGGATCAAGCCTTTTCATAGCCTTAGATTTTGTTCTTGGATCATGTATGGACCTATCCTTGTCCCCATAAAAGTTAATTTTCTAAAGTGTGAGGTCGTTGATTTCTTCTTTTGGGCAGGACCTATATTTTGTAATAATCTGTTTGACACGCTGACTTGTGGTCTTGTTGGCTATAAATTTGAGATCTAGGATTAGGAAAAGTAGAATTAAGTTAGATAGAAGGAAGTAACAAGAAGTTAGCTTTGTAAGCCTAAGATTCTAAGCTTAGATATTTTAATTTTAATTAATATGGTTGTAACTAGGTAGACATTATGCCTGGCATGTCGAATGAAGATTGTCTCATCATATATGCATTGATTCCTATATAATTTCTTGTGGTGTCTCCTGTATTTTGTTGGACTCCATGTGTAACTTAAGCAAGGATAGCTTGGGACTAGTCCTTAATTCCTTCCTACCTTAGGTCAGGTGATATCAAAGTGAAGGTTTCTTTCTTTGCAATGTTTTTAGATTGTGGAGAAACTTGATTGGATTATTTATAGGGCAAAAAATCTAATTTACAACCTATAACTTGTAGAGGGTTACTATTCTTGCAGGAACTATTGTTAAAATAGTTCAAGGTAGAGGAAATGAAGACAATGCAATTATGGACATGTTGAGACAAATTGCAACTATACTTGAAGCTATTGAAATAATCTAGAGAAGGGGAGTACATCTTGAAGATGTTAGTGATGAAGAAGAAGAAGGATCACCTAACCTTGAACCTGAAGAAGAACAAGATAAAGAAATACTTTTAAGGCTTTGGCTAGAGTGAATTAAAGACCTATTTTTAAAACTTTCTTCCTATAGTGGAAAGCTTGATAATGATGCTTTATTGGATTAGATCTATGAGATTGAGAAGTACCTTGATTATGAGAGTATTCTTGAAGAAAAGAAGGCAAAGTTAGTAGCTACAAAGTTGAAAGGACATGCATATCTTTAGTGGGAACACTCGTAAACTTTTAGACAGAGAAGAGGGAAAGAAAATATCAAGACTTTGATGAAAATGGTTGGAAAGTTGAAAAATAAATTTGTTCCTATTGATTATGAAGTTAATTTGTTGAGAAGAATACAAAATTTGAGACATAAAGACATGACTTTGAAATATTATATTGAAGAATTCTATAAGTTAGAGATTATATCCAGACATGTTGATGATGAGGTTGAAAATGTTCTTAGATACTTGAATGGTTTGGGGACTTCTATACAAGATGAAATTAGTTTTTTGAAAATTGAAAGTGTTGAAGAAGCATATCTCTATCCATTAAAGGCTAAAGAAAAGTTTGTAAAGAAGTAAGAGCATAGACAAAGGACAAGAGGTGGAAGATTTTAGGGAAGTAGAGATAGATATTATGGAGAAAGTAGTAGATGTAATAATACACCTAATGACAAATGAAAATCATAATGGAAAGAAGAAAATGGAAGCAGAGAAAGAGGTATCAACACTAGAGGTAATTATTTTGGTTACTCTAGGAATAACAATATTAGTTAGAGGGAAGATATATATTGGTTTAAAGGTACTTGTTTTAAGTATGGGAAAGAAGGGCATAGAGCTTTTGAATGTGACTTTTCTAGTAAGAAGACATGAAGTAGTAGCATAAATGCTTTGATTCTGGAAGAAGCTATTGATGTACCTAATGGACCTAACAAAGGATATAATCTAATGGCTAGAAGAACCTTTTGGAATGAGAAATTGTATGAAGAACCTATTTTGAGGAAACATCTTTTCAAAACTAGATGTAAGATTGAAGGAAATTTTGGCAAAGTAATCATTTCCAATGGTAGTTTTGATAATTTGGCATATAAGGAGTTGGTATCTCAATTAAAATTGTAGAGATTGAGACACTCTAACCCTTATGATTACATTGCTTAGATCAAAGATGACCATAAGATACTAGTAAATGAACAATGCCTTGTGAAATTCAAGATTGCAAGCTATTTTGATGAAGTTTTGTGTGATATTATGATTTGTTGTGGCCTCACAATGCATGCCCCATTTTGAGTCACAAAATGGAAAACCCCTAGTTTCAAAATTCCCTATGAGGCATCTAATCCAAAGCCTTGGTCATTCTGGACCCTTGCTTTGGTCTAGGTCAAACCCTGGTCTTTGATCAAGAAGGTTTAGGCAGTCAAACATAGGTAAAAAATCAAGTTTAGGATTTTATTGTACTTAAAGTGTGCATGTGTGCACTTGCGCACATGTGCACCTCACCCTCACTCCAAGGATGTACACATGCACATGTGCGCACCCTCGGGGATGCACACCTGTGGAGGTACACACTCCATTCCCTGCCCCTCAGTGACCTATATTCTTAAGACCCCCTCACAATGCACTAATGCGCATGTGCGCACATGCACACCATGCACACCTTGTCAAGGTGTGCAAGTGCGCTAGTATGCAGCTATGCACTTTGCTATTTCCAAGGAAAATTAGCACACTAGCACACCTTCCAAGGTGCACTAGTGCACAAAACTAGCTTCTTTTGGGGGAAAACTCCATTGTCTTCTCTATTTTGACTGTTGTTGACTCATTATTTTTGTTAACCTGAGTCTTATGGAGTCCTCTTTTGGGTTTTTCAACGTAAGACAACTAATGTTTTCTTTTTTGTGTAGATAAATTGACAACCTCATTGTCCATAGCACAAAAAAATCCATGGTATTACATGTGCATGGTATTGGATAACTTGTTCAGATCATAAATTTTGACATAGAGCTCATAATTCAAAATAATTTACACGTTGGAAAGAAGAACTAAAAATGTAATTTTAGTTCCTAAAATAGTGAGGCTTTGGCTTCCCAGTTTTAGGGGCTGATTAAAGTTTCAACTTGAAATTTTGAGCATAAGACTTTCGAAAAAGCTAGTTAAAAAGGCCTAGAAAAGCTTGTCTAAAAATTATGAAAAAGTTTCAAACATTTGATCATTTTGGATAATTTGGATCACTTGGTATCTAACCAGGAAGGATTGCGTAGTCAGAGAGAAGAAAACAATCAAGGAATAGACTTCATAGTACATGAAGGTGTGGCACATAACATGTAAGTGCACAGATTATCATAACATCTTCATTATTAGAAGCAATAGAGATCTTACCTAAGTTGGTAACCTTCACCTTCAAAGGAGTCACACATAAGCTTTGATTCATGAATTTACATTGAAGATCAAATATACAAAGGTTAGACACATAGACCAGAATAGTTCCTCATCTTATGAAACTATTAATGATAAGCTTCAACACATGTACTTTGAGAGTTCAGATAGAAGAAGAAGGAGTTCAATTTTATGACAATGTTGGGCTATCAAGAGGGTATAAATCATCAAAAAAAGAAAAATAAGTACACAAGAGTACTCTCAAATCTTGTTTGAGAAAAACCCAGAAACCATTTTCGAAACAAAGAACTTTGATTTTTTGGTGAATTGAGCACCTTACACAAATTCCCTGAAGGTGTGAAGGTGCACAAGGTGCACTATTCACAAAGGCGCACCAACAATTTTGAAGAAGTAACAATGCACCGATAGTTAACTACCAGTTCCTAATTTAGAGCTTTCCATGCACTGAAAACACATTCTAACGACAATTCAACTCCTAGAAACACCCAGAGAAGGTCAAGCTTCCATTTTTAGAGCTTCCAGTGACTCTTAGATCCTCTTGCAGTTTCCTTCTTCTTGTCTACTTCTTATTTTATTGTTTTAAGTCATGTAAAGGCTCATGCACCCATTAATTGATATAAAGAAGGGTGGAGACCTACTTAGTACCATTTAGAGAGTCAGTTTGTATATAATTAGATTTATTTTATTAGTTTAAAGCATATGTTTGCATTCTAAGAGCTCTCACTCTCAACACAAAAAGAGGAGATGTTTTCTTATAAATACATGGACGCAATATGTACTCCAAGTTGTTATTTTGATGCAATAATATATTCTATTGGTGCTTCCATTCTGAGTGTAGTTATTCTTGCGGGAGTGTGTTATTTTTGTCAATTCATGTTCATGAATAATAATGGAGACAATGGTTTTGTTGTGTTTATTTTATTGTGTGATCTTTTAGTTCTGGTGTTTGCCTCATGTTAAAGAATTCTATTGACATACTGAGTTGGAGAAAAGATCACCTATTATTCCTACATAGCTTCTTGTCTCGCATGAGCGGACTTTCCGTCGCCTTGTGATTTGATGAGAAGTGAAACATCTTTATGTTATTATTGAATTCCCATTGATGATTGCATCAGTGGAATTGAGGAAGTGCTGCTACTATTTTCATTGGTTTCCTACCTGATCTTTCCCATGATTTAACTCACAGACTTGTTGTTACCATGGTTTATGTCTGTTAAGAATTTCCCTTTCAAGTTATTTTCTTTAATATCTCATTACCTTATCTTTGTTATTTTCTTTTCTAACACTTGGTTAGAATATGAATTCATATAGGTGCATCAATAAATTGTATTCACCATAAAACATAAAATACCAAAAATATATCTCTTTTGTGGTTACTTTTCAAAACAACAGATTAAACATCTTATCTGAAATTGGTTCGAACTAGAAAAGGCCTCCTCATGAAAAAACACATTTATCTTTAATTGAGTGGATTCTAGTAGTTTGTAAGATCACCCAAAACCTTGGAGTTGATCCTAGATTAGCTTTTCAAGAGAGGAGTTTGAAAGGATTCCCATCGTTAAGCATCGTGCAAAATGACAACTCAACAAGATTGTTGTCATATTCTTTTGGGAAGACCTTGGTAATATGATAGAGAAGCTTAACATGATGGTAGATTAAATCAATAAAATATTTGGGATAATGGGAAGAAACGAGTATTATTTCCTTTAGTAGAGGAACTTGAGGAAAATCACTGCACTATAGTTAGAGTTTTCTTGGTTGAAGGAAATTAGTTTGTGAAAGACATGAAGAAACATAATGTTTTCTTTGCTTTAATCCCTAGGGAGATTGAGAAACAAGATGAACTTGAGCATGTACCTATGGTTAGATCTTTGTTGATTGAGTTTTAAGATAATATTTTGGATAATTTATTTGATGGAATACCCCTTGTAAGAAGTATAAGTCATTGTATGGATTTGATACTTGGAGCTTGTTTGCCTAATAAAACACCACATAGACTAACACCTCCATAAAATGAAGATTTGAATAGACAAGTGGAAGAATTTTTTGAGAAGGATTTAATTAGAGAAAGTTTGAATCCTTTTGTAGTACATATTTTAATGACACCTAAGAAGAATGGGGAATGGAGAATGTGCACTGATTCTAGAGCTATAAATTGAATACCAATAAAGAATAGCTTTCCTCTGCCTAGGATGGATGACATTATTGATAGATTAAGTAGAGAAAATTATTTTACAAAGATTTATTTAAAAAGATGGATATCATCAGATTAGGATTAGAGAAGGGGATGAATGAAAGACTTCTTTTAAGACTAATGAAGGTTTGTATGAGTGGTTGGTTATGCCTTTTGGTTTAACTAATACACACAGTACTTTTATGAGGTTGATGAATGAGGTTTTGATCTTTTTTGTGTAAGTTTGTGAATGTATACCTTGATGGCATACTAATCTACATGAAGACTAAATAGGAACACCTAGTGAATATCTAGCGAGTATTGTATAGGCTAAAAGAAGAGAAGTTGTTGATAAGTTTGAAGAAATGTTCTTTTATGAAGGAGGAGATTGTATACCTCAATTTTGTGATTTATGTTGATGGATTGAAGATGAATCCTAAAAAGTAAAATCTATTCCAAATTATCCTATTCTTGAGAATGTGGGAGAAATTAGGTCATTTCATGGATTGGAAAGTTTCTATAGGAAGTTTATTAGAAATTTTAGTTCAATATGTAATGTGATGATAGAGACAATGAGAGGTGATGAGAAGGAATTTAAATGGACACATGGTGTGAGGCCTTGCCCTAACCCATCATAGCATAGATATTATATTTCAATTTTGTTATTTAGGACTAGATATCTCAACATATATTTTGATACTTGGTGGACAGTAAATTTTGCTACTTATCCGATGATATTTACCTTGTGATTTTCCATTATGATCTGTATCGGGACTTAATTGATAGTCGATTAATTAATGGATGTTTAATCAGTACTTCATTATTATGATAGAAAATGAAATTTTGTTGTGATTCATATGCTTAAATTGATCTTGCTAGGAAAGTTAGTAATATGCATATTTTTGAGGTTCAATGATTAAATGTATGTAAGCAAAAGATGGAGAATAGGAAGTTAATTATGAAATGTGTTATATGTGAAATGTGGAATAATGAAATTATCATGTATCTTTACTTTCATGTGCATTTTATATGTGACTTTTCATTGGATTATTGATGCTCGAGTTTAGTGTGTAGGAAAGGAACCATGGAAACATAATGGAGAAACAAGGTATAAACATATGTTAATATGACACTACCAAGGTGAATCTTTAGAAGATTCATAGACTTTGTTGTGATGTGTTTATTTTGTAAATGTGATATGTATGTGTGTAGTATGTATTTCATAAGTGGATTCAGAACATGTCATGTGTGATGTATAGTGAATTTTGGTGTGTCACTTGACACTTGTACTCATTATGTGAAAATGACATGTTCTCTGAAGATGGATCATGTAGCCACCTTATGTCGAGTTTAAATTCCTTAACTGAGAAATAGACTTAATTGCCTTGATTTAGTAAGGGAACAAGGGATTACCCCATAAGAGATTTGAAAATTATATTTTACCTAGCATTGTGAGGCCAAAAAGTAGCTCTAAGGTGTAATTGTGATGAAAATAAACCCTACCCATGATAATACTTTAAGTTAGGAGGCTATTAGTGACCCCTAGGGTGCCTAGAAGACCTAGGAGACTCCAAAAAGAATGCATTTTATATTGAATCCGAAAATTGGATTCATATATAGAGGCATGGCCAAACTAGAAACCCACTTGCCCACTCTCTAACTTTAGAGACATTTAGGGTTTGGAGGAAGAGGATAAGGAGCTCTACTAAAAATTTCATTTTCCATTGCTTGGAGCAAGGTTGGTATACATGATCCATGGTGTCTCTTCATTTCCTTATAGTTTTGTTATGGTATTTTTTTCATGGCATTGTACGATGGATATGGTGTTCTTCATTGCATTGTGGATTTGTTATGGTGTAAATGTGGTTTGAGAAGCATCTTGTTGAATGTGTGTTGAATGTGAGAAGTTTTATGAGTTTTCCTCTCTTGAACCTTATTTTTTTTATGTTGATTGTTTTTGTTGAATGGGTGTGAAGCATCACTCACCTTTGGGAGGGAAGAGATGCTTGGGTGAAGGGGTTAGTTGGGCTCACCCATGTAGTTGAGAAAACTCTCCCATGTGTGGAGATGATTTTGATGTGTTTCAATAGAATATGGTCTTCATGATTACTTGCATTCTTGGGAGGTATCAAGAGGTGTATGAAGAAGGAAGAAATTGTTAACCCTTGAAAGGGCATGTTACTTATGAGAATATGTGAATATATGTGATTCATGGATTTGAAATTCTCCTCATGGAGAGAGCCCACCTTCACCCTATATCTTGATTCTATGGAAGAATCTATGTGCAAGCCTTGGTATGGCATGTATTGTGAAGTGTTATCCTTGTGTTGTTATAGTTTGCATGGTATATGAATGTGAAGGTGTGCAACCGTTTGTGCCTTGTTTCCCTATGCTTAGTGGGTGGCCTCCTTGAGGCCTAGGTTGGGAGGTGAGCCTCCATGGTTCCTCATTCTTGTCTCTCTTTTGCAGGTTTTTACTTGATGATCTTGGAAACTTGAAGCTCATGTAATTTTTTTTTCCATTTCATAGGAGAAGAGAACACTATTATTTTTGTATTAAAATGGAGTGCAAATCCAACCTGTTATGTGATTATATTGTGTTGGCAGAATGTTGTCTTGTTCCATTCCATTTGTTAATAGAGAGATTGTGAGTCTTCTATGTAGTGAGAAAATATATTTCTATCATGTATGTTTCAAATTAATGTCTTCACCACCCTATGTTCATGTATGAGAAGAATGTATTATGGAAGGAATGAAAGATCTTTGAAAGAAAATTTTGTTGAATTGTAGTTGTAGTTTCATTTTATTGGATATGAACGTGTTGAAGAAAAGAATTAAGTGTCATGGTAGACATTAGAAGGATGAATAGGAGATTATCGTTTTGTTATTCTTATTTCCTCAGGTCTCATATGTATAATCTAGATGCATTTGTGTTTAATCTCAAATTATATCAAGTGTAGAATTTGTTGCTAAAGGATAATGAATTCATAAACATGATGAGTACTTCATAATAAAATTGGAATAATGGAAGTTCATGAAGTTACAAATAAAAGATTGTATTATGTCTCATGCAAAAGTATCTTGCAATTTAATTTGATAGTATTAAGGCATTTTTTATATTTCAGTCATAGAATTCACTATATGGAATGAGCATTGAAATTCATAATGTAATATTCAAATTATGACAATTCAATTATAAGTAACCATAGAGAAATTGTGCGGAAAATAAAGCAATAAACTCAACCTAGAAGCAAAGTGCCTATAGATGAATATTTAGTTTTTGGAAAATGTATGGGCAAAACCAAATATTGTCTCATCCAATATAGGTCAATAAAATAATAGACCCTGAATAAAATAATAATATCTTGAAATTAATAAGTTAGAAATAAATCATTTCCAAAATCTTCCCCCTTAATAAAGTGTCAGACTTGAGTGGTGATATATATATATATATATATATATAGAGCAAGAAAGAAAGAAATCTTTTATAATCCTAAACTGACCTAACATAATAAACAAGGAAATATACTATTATGTTCTAGCCCATTTCCTCTTACCTAAGTGTACCACATCTCATTCCATCCAAAAAGTAACCCCAAGAAAAAAAAAATTAATAAGTAAATGATGATGGGATGCCCCTAGGCGGCCATGCAAATGATTGACCTTGGGGAATGAAACAAAGCATTTATGCTAAGTTTGACATGGGAAGACTTCCTCCCTAGGCACCTAGTCTTGGGAGATACAACAAACATTTAAGCAAAAACTTGATTACTCCTTGTCCCACACCTAGGAATAAGAGGAAGTGCTTGGGAATGTTTTAAAGTAATTTAAAACTTGTTTTTAAGCATGCTGCAATTTATTTCAGCACCCTACATCCACTTGTGATGGGACTAGAGACATCCCACTTGAATGGGGTAGGTGGGAGGATTCCTAGAAAAATTTGCTAGGAAATTGATTGGGAATGTAGGAAAACTTAGGAAAATTTGGGGGGGGGGAGTATATTATATTAAAGTAATAGTTATATGGGTGGGGCATAGATATATAGGAAGGTAATGTAATTTGTTTTTTTTAAAATTAATGTCTTATTTTCTATTTGAGCCTTGATTAGATGGAGATTAAATTTGGATATAATATATTATTAAGATAAATAAAGGTAAGTGAAATTAAGGGTTATTAAATTAATAAAATATGTTGCTCAATGGGATGGTTAGGAATACATTATATTAGTGGGAGTTATTAAGTTTTCCTTTAATTAAATAAACAAATAAAAATATTATTAGTAATGCTAGCCTTAAATATTTATGTCTTTTTTGAAGTATCTTATTAATTCAAATTAATTAAATGTATTGGTTTACCCTTGCAATTGGGGGTTGAAACTATTGATTGATCAATAATGTTGGAACTGATTGAAAAGATCATGAGGGTGATTGTTGGAAATGACTGAAGAGATCATATATAAAAAGTAATGGAACTGTTAAAGAATGTTCTCAATCATTGTTTTGTCATTGATGTCAAACTTGCTACTTGCAGGAATGACAATTGCTTTAGTGATCCAAATACTATCAATTGGTTGATTGACAAGGAGGAGGCAATCAATAAGATGCAACTAGAACACCTAGAGAAAGGTTGAAGTTATGATGTTGTAATGAAGTACAAAAATTAGCTAAGTCATTGATGAAAAAGTGTATTGATGACATACTCTAAGACACAGAGAATGGGCACACTGAAACATATCAAAGATGTAAGGTTTTAGCTAAGTCATTTGTAAAGCCTAACTAAGTTCATTAGAGAGAGAGAGCCGAGCAAGCAAGTTAGTGCCGAATAGATTCCTAGTTGAAGCCGAGCAAGTTCAACTTCAAGTGCCGAGTCAAGACAACAAGTGCCAAGTGAATGTTAGATGCTGAGTAAATATCAGATGTCGAGTGATCTTCAAATGTCGAGTAAAGATCAGATGCCGAGTAAAGATCAGATGTCGAGCGAAGATCAGGTGCCGAGCAAATACAAATGCCGAGTAACACAAAGATGCCAAGCATCAGTAAACCAATAGTGCCGAGTTGCTACATTATTTCAAAGATCGAAGATTCAAGCCGACAAGGTTGTTATCTTGAATTCTGTGAATCAAATAGAAGACAAGAGTGATGAGCTGGTGGCACAGAACACCATGTAGAACCTTTTTGAATAATACAACTGGACTCTAGATGAAGTTTCTAGAAAAGAGCAAGATATGGGGTAGATACATTGTATCTTACCTAATCCATTTGAAACCCTAAAGTTGGAGAGGGAGAATCGAGCGGCAAAGGCAATCCATATTTCTATTTAAGGAGTCATAAGGTTACGAAGCAAAGAGAGAAGAGGTCAAGCATGAAAGCATAAAGTGCTGAAGGAGGTGCTAAGGAGTAAGAAAGCACAGTTACTCTGCTTCAATAGATGACCACAGATATGATTGCATTGGTATGATGAGTAAGAAGACTCAAGGAGATGAAGCTTGAGATGACAAGCTATTAGAGCTGAAGTGATTAAAGCCAAGCAAAGGATTGAGCTAAAGTGTGATCTAAAATCTGCAAGATATGTTGTAAGTTGTATTAGATCGAAAAACCATTATTGTTACTTTCTAGCAATTGTAACAGTTAGTTTAAATCCTATGGACTTAGGTTGGTTTAATAGCCATGTTGTGAATCCTTTAACAGGGTGACATTCCAAGTGAATGTTCTAAAGTCCTTTGACCAGGCCCATTCCTAACAGTATGGTGAAATCCTCTAATAAGGTCACATTTAACAGTGTGTTGTAAGCCTTTAATAGGGTAGGCTTTTAACAAGGCATCACTTTAGAAGAGTGAAAATCAAGTAGCATGTTACTGGTGGTTTTTCCCAAATTTGGTTTCCATGTAAATCATTGTGTCATGTGTTGATCTTGTATGTTTTATCTCTACATATTGATTTACTGTAATTTTCTAATCTTGGATGGATGAAAAGTTTGTGGATTCACTATAATTTGAGAAAAATATTATTAGGGCATTTAGACCTTGAATAACTGATTCACCCCCCCCCTCAGTTATTCTAAAGAATTCTAACAAAATAAATGAATAAATGAATAAAGAATTAATTTTCAATACCTAATTTTGAACCTAAATTAGATAAGTAAATAAATAAATAAGTAACCTTAAATTATAACCAAGTAAATAATAATAATAATAAAATATCATCTTAACATAGTATTGCAAACATTATAGACAACCAGGCCGACATGGAAGACTTGATTCCAGATTTCGAGTGGAATGATCTTCGTCCCATTAGCTAGCTTTAACATCTCCAAGTTTTAAGTATAGATTAGGCATTTCTTATTTAATTGAAGATTCAAACAGTTGGCAATGTTTGACATAACCCGTAACCTTAGAATGCAGCTTATTCACATTC
The DNA here is from genome assembly GCA_028749045.1 of Cupressus sempervirens. NCBI lineage: Eukaryota > Viridiplantae > Streptophyta > Pinopsida > Cupressales > Cupressaceae > Cupressus > Cupressus sempervirens. Next base: position 545,862,573 of record CM053788.1, read on the forward strand.
AGTTATAACAGTGTACCATTCAAGAATAATCACAGCCTGATATGAGTTTAAACCCATTCAAATTTAGCATCAAGTCATTCGACTAAATTATAACATTAAAATTTCTATAAAAAAAAATTTGTGGGCATGACACATGGAACATATAAAATCTTTGAAACATCAAAGGAAAATGTCACAGAATTATTTTTTCTCGCTTTACTTTATTTTAGCAAAGTTTTTCAAGTTGACTGTAATGCTAGTGGGGATGCCATTGGTGCCATTTTGCATCAAGAAAGTAAGCGTATAACTTTCTATAGTTGAAAGTTGAATTATTCTACTAGGAAATTTAGTCTATGATCATGAATGTTACACAATTATTCAAGCTTTGAAGAAATGGAGACATTATTTGATGCCTAGAGACTTTGTATTTTACATTGATCAAAAGGCCTTACAATGTTTGGAAATTTAGAATAAGTTGAATCAGAGACATATGAAATAGGTTGAGTACATAATTTTTTTTCTTTTGTGTTGAAACATAAAGAGTGGATAGTCAAATAAGGTAGTAGATGCATTCAGAAAAAGAAGAAGCTTATTGATAGAGATGAGAATTGAAGTACTTGGGTTTGAAGATTTGAAGAACTTGTATGAAACTTACCCTGATTTTGTAGAACCTTGGAAAGTTTTTAAAAATCATATAAAATATGAGCAAGATAAGTGGGTTGACTATTTTATTCAAGAAGATATTTTTTAAAGGATTTCAGTTGTGTGTACTAGGAGGATCTATGTGAGATAACACCTTTAAGGAAAAACATAACAGAGGACTTGCTAGAGATTTTGGGATTGATAAGACAATATAGTTGATTTTAGAGAGATACTTTTGGCCAAAGTTGTAGTAGGATGTTTAGAGAATGGTGAGGAGTTACAAAATTTGTCAAGTAGCTAAGGGAACTAGTCAGGATATTAGATGGTATACACCTTTTCCTATTCCTATTAAGCCTTAGGAAGATATCAGTATGGACTTTATTATGGGATTATCTAGAACTCAGAGAGGTAATGGTTCAACCTTTGTAGTGGTTGACATATTTTCGAAAACAATACATTTCATACCCTGTAAGAAGACATTAGATGTAGTACACCTAGAAAATTTAGTTTTCAGAGAGACTGTGAGACTACATGGATTACCTAAGACTATTATTTCAGATAGAGATACTAAGTTTACTGGTTATTTTTAGAACACTTTGGAAGAAGTTGAATACTGAGCTTAAGTTAAGTTCTACATTTCATCCATAGATTGATAAATAAATTGAACTTGTAAATTGAAGTTTGGGTAACCTTTTGAGACGTTTGATTGGAGATAAAACTTCTAATTAGGACTTATTTTTAATACAAGTAGATTTTTCATATAATAGTTCAATGAACAAAAGTACTAAGAAGGATCCTTTTGATATTTTGAATGTCACAAGTCTCAGAGGAACTACTGAGTTGAGGAAGTTGGATATTGAAGTGCAGAATAGTGCTGAAGTAGAAGAATTTGTGGACTTTATGAAGAATTTGCATGAAGAAGTAAAGAGTAATCTACATGATAGTAATCAAGGATATAAGGAAAGATAAGATAAGAAGAGAAGACATAATACTTTTGAATTTGGAGATGAAGTGGTGGTACATTTGAAGAAGAACATATTTCCTATTGGGGCATATAATCGGTTGAAGATGAAGAACTTGGGCCTTGTAAGATCTTGAAGAAACATGATAATGATAATGATAATTCTTTTGAAGTTGAATTGTCTAAGGATATGGATATTTCACTTGTGTTTAGTATTTTAGACATCTTTGAGTACTACAAATATGATGAATATACATCAGATAAATATGATTATCCTAAGAAGAAGATAGGGGGAGCAAAGATAATTTTGGATTCTAGTGTCACTAATAGCACCAGAGGAAAATATTACAAATAATACTTTAGTGGAAGTATAAACCTATTGAAGATATTTCTTGGATATCTCAAGATGGTTTAGATCCTTATTATACATCTCAGATCACTAAGGCTTCCTGATGTGGACATTAGTCCTTATTTACCCTAGTTGTTTGATGTAGGAGCATATTGGGTACATTGAAAATCTTGCATCAACCAAAAAGATTTCCTATTTATTATTCTTGTCTGTTGCTTGAGGAATAGCCTTTTTTTTTTCGTGTTTTCTCTTTCCATGTAGTTGGCTCCTTAATATGGACATATCGTGTATCTTGTACCTAAGCTTGTAGAAACTAATTACTTCATATACAATTTGTATCCTTCTCTTTGTTTGTGGTGTGCTTGTTTGTTGGCATCTCAAGTAATGTGTGAGTTTGGATTCAACGAGGTTTTGTTTGGCATTAAAGCATTTTGTGGCCTTGGGGTTAGTTTCTTGGATCATGTGTGGACCTATCCTTGTTCCTACAAAAGTTAATTTGTTGAAGTGTAGGGTCATCAATTTCTCCTTTTGTACATGACCTATATTTTGTAATAATCTACCTAACATTCCAAATCATGGTCTTTCTAGCTATAAATTTGAGATCTAGGATTAGGAAAATTAGAATTATGTTAGATAGAAGGAAATAAAGTTTGCTATGTAAGACCAAGCTTCTAAGCTCTCAACTTGTAATTTGAATGTATATGGTTGCAACTAGGTAGGTCTGCTTGGCATGTTCAATAAATATTGTTTCATATGTATCTGAATTGATTCCTATATAATTTCTTGTGGTTTCTCCTATATTGTATTGGCTTCTATATGTAACTCTAGCAAGGGTATCTTAGGAGTGGTTCTTAACCCCATCCTTACTTTTGTGAGCTTTCCTTAACTTCATTGATTAGTTATGCCTCTACCCCACTGACTTCCTCCTTGTTAACTTATTTGGAGTCCCAACTTTTATTCTTCCTCTTTAATTTCCTACTCTCTGCAACTATCTCCTGCTACTTCCTATGTTGTTCCTTGATCACTGCAATTTTTTTAAATGTCTTTCCCTTTATTTCAATAAGAATTGTGACCAAAATCCCAATATAATCCCTAGTTAACACTTTGTCAATCTGATATGGTAGTTTTGTCAACTAGTGGGTTCATGAATGAACCTCTTGAATCATGCATGTGTGTGTATTAGCAAGGAAGCATACTTCTTGTTTATATTCTTCTACCAATGTAAAGGGATTCTCTCCCTCCATTGAATCTCCATCTGGAAATTCTTAAAATATCCTCCAATAGTTCATCTCCCTAATAACTATAGAACTTGATAATCTGGGTAGAGATAGGTCTATCTCTTTTCCACTCAAATGTTTTGTATCTAGGGAATTATTTCCTAAAATAAAAACAAATATAGTACCAAATTTAAAGATGTGCTTACTATAATCCCTTTTGATATTTCATAGGTTTTTGAGTATTTGCATTTGTAACCACCCACTCAAGTTAGGTGTTGGAAGATTATGGATGATTAGATGTGCTCCATATACAAACTTCACTCAATACACTATTGTTCCTTCTTGAGAAGTAGATTTTGAATGCGATCGCCATCGCTACAAACCTCATCTTTGGATTTGTGATGTCTTTAACAAAGCACACTCATCTTTCATAATGACATCCAATTAGCTTTGCCACTTCCTTTGGTGAGATTGTCATTATAGTTAGCTCCTTTCTAGTTCCACTAAACCTTGTAACCCTCTAGATCACATCCTTCATGATTTTGTAGGGTTTAGTTAAACATATGTACTGATCATGCGTTCTACTCAACATGAGTCTAATCCAATCACCGTGAAAGAAATTAGGGATATTCATGAACGATGTAGGGAAATTGTCTCCAAATATTTGAATTAAGGTTTTAACACTCCCTCATGATAGAACATATTATATAGTTCACAAATTTTTGTTTCACCAACTCACTAATCTTCATGTTTAGAAATGAACTTATATTCTCAATGAGGATAATTTTTCTTGGAAGTGAAGAGAGGGCTCCTAACATATTCTTCTCATCAATGTTCATTGGGATGAGTGTGTATACTAGTGGCTCATATTCATTTGCATCGATCAACTTCACATTATATAGTTCTCCAGCCATTGTTCTTTTGATAATTTGTTTTCCAATTTCATGACCTAGCTTTCCTCAATATTGTTCTTAGTTTACCTTTCTCCACTTACACAAAATCACAAAATATTCTCACACAAATATCACACTTGTTAGTTAAGCTTAAGTATAGGTATGAAAACTTGAGAGATTTCAAGTTCACAATGTGATAATCATCTTGTGATGTGCCTATTCATAGTGAAAAATAATAACGTTAGGGTTATAAGAGTAACTATAGTTTTTATCTACTCCTCACACTATGTAGTTAATGTTTTATGCCATGTCATCCAATGATCATGAATTTCACGAAAACCTATCTTATCACAGGTAATGTATGTTTTCTTGATGACCCTCACTCAGCTTTCTTTTGGCATCATGATTGGTGCAGGAGCACCTATCAAGACAATGAAGAAGACCTTGGTATCAGATAAAGACAATGGAGAAAGGACCTCTTTGAAGATTAATTGGAACATTCTAAGGCCAATAATGGCATATTGTAATGGACAAAGTACATTGAAGGTCAAAGTTCTTGATAAAGCCCTATGGGCAACATAATGCAATAAAATGGCCAAATGAGCCATAAGTGATAGTTGGGAGTAGTTTCTTGTTTTAGGCATTTAATAAGGTCATAGGACCAATTCCAAGTCAGTAGCATAAGTTAGAAGGTTAGAAAATGCATAGAAACCATAGTTTTCAATTTGAATTTTAAATCCAAACGGTCACATAGTGTTTTGGAGGGACAATAGTAACTTGTTATTTGTTTGATTAAATAAACATTTCCAACCAACTTGGTTAGTTGGGCAGGTATTCTAAGGTCTATTTAAGATGTCTCAGCCATATGAAAGGAAAAGAAACATTGGTATGTACGGAATAGTACAAAAATTGTACGGACAAACAAGAATTGAATAATTTTTTTGAGTTTTCTTGCACATTTGAAGCATATTTTGGTGGTGTAATCTTTCATTCATGTTGGGAAAGTGTTATTAAGAGACTTTGAATCAGATTTAATACATTTCTTAACAAGTTTAAATCTTTATTGCTGCTGTCACGCTGAAAGTCACAGTTTTGCCTTGTTTAACATGAAGAAATGAGGGTTCCATCCAATGTGTACTCTTAACTGCTTCTTGGGATGGAACCCATAGCACTAACATGCCCAAATAACCTCTAATATGCAAGAAAAGTGAATATTTGCAGGTTATTGTGAAAGAAATGCAAAGTTGAGTGCTGGAAGGACTAATTTGGGTACCCAAATGAGTGCTAGGTGTTATGCAGCCGTACATCTGGCTTAACAAGGTATATTTTTTATTTGATATTATTTTAATACATGATGATTAGATGTTGAATCCTAAGTTTTAGATCCTGGAAGTGTGTGCTTGACCTAGATTGGTGATACCCTTGATTTTGAGGGTTTTAAGGCTTGAATTTGGGGGTTTCATATCAAAAGTCCTCATAGGATGAAATTGATGATGGATTTTTCTAATTAGGCACAAAATATTATGAATCTATGAATTTGGTGGAGTTGGGATAAGTATTTTGCATAGTTGCTTTGTAAAACCTCATGTTTTACCCTTGAAAAACAGTGACAGTCATGATTTTTGGCATATTTTTCCAAAGGAGTCCATATTAAGTTTTGAGTATTTTATAGAACTCCCAAAAGGGTATCTAAAAAGCCTATTTATTTTCTTTGTGTTTTGGAAATTTTTGGAGAAAAATCAATAAAACAGGGTCTGCTGATCCAAAGAAGAGAATAGCCTAGTAAAGGGCAAAACTGGTCTTTTTTGTATCTACCAAAGATTTTTGGGTTTGGAAATCTTAGAAACATGTTGGTTGAAGTTTTTTAAGGTGTGTAGAGGTCGAGGAAACACTTGGTGAAGGTAAATCCAAGTTTGGAGTCTTTGGTGGCATTGTGTGCATTTGGGAACACCATTGAAACATAGGGGTTTGGGTCCATATTGTGCTTGAATTTGCAAGTTTGTGGTTAGATCCTTCATCCTCTACATCAATGATATGTGATTTATCAGTTTAGATTGGGGGATAGGTTTAAGATTTTCCTTGTTTGAATAACCCCATAAGACATGATAGCCTAGTTTGACTCAGATATCTCACTATTTAATGATGAGCTTATAGCCTTTGTAGGTTTCAGTGCTTCTACTTTGTCACTCTTCTTGGTAAAAATCCTTGCAAATTCCTCATTGACTTATTCTTTGTCAATGATAATCATCTTCCCCTTTTTATCAGAGGATTTCAAGTTTGACCTATTTCTTGACCAATAGTCTCTGGCAAGATGTCCAATCTTATGACATCTATAGCAAGTTTATACCATTTCTTCTCCATAGTCTAGTGTTATTTCTTTAACTTTTCCTTAACATGTAGTATGATGCAATATGACTGTTGTTCCCACAAGTAGAGAAAACTTTTGTGGCAATATTGTCCCTTCTCGTGTGCCATACAGTCCTTGGAGATGACTCATTAGATTGAGCCTTTGATCTATAGTTTAGCTTTGTGTCCATATTTGTTACAATAGTAACAATATCTTTATGTCCTTTCTTCATTAGAATTATCTCTACACTCTTGTGTGGAATGTCCATACCAATGATAGTTTTTGTAGTAACCATTGAAGTGATACTGAGTATCAGGTGCTACCTGTCTATGCCAACATACATGTGTACTATGTCTTATCTTACCACAATAGTAAAAAATAGGTTTGTTAGGTTTCTTACCTCCTTGTAATGTTCTTCTTTGATTCTTAAAGTCAAAGCCTTTCATTCAAGAGAGTTCACCTTTTTCAATTTTGTTGACTCCCCCAAATCCTAGACTGATTGTTCTCTTGATCTTCTTCTAAGGTTTGAGTTGTTCGTCTAGATTCTAGAAATTTCATTGGACTTCTTCAACTTCTCATTTCTTTAATTTTTGTTCTTTAGTTAACCGGTGCACTTGTTTAGCTAGTTTCTTTCTTTTTCCATTCAACACTTTAATTTGTTCTTTTTTGTCACGATCATGTTTATGCAAGACACTGTTTTTCTTTTCTAATAAAGTGATGTTCTTCTTCTATTTAAGCCATCTTAGCTTGCCTTGTCCTCAAAACTTCTTCAACCTATGTCCTTTCTTCTTTGGATACTCTTAGTGTTTCAACAACTTCATCCCTTGCCTGAATGACATTTCCTTTCTCATCTTGAGCTATACTCATTATGATCATTGTTCACTCTTATCCTTCTTCATTAGTGATATCTTCTTGGTTAAATTATCATTGTCTTTTCAAAGGTAAGTTATTACTTCTTCAGACTCATTCGACCCACTTTACTCCTTAAGTTGTTCAATAAGTTCATCAATCTCACATAGTTTCTTCATGAGTTTCTTTCTCTTTCTTATTAATTCTCTTAGCATATCCTTCAAATCCTCAAGAGTCAAAAGCTTCATCAAGTTATTTCTGTAGTTTGAAGGCTTCAACTTGATATCCCCTTAAGCTATTAAGCTTTTCTCTACTAGGCCTTGACTCTAATGCCAATTGTTGTCCCAAAATGGTACTGAGGAGGAGGGGGGTGTGAATCAATACAAATGTTTCTACCTTTTAGATGAGTGGTTTTGTCCAATATCCCAATTACTACTTTCTTAATCAACAAAATAATGAAGAAATAAACACAATAAAACCATACAAGATCACATAAGAGAGCATACATAAATGACACTAGAGTTTTTTATGTGGAAACCCTTGATGAGAGGATAAAAACTATGATGGGAGTAATATACCCACTAGACTTTCCTTACAAGTAAAAGGGTTCCCTATTAAAGACTACAATTATTCTTCTCGAGAAGACATCTTATTAGGGATGTATATAATCTCTTAGGATTACATAATCCTTTTAAGGATACCTTGTGAGGGGATTTAAGATATCTTTCTAAGAGACACCTTGCTAGAGGATTTACAAAGATTTATATACAAGCCTAACTATTTAAAGGCTTACAATACTTACAATGATAAGAAAGTGAACAAAAAAATTTAGTTCCAAAATGTGGCACACTTTGCCTTGTAGATATTTTGTGAATACTATGAAGATTATTTGATCTTCTCTATCTTTATTGGCTTACCTTGTGATACCTATGTATCGCCGTCCACACTTTTTATAACGCTCCTATCGTATACACCTTTCTAGTGCTCAAGTATGTTCTTTATAACTAGTTTTCTTCATTATTTACTTGCACCAACCCTTCCTACTCAAATTACCAACCATACATGACTGGGTGTTTGATCCCTTTTTTTGTTCCAATATTTGGGTGCCAAATTTCCATTCTAAATCTTTCTCAAATCATGAATCCAAAATTTGAATCTGTTAGATGAGATTGTCATATAATACCTGTGAATACCTATTCATAAGTACCTAGCATTGTAGGCTTTCCTCTTTGCTAGGCACCCTATGACTAGCTGGTGTCCTTCCATCCTCCAATCATTCCTACTTGGATTCCTATCACATCAATCTTTATGTCTATCCTTTCAACATGTCCTATCCTTTGTGACCTTTCATTCTTGTTCTTTGATTTACTATTTATTGTGCCCATATTGCTAATGTGAATTTGACTAATTCACCTTGCACACCATAACCGGTGCACAATTCTACCTATGGTTGCATTGACTTACAAACTCTTCACCTTCTCCAACTGGCTTCCAATCAATGACAACACTCAAAGTCTTTATCATGCTTAGAATTAGTCATTACCATTATTGGTCCACATGATAATGTGATTGCTTAGGTCCTACATGAGTCTTTGCATTGTACATACATATTGAAAGAAGAACTAATAAAAAGGTTCAAAAAGCCAATCCTTGCTTAAAAAAATTCAGTAGGCATTCAATCCACTTCATATATCTCTAATTCAACTTACCCTGACTACCCAAATACAACAATGCTTTATAATAAATATAAAATTCAAACTCCTTAGGTGTCAAATAATGTCTCCATTACTTGAAAGCTTGAATCATGGCATAAAATTCTTGATCATAGACTAAATATGCATCATTCAATTTCTCACTATAAAAAGAAACAGGTCTATTGGTGCACAAAAATGTTGGTTGACTTCCTACAAGCTTGCGTACTCAATGGTGGGAAACTCAACTCAATTTTAGCCTATGAAGAAGATCAAATCTCAACATTTTTCAATCTCCATACTTCAGACTTTGCAAAACCTAGGTGGTTGTACCTTAAAGGGAAATGTTGAATGATTGTGAATGCAGACTTAACAATATCCTTGAGTTGGCAAAAGTTCTCAAGGAGAAATTGATTAAATAATAAATAATTGAGGGGGAGAGTGTCAAAATAAGATGGAATAGCACATGAAAGTGGCTTAGTACTAATTGTTTTCCTTCCACAAAGCTACTCTTAATTTTCAAATTTTGATATGACCAGGGCCTTCTAGATTGGAGAATAAAGTCAACTTTAATAATTACTAAATTAATCTTATATCTTAGAGATAGATGTGCCACCATCAACTAGTAAACAACCAAACTCATAGATTTTGACAAACCCTGGGCAATTGAATTTAATTTTAGACTAAAGACCAATTGAACAAAACATACATAAGAATATGAGTTCTGTTTCCAATAATTTGCCTCAATTTTCTTCTGCAAACAATATAAATCCAAGGGGGATTCAAATTCAGTAAAATCAATGACTAATTCCCTATCTTTCAAAAAAGAACATGATATATTTTATTAAATAAAAAATAAGGTACAACTGGGTTGTAACAAGTTGTAGTATCTAACATCCACTATGCATGTCTATATCCACCATGTCCGTATATTTTCTATATTTTTCCTCTCTATCTCTATCATATCCTTTCTTATAGAACACAAAAGGATACAAAAAAGATTCAGGCTTGTTCACTCTAACCAACTAAAAACTAACTGCACTTGTTACAAATCTAATTACAACAAAAAATATCAAAAGAGTTTATAATTCTCTCATCATATAAGAATTTCCTCCAACCGCTTGACCACTTCTTCATTTGGCACCCCGATGAACATGTCCAAAGCTTCCCCCTTTTCCTCTTCCATTAAGATCTCATGGAAGTCTCTCTGGTACCAGGCATATGTTGTCTACACGTCCCATGTAGTTGTATACATGATGTTGATGACATCGAATTGGTCCTCTTTTGTTGGTTCTAATCCTAGTTGCATGATCAGTTGAGGTACTCCATCTTTGTTGCATAATTGAACTAGAAAACCCATATATTCTTCCCTACAAAAAATAAAATAAAAAATCACACAAGAATGTATTTTCTATAAAAGAATAATCTTACCAAATTCCCTTATATCAACGACCACAATAATACGCATTTAATGACCATATTTCCTTCAAATCCCTTGTATGATTTATCCTCGATCAATGCCACACTTGAAAGAAAATTGGGCAAGCAAAATAAATCGTTGACATAACCTCATCTGCGAGACAATTAATGAAATAAATGCTCTTTTTTCAATCCTTGTAATCGTGAAATTCTATTGAACCTTTGGCATCAAAATCACAAAATAAAAAATTAGGAACATCTCTTTTGTCAAAATCGTGAAATTGAAAGACAACTAAAAGTTCATTCTTGAAATTGTGAAATCAAATTATCATAAGGATCATGGTTTTGAAATCAGGAAATTAGAGACTGGAGATATCTCCCTAGTCAAAATCGCAAAATCAGAAAGCTACTCATGATATGGTCTTGACTTTGCAAAACTTAGCAACAATGTTTAAATTTAGGAGTTCCATCAGTGGTTCTTTCTGGGGATCCTTATACCTCCAGGATATGGCTAGAATCTAGTTATCTCTAGAACAAAAACAAAAACATAAAAACAAAAACACTAGTCCTACTTAATCTAAGAAATAAGTAATTAATCAACTAAGAGAAAAAATGCTTTAGATATTGTCTGTGAATAGGAAATTCTAATATGTACCCATCAATTTCTTGAAGAAGAAAGGAACACTCTCCAACTTTATCAGCTATAATATAAGGCCCTAACCATAAGGGATCAAATTTGTCGTGCTTTCCCTTGTCTTGGTCTTTAACATTCCAATTTAGCACCCAATCTCCCAAATTAAAGATCCTTTTTGAAGATTTTTTATCATGTAAGTATTTTACAACTGCTTGTCTTTCAAGATTGTGTTGTAGTGCTTCTTTTCTTTTTCATCTAATTCTACCAAAACAACAATTCTTGCATTCATAAAATCAATATCTTCAAGTTGTTCAATTCTGATAAATCTATATACTAGTAATAAATTATTTTTAGGAATTCTATCCTCTATCCCACATACAAGTTCAAATGGTGAAAACCCGATTGACTTTTTCCTTGTTATCCCATCTTCCTAGACAACCAAATGCAACTTTGACTCCCAGACCCTCTAATCATTATCTAACATCCTTTTTCTAATCTTGAGGATACTCTTATTATTTGATTTTTCCTAACCATTTCCTTGTGGATGGTAAGGGGATGAATATGACATAGTTATCCCATATTTAGTACAAAATTTTGTGAATTCTTTTGATCTAAAACACATCCCATTATCAACGATAATCTTTCTTGGGACACCAAATCGTGTTAAAATTTATTCATCAAGAAACTTGTAACAACAATACTAGTAGATCTTCTGGTTGGGATAACTTCTTAGTGAAATAGTATGTAGTAACTAAAATCCAACTGAATCCACTGCTTGACTTAGTATTAATCTCACCTATAAAGTATACTCCCCAAATCTTAAATGGTTCTTGTTCTTGTAGTGTCCTAAGGAGGAAAGCTCCATCATATTTTAATTTACCTAAAAACTTTTGACATGCATCACATTTTCTCACATAGTTACAATAGTCTTTGAAGAGATGAGGCCAATAATATCATGCTCTTAGAATTTTCTTGGCAATAGTTCAAGCACAAAAATGTCCTCCATAGACTCCCTCATGCAATTATTTTAGAATAATAGGTCCTTGATGTGAATCAAAGATAAAATATAATATGCCATCTCTATTCTTCCAATATAAATCTCCTTCAATAAGAATGTATTTACCTACATGTAATTTAACCGTCCTTTTCTTTAATTTTCACTCCAATTGTCATGGTTTTTCATGATTCTCATATAATAAACAACATCAATGTACTAAGGACATCTTTTGATGCTGACTATATCATGATTTTCTTCTACTTGATTGATTTGTGATGCTTCCAGATTAGCATCTATCATAAGCTTTGCCAAACCTTGACCTTAGACTAGCTTGGTTATTTTAATATCAATGTTAAATTCTTGGATTTGATTAATCCACCTACAACTTCTTCTTGTGGTTTTAGTTTGTCTAAATATGTCTTTAACAACTGCACTAGGAACATAAACAATAATACTAACACCTACTAAATATGGGTGAAAATCTTTAACAACTTTAACCAAAGCATAAGCTTGCTTCTCATTTATATCATAATTTAACTCATAATTTTGCAAACTTTTGGTGAAGAAAGAAATAGGTTTCTCATGCCCTTCCTCATTCTTTTGGAGCATCACAACATCAATGGTATGATAAGATGCAAAAGAAAAAACCTGAAATGGTTTATTGAAATATGGGGCTTTAACTACTGGCACTTCCTTAATAGCTCTCTTAATATTCACAAAGGCTTGTAAAGCTTCATCATCCCAAACCAAATCAGTCCCCTTATTAAACATTTTTGACATTAGCTTAATAATTTTAGCAAAATTGAATACAAATCTTCTAACACAATTGATCTGACCAAATAATGATTATATTGCTTTTACTATCTTCTAATTTTTTATATTGTCAATGACCTTTACTCTATTAGGGTCTACTCTGATGCCTTCCTTGGAAACCACATGGCAAAATAGTTTTCCTTCTATTACCCCCAAAGTGACACTTCTTTGGATTAAGAGATACTCCATATTCAAGAGCTCTCTTGAAGATTTTTTTCCAAATGATTACAATGATCCTCTACTTTCTTTGAATAAGTGGTCAAATAATCTTGATAAATGGCCAAAATTTGATCAATCAAATCAACAAATTCAATATCCATAGCCCTCTGAAATCTTGCCCTAGCATTGGTTAGGCCAAATGACATCCTAGCATATACATATGTTCTACATGGAGTAGTAAATGTAGTTTTATATTGTTCAATTTCTTTAACCTATACTTGATTATAACTAGAGAAACCATCCAACATGGAAATAAATTCATTTCCTATAACCTTTTGTAATAAGTCCTCCATATTTGGGAAAGCATAATTATATTTTAATGATGATACATTCAAATTCCTGAAATCAACACATAATCTTATATTGCCATTCTTTTTTCTGACTGACACCAAATTGGAGACCCATGTAGTGTATCTTATTGGTTTTACTATCCTAACATCCCTCATTTTTATCAATTCTTCTTTCATTTTTGGGTCTAACATTGGGTTTATGGAATGCTACTTTTGTCAGAATGGTTTTGCATCTGGTTTTAGAAGAAATTCATGTTGGAAGAGATCTTCTCTATACACTTTAAGTTCATCATATGTCCAAGTGAAAATATGCCTATATTTTTTTAATAAAGCAATCAAATCCATTCTAACTTCTTTTGACAACTTCTTACCAATAGAAACCTCTCTTGGTGAACATTCATCCCCTAGATTAATCTTCTCAACTTGATCTTCTGTCATAGTAGATGTTTGTGTTTTGGTCACTTCATACACGTTGAAAAATCTTTCTAATGTGACCAATCCTTTAGGTATTTTTTAGACTAATGTTGAAAATTTTCATTACCCAAAATAATGTCCTTTCAATCCTAAATTTCTACTAATCCATTTCATTCAATTTCAGTGCATTGATAATCATCCTAACATGTCAAAAACTTAAAAACATCCTTGTCATCTTCAAAGACCTACCAATTATGAACATTATTTGGTACAAATGGTCTATTTTTTATTTCTACCTAAACCAGATCTTGTATAGGCACATCAATTTATTTGACAACTATGTTTTCCATTAGATCAACCAAGGAATTGTCATTTCTATCTATCCAATTAATAGAAAAAGTATCAAAATCTTCAATTAAATCCCAAATATAATTTCTATACCTTTTTAATCTAGAACATTTGGTTACAAATTTTTTCCTTATTTGATATACAACTAGCTCAAAATCACCAAATATTGACAACATTTTAATGTTATGATGTTTTGCAATATCAATTCCTAGAATTAATGCTTCATATTTGACAACATTATTGGTACATTCAAAGTTAAGCAAGAATGCATACCTAAAACATTTACCTAAAGGGGATGTCAAAGCTATTTTGGTGCCATTTCCTTCCTTACAACATGCTCCATCAAAATGTAAATTCCACATTCCTTTACTTTCGTCATGCATACTAAAATGCTCTATTTTCTAGATAGGTTTATTAACATTTATTTGAAAATTGTCTTATTCCATTTGACAAAAATATTTTTTTATGTCAGGGTGAAACTACTCAATAATATAATCAAATCTAGGGTCTCTAATAATTCTTATATCCTTACCATTTATAGGAATTTTCATATAGGATAAATCTAATTGTATATGCCCCCCAACTAAATTTGACCATTATCTAGAAAGCAACATACCATAGGAAGCCGAGACATCTACCACATTTATATCCATCTTATATGCAACACCAAGACAAGAAGGGAACTTGAAGTCAACATTCTTAATAACCCTAGTTACTGGGATAGACCTATTATCCATTGCATAACACTTCCCATAAGGTATATTTACTTTTAATCCCAACTCAATCATAACTTCTGCAGACATAATATTCATAGTAGCTCCTGAGTCTATAATACAATTTCTAACCAACTTATTATCTATAAGAAGAGTCAAGTAAAAGGGATCAACTTGAGGAATTATCTCATTCACATTTGTCCCTAAATAAATGACTAGTGAGGTTCCTTCAACATGATTCTTCTCATGACTTTTATTAGTTTATGATATAATATTTAGAACTTCTTTACCATATTTAGGAATTTTTCATTATTTCCAAAAATGGGATGGACACCTTTAATTGAGATAAAGCATTAGAAATAAAGAATTACTCACCTATTGTTTACTTGGTGCCCGTTGATATATTATTGGTGTTTACTGTAAGGTTTTCTATGAAGGCTTACCTGATGCAACCTCCTTGTTTATAGTAGGATTATCATCTCCTTTTGGGCCAAGATTAATTATCCTATTCCTCAATATGTAGTTACTCTTAGCCCTCTCATATACTACAATTGTAAGAGCTTTTCTTTCCTCAATTGATGTAATTCTTCTAATTTGTTCTTCATCTACAAGGACTTGTTGATCCATGTATCTCATTCTTTGCGCATCAACATCTGACACATTAATCTTCTGAAGAATCTTCACCCTAAAAAAGCTCTAAGGATAAAGCATTTATTTGAGATTCGTGACCAGGAAGAGAACTATCATCATAAACATTCTTGGCCACTACACATTGTTTTGGAGAATGAGGCATCCTACACATTTCACACCATGGACTATCTTTAGCACATTGATTATTTCTTTGAAGCGGATCAGGAGTATCAATATTTTTGATAGGTTTACCATCTTTTAGGATGTATATGGAACATCTTGCATCCTATATATTTCCTTATTAGGTTTATTGTTTATGTTTCCTTCATTCTTACCTTTTAGATGCAAATCCTTAATCATTCAATTTTTTTTTTATTAATTTTATCTTCTTCCTTATTTTGTTTAGGTGCTTTAGGATCAAACAATCTAGGATCTTCCCTTTTTCTAATCCTACCTATGACCCTTTTATCATTCTCAATAGTCATGGCCACCTTGAAGGCTTCTTGCAATGTATTAGGTCTATGAGACCTTATCTCATAATATGTTTTTCTTTTGAAAGCACTTAAATAAAAATTTATAAGGAAAGAGCCTACATGCCTAATGTCTTGAAGTAATTTATTCAAAAATTTATTGAATCTCTTATTTAACTCAAAAAATATCTCATTATAATTCTTCTTAATACTGGTTAATTCATGAGATGCAAATTAAGTGTTAGTATGATTCCCAAACTGATCAAGGAACAAGTCTACAAAATCCTACCAACTACTTATATAATTTTCAGGCATTCCTCTATACCATTCCACAACATCATTGGTCAGAGATTGAACAAATAATTTTATGAATACATCTTCATTATGTTCCTCCAATTATTTAATAGTACTTTTAAGATTAGTGACATGTATTTCCATAGATTGGTCTCCTTCCCCATAAAACTTAGGTATGCCATTTCTCAAATCATTGGATATAGGATTGGGACAGCCTGCTATTCTTGTAAAATCTAATTGCTTATATCATTCTATGTTCATAGGAGCTCTCACTCGTGGGTTATTTTGATTAAAGTTACACCTCTGTGTGTTATTTTGATTATTAATATTCCTTCAATTGTTCCCCATTCTATTTTCCTAGTTTTTGTTTCAGCCAGCATAATTATTCCTCTCTTCATTATTATACAATGGATTTTTATGCACAATATTGAAACACAAATTTTTATTTTTGTGAGAAAGAGTGTATTTGGATGACTAACCTTTGTCCTTGTTTGCCCTTTCTTTAGTGCACTTAGTGTAGTAATAACATCTCTATTCAAACCAACCTTTTCTAGTAATTCTTCAGGAACCCCTCTTAATACCTTTGTAGCCTTCTTTGAAGACTATATAATTTCCAATGCCTCTATAATATTTTGGGAATCCTCATTCATTTCTTCCTCATCTTCTTTTTCAGATGATTCATCAACAATTTGATGGGCTCCAAAGCATCTCGAGTCCCATTCAAAAAATAGATTTTCTTCTCACTAAGTATTTATCTGATCATTACTACCTAAATGTTTTTCTCTATCTGCAAATTTTTTTCTATCTAGTTAATGACATATCTTTTGATTGCTTAACTTTTCTTCTTCTCTTTAATGGAGTATATTGTACATATTTTCCTGAATGCACAAATCTTCTACCCCACATAAAATTTAAGGATGAAAGTCTGTTGCTTCTTTTATTAAATACACAAAAATAGTAGAGTCACCAAAATCAAAATTTCATACTTTGATAAAGTGGAAGAAGATTATGTTGAAAAATTATATTTACCAGGTCTCTGAGTTCTTGCTCCAGTGAAGTCACACTTTTCTCTTTATTGGTCTACAAAATTGAAAATCTCTGAGTAACTACATAATGCAAATTGTGAACAACTTGCCCAAGTAGAGTGGCCAATCTGTTGGTGCACAAAACTGTTGGCTAACATCCTACAAGCTTGCCTACGTGATGTTAGGAAAATCAAGACAATTTTAGCCAATGAAGAAGACTGAATCTCAACTTTGTTCAATCTCCACACTTCAGGCTTTGCAAAACCTGGGCGTTTGTACCTTAAAGGAAAATTTTAAATGACCATGAATGTATACTTAACAATAATCTTGAGTTGGCAAAATTTCTCAAGGAGAAATTAATTAAATAAAAAATAATTGAGGGTGGGGAGATTGTTAAAACAAGATTCAATAACACATGAAAGTGGGTAAATACTAATTATTTGCCTTCTACGAAGATGCTCTTAATTTTCAAATTTTGATATGACTGGTGCCTTCCAATTGGAGAAAGGAGTCAACTTTAATAATTATTGAATTAATCTTATATCTTGGAGACAAGTGCACTACCATCAACTAATAAACAACCAAACTAAGAGATTTTAACAAACCCTAGAAAATTGAATTTAACTTCAAAATGAATACCAATTAATCAAAACATACATAGGCATATGAGTTCTGTTTCCAATAGTTTGCCTCAATTTTGTTTTGCAAATAATATTAATCCAAGAGGAATTTAAGTTCAGTAAAATCAACAACCAATTCCCTATCTTTCAAAAAAGAACATGATATATTTTATTAATTCAAAAATTAGGTACAACTAGGTTGTAACAAGTTACAATATCTAACATCCACTATGCATGTCTATATCCACCATGTCCATATATTTTCTATATTTTTCCTCTATATCTCTATCCAGGCCCTAGTATCCTTTCTTATAGAACATGAAATAATGCAAAAAATCTTCAAGACTTTTCACTCTAACCAAGTAAAAACTAATTGCACTTGTTACAAATTAATTACAATAAAAATTCTCAAAAGATTTTATAATTCTCTCATCATATCAATAATTTCCTCCAACCACTCGACCACCTCTTCTTCTGGCACCTTGATGAACATGTTCAAAGTTTCCCCCTTTTCCTCTTCCATCAAGATCTCATGGTAGTCACTTTGGTAATAGGAATATGTTATCCATAGGTCCCATGCAACCGTATACATGTTGTTGATGACATCAAATTGGTCATCTTCTGCTGGTTCCAATCTTGGTTGCATGACCAATTGAGGTACTCCATCTTCCTCATGTGATTCAATTGGAAAACCCATATATTTTTCCCACCAAAAAAATACAAAAAATCAAACAAGAATGTTTTTTCTATAAAATAATAATCTTACCAAATTTCCTTATATCAATGATCGTGAGAATACACATTTAATGACAATATTTCCTTCAAATCCCTTGCACGACTTATTGTCGATCAATGTCCTATTTGAAAGAAAATTAGAAAAGAGAAATAAATCCTTGACATAACCTCATCTACTAGAAAATTAATGAAATAAATGCTCTTTTTTCAATCCTTAGAATCAAAAAATGCTACTAAACCTTTGGCATCGAAATCACGAAATCAAAAATTAGGAACATCTCTTTTGTTGAAATTGCAAAATTGAAAGACAGATGAAAGTTCATTCTTGAAATCATGAAATCAGAGTATCATAAGGATCATGGTTTTGAAATCATGAAATCAAAGACTAGAGATATCTTAATAGTCAAAATTGTGAAATCAAAATTTTTCTAATGATATGGTCCAAACTTTGTGAAACTTAGCAACAATGTTCAAAATTTTAGGAGTTCCATCAAGGTCAACCTTCTTGCTCAACTCCAATTGCATATCACTTGCATCACAATCAAATTGAAACACCTTAGTGAAATTAGGTAAAGGAACATGGGTAATTCAACTACTTTATGCTTCAAGGTCTCAAAATTTTTATCAGCTCCATGTGATCATTTGAAAGATTTCCTATCACTTCTCATTATTTGTGTAATAGAACTACAAATTGAATTGAAATTTCTAATGAACTCACAATAGAAACTAGCCAACCCATGAAAATATCTAACTTCTCTAACAAATTTAGGTGTAGGCCACTCCATGATTAATTACCTTAACTTTCTCAGGATCTATCTTTAGTTCTTCAACTAAAATCATAAAGCCTAAATACATTATTTATTCTTTCATGAAGGAACACTTCTTAAAGTTAATTGATAACTTCTTCTCTTTTGAGCTTTGGAATACTTGTCCTAAATGCAACAAGTCATCTTTTTTAGTTTTACTAAATAAAAAAATATCATCTAGATACACAATAACAAGCTTACCCAATAATTTCCTCAAGACTTCATTCATCAATCTCATTATAGTACTAGGAGAATTAGTTAAAACAAAAGGCATAACCAACCATTCATAAAAACCTTCATTTGTATTGAAAACAATCTTCCATTCATCTTTTTCTCTTATTTTGATTTGATGATGGCCACTTTTCCAAATCAATCTTGGTAAAATGTCTTGCTCTACTTAAACAATCTATGATATCATCCATGATCAATAATGGAAATTGATACTTTATTGTAATCATGTTTATAGCTTTGGAATCAGTATACATATGCCACTTTGTATTCCTATTAGGTGCTAACATAACTAGTAATACATAGGTAGTCAAAATTTCTCTAATCAAACATTTTGGCAATAATTATTGGACTTGTGTGTTTAATTCTTTATTTTTTGGTAGTGTTAACTAATGCATTTCTTTGCTAGGAAAACTAGCTCCCCATATCAAATCCATGTAATTAAAGGTACTTATAACTAGAGGTAATCTATTAGGTATATTATTTAAAATGATACCCTAAATTTTTGTCAATGCCTCTTTAATTTATAGTGGTCGTTCATCTCTAATTTTTTCATCATTCTTCTTAGGAATCAAAGAAAAACACATGCTATCCCTCTCCAAGTTCTTGATGAACCAGTTTCCTTCAACCAAAAAAACTCTAAAAGTAGCGCAATGTTCAATCTCATACTCTTCTAGTAAAGGAAACACACCTTGTCTTTTCCATTAGCCATAATAGTATACTAATTTAATCTACCATCATGAAAATCTTGTCTATATATTTCTATGGTCTACCCAAAAAGATGTGACAATAACCCATTGGCACAATATCAAAAAGAAATTAATCATAATAGGATCTAATCTTAAATTTAACAATACATTGCCCACTTACCAATAAATTATGCTCATCTTTGATCCAAGCAGTCTGATAAGGCTTCCTAGGTAACTGTTATCTAGTAACCAACTTCTCTAATGCCAAACTCCTTGAGTTTCCACTATTAATAATTACCTTGAAACATTTACCAATAATTTTAAATATATTCTTGAATAAGTTTTTCCTTACCACAAGGTCTTCATCAATCTCCTAAATCCACAAGTTCTCCTAATCATTAGGTTTTCTCCATCTTCTAGTTTGTTCATAGAATTAGGTGAATCTTTTTGCACCAATTCATTTTAGCTACACTACTACTCACTTTCTTACTTGAATGTGTGCACTCCAATTCTCTATAACCTTCTTCTCCACATTTATAACAAGGACCCTTTATCTAAGTTCTCTCTTGTCCATTGTGATTGTTTCCCTTGAATAATTTCCATAATTCCCTTTCAAAGAACCTCCTCTTGATAATTTCCCCTTGAAAAAATTCCATAATTCCCTACAACCAACCAAAATAGATCTCTACTATTGAGTAACATGAATCCTTTTCAACAAATGTACTAACATTGCTAATGTAATTATTATGTTCCAAATGTAGATTTGAAGATTCATAAACATGAGAGGAGGAGACATGTCTCTATAGATAATCATCGTTAGTTAATATATTAAATATTATATATATATATATATATATATATATATATATATATATATATATATATATATATATATATATATATATATATATATATATATATATATATATATATATATATATATATATATATATATATATATATATATATATATATATATATATATATATATATATATATATTTATTTATAAGAATATTTATCTAATGATGATTTACCATCAATAATGTATCTCATGATCGAATCAATTTGACTACAACTACAAACTTAACACTCTCTCTTAGTTATGGAGGATTTTTATAGAACACATTATGCTCTACAAGATTGTAATCCTTCTCTAAGCTATAAGTTAGATATCAATTTTCCATCCTATAACCAACTCAAACTAGGTTTTACAACATGATCCAATCTACAAGGAACACAACTTAGCTCTTACACCACTTGAAGAAGGTCATGGATGGAAAATCCAAAAGGTGTTGGATACAACTATCTAATTGTATGTTGTCTTTAATGTTACAAAAATGTCATATCAATTATTAGATAGTGCTTACTGAGCTCAATTGGTTAGCAAAGTGATTTTTTGTGTCTACCGAGCATTCCTGGAGATTACTCTGTGAATACAGTGTCTACCGAGCTCACTCGGGCGTCAAAGGAAAATGTGGTAGAAAGTAGTGTTAACCGAGCTCACATGGTTAATGAAGGAAAGTTAGTGTTTATCGAGTTCACTTGTTCTCCAAAGGATTTTGCAGGGTTCACAGTGTTAACCAAGCTTTTGTTGGTTAACACATGAAATTATTTTAGGAATAGTGTTTAGCGAGCAGGGTCGGCCAATAAAGGATTTTGTTGATTTGAGAAATAAAGTTTAATTGTTTCAAGCATTGATTCCAACCGACTGAGGTAATGATTATTGGTGATTGTAAATTGTAAATGAGCCAGCTTGATAATCTAAAAGGTATATATGAAAGGTCAAGTTGAGAATTCTAAAAGTATGAACAAGTATGCAAGTGTATTGATTGTTTGGAGAAGGAAAGTGTGAGAAAACTTTGAAGGATGGTCATATATCCTTGAGAAGTAGCAAAGTTATACTTGATTAGGAAGGATCTAGTGAAGCAGAACAGAGATTTGCAATCAGCAATTCAGTTGCATCTCATTCAGGTCATTTCATTATTACTTTCTTACAATTGTAGTAGTGATTCCAAAGTCTCGTAGCAGAGTTGGTTTAACAACCATTTGTAAATCCTCTAACAAGGTGACAGTTCCTTTGATTTGTTCTAAAGTCCTCTAGCAAGGCCACTCCTAACAGGGTGATTAAATTTTCTAACAAGGTCACACCTAATAGTGTGTTTTGTAACCTTTAACTAGGTTGGCTCCTAACAGGGCTCACTTCAAAAGAGTGAAAATCAATAGCTAGTTACTTGGTGGTTTTTCCCATATTGGGTTTCCACATTAAATTTAGTGTCTCATGTGTTCATGTTATTTCTTTTATGCTTGCATGTTAATCACTGTGAAAATTTAAGATCAGTTAAAAGTTAACATACACTGCATTTACCAAGTTACAACAAATTTTGTATGTTTACTAAGTGACATCAGTAACTAGTTTTATCAGACATCTAAGGGATCTACGGATTTGTTTTTGTGGTAACTAACTCACCCCCTCTCTCAGTTACTCCATCTATATTTCCAACAAAAGGGTGTCCAAGCCTTGCAATAATGAATAACACTATGGAAAACAACAAGGGTTTAAATGATAAACAACAAATTTTTATTAACAAATGATTATCAGTTACATTAAATTAGATTCATACATGTTGTGTTGTAAATGTGCTACAATAAATGGAACAAGCCCTACATATAGGTCTAAGGGTTGATCAAATAAGAATAGAGGGATAGACAAATGGAGATAAATTTCCATACATAATCCATTAATTTCCATTGTTTTCCATGATCATCATAGACCACAAACAATGCATTGCATAATAAAACTCCATTTCTTAAGGAAAAACCATGATTGATCATTGAGTAAGAATCCAAATGTTGTTCCATCATAAGTGAATGATTCATGATATGTCCCAAAAAAGATACCAAACTTGTGTACGCTAAAATACATAAATGATGAACCATACACACAATCATACATACTAGAAACAAGAAACAAGAAAATAAATTTGGTTGATGCATGATCTCCATGAACCCTATATGCTCTTGAACTAGTATAATTTTTTATTCCTAATAAATTTGTTGTATAGCTTCCATTGTACTTGAATCTTTTAATATTAAGATTCAATCATAGCGTGCATAGTCATAGTCTATTTTAGGTATGATTAGAAATCTTGATATTGAAATGGTTGTTAATTTATCTGCAAGAAATAGATTACCTGGTGTAGAACAAAGAAATCATGAAAAAATGATAGAAAATTATCATTAAAATAAAGAAGGTATGTAAATGTAAATTAATATGGATGAATATTTTCAAATTTCAAAATATTTTTTTAATTTTATTCATTTATATGCGTATAGCTCACAAAAAACAACCATAACATGAGAAAATGCATGTTGGAGAAGGTTTGGGACATGACAATTCAGGACATGAAGCAAAGGAAGTTGGAGAAGGGCTAGGATTAGTTGCTCAAATGGATGAATGCATAAAACTAGCTACAAGTATAAATAAAAAATCACTCATACAAATTTAGATCATTTACTTGCAATGGATGTGGACGAATTGAAATCACTTGCTAATATCAAAATTTTAAGTCTTTCCAAAATATATCTTTGAATAAGATAATAAAAGAAATAATAAGTAAATTTGATGATTAGGGAAAACTTGAAAAAACCCAAGTACTTTCTCATGTTCTTATAGAAAAAACTTGTAGGAGCCATTCAAAAATTTGGGTGTAAAAATTGTTGGAATATTTAGAATAATTGAGAGTGGGGTGAATTAGTTATCCAAAGTCCAAATGTACAAATGAAGCTTTTCAACACTTAGAAAACATACATGCATTGATTAGATCACCCAATATCTCCATAACTTTGCAGGTTACTGTCCTAGGTCAAAACAACTTTGTAGAAATGTAAACATGAAACATAACAAAATCATTCACACAGCTTGACACATGGATTTAATGTGGAAACCCAATCTGGGAAAAACCACCAGTAACATGCTACCAATTTTCACTCTTTTGAAGTGAGCTCTGTGAGAAGCCAATCCTGTTAAAGGTTACGATGCACACTATTTAATGTGACATGGCCAAAGGATTTCAATCACTCTATTAGGAGTGAGCTTTGCTAGAGGACTTTAGAACATTCCATTAGAATGTCACCCTATTAAAGGATTTACTCATGAATGTTAGGTCAACCTTAATCCAAAGGATTTATCTAGACTGGTACAATTGTTAGAAAGAAGCAGTAGGGCTTGATCTAATAATAAAATAACTCGCTTGTAGATTATAGATCTCTGGTTCAGTCCTCTATTTTGCTTGGTATTCTTTCTACTTTGTCTCTAATTGCTTGTTCACCCTTCAAGCCTTTACCTCCTTAAGACTTCATGCTTAGTATGTCATTTGCAAACTCTTTCCTTCAACCACCATATGAAGCAACAACTCCAGACTCTCCTCTTTCACTGACACACTCTCATTTTCTTCTAGCCTCCTATATCCTTATATAGAGAATTTTGATCTTTTGTTGCTTAATCACAATCATCCATCTTAGGGTGAGGTTAGATTCATTGAATCCTCCCTTCTCTCCATTTTATTCCTTCTAGAAACTTCTCTTACAATCTTCTTTAGATTCACCTCAAAATAGTTTATCTTGAATTCTGTGCCACCAGCTCATCATACTTATCTTCAAAATGCTTTACACAATTCAAGAAATCAACTTTGTCCACTCAAATTCATTATATCTTTGATTAAACTCTTTTTTTTGTCACTCGATAATTACATTGTTCACTCAACAATAACAATCTTCTTATGCTCGACCAACACTGGGTTGTACAACATGAAATGAGTCTTCCTCACTCGATCATTATTGTTATTCCCCTAACACTCAACACTTACTAACTTCTTCTTTACTCAACACCTACTAATATTTCTAATGCTCGATGCATACCAACTTTCTACTCAGCTCATGCTAAATTTTGCTCGGCCTAAACTAAAATACCCAGCTCGCATTGTTTGCTCGGCCAGGTTTGGCAGATACATTTTTACGTAAACACTTCTTCTAGGCTTATCTTAAGTAATCTTTTATTGTAGCCTTAAGTAGATAAACAATACATCATATCATCAAAGCCTCATATGGTATTAGTGCTCCTTTTATACACCATATAACTCAAGCTTTCTCTAGGTACTCTTGTTATCCTTTCTTTTCAAATCCTCTTCATCAATTAATCAAATGATAGAATTCATACCCAAAATAAATTATCTTACCAGTAAGTATCAGGGTTGACACTAGTGACAAAATAATGATTGTTCCATGATAGGTTCCAATTATTCAACAATTTTCTTTTTCAACAATTAAAAATAACATAAAAAAAGAGAATTTTTTCTAATAGGCAAAATGATAATATTAAAAATATTAAGAAACGTTTGGGCTCTGTGGGAAGATAGCTCGAAGTAAAGATAAGATCATGACAAGAAGAGTTATGTTGACATTATTGTTGGTAGCACTATACCTCAAAACAAACAAATATCTTTAATTTTGTCACAAATTGATTTTAGTAGAAAAACCATATCAAAATATGTTAACAGGAGAATAGTTTTGGATGATATCACTTTGGAAGGAAGTGAGAAATTATGTGTAGAGCTCCTCGTTGTGATAGGATTGACGATATAATAATAAAAATTTGTTATATCATTTTGGAATGATAATAATCGTCCCTTTTCAAATACTAGAGATGTTATCAAACACAAGGTTAGAGCTAATGTTTATGAACATCATACAAAACATATGTTGGACATAACACAACATAAAATGCATGCCTCATTTTGTAGTTCAAATCTTGGTATAAAGATTGGACAGACATTATTTGAAATATTGAAGCCATATTTTTTTAGGAGAAACAAAGTGTTTAATACTTCTTCTTGTTTTTATCATATTGGATTTGATCTCCACTATTAGGTTTATCAAAAAATTATAGAATAAACTTTTGGTTGTTAAAATGCTCCTCCTAGTAGACGAAGTGAGTTCATCTCATCTATATTTTGTGACAAAATAGATGATCTTGTTGGTCAAATTAATTGTATTAGAGGAGCATGTGACACATATGCTAATTTGGTTCTTTTTCCTTTGAAAAATGAAGATATTGATGTCACAAAAATGAGAAATTGTAAGAGTTACAAGTATGTAAGGAATTAAAATAGATTTGGGAAAGAATCCAAAAGATTAGACTATGTTAAAGAGAAGATAAGTGTTGGAACATTTATGGAGAAATTTAAAAGTTTGATTCAACCATATATTTGTCATGCATTTTTGCAAAGTGGCAAGAACAATAATTTCAAAGAGTTAGAGACAACTTTCCACTTGGAACCATTTTATCAGTTGTTGACTTTGCAGAAAACTATTCTTTCGTTCATCAAAAGGCTTTTCAATCAAACTACTATTTTTTATATTAGGTTACTATTATGGTACAAGTGTGTTATTATAATGCATAGTTAGATTTGGATGATATTCAAAGCACAAATGAAGCACCAGTCATCAAGAAAGAATATCACTTCTACATAAGTGATGATAAAGAACATGATATTCATTATGTAGAACATTGTTTCAAGATTTTTTTTTTGCATATATCAAAGAAAGGGGCATAAGTATTCATAGATGGGTGTGCTGCATAGTTCAAATCATCTAGACCTTTTTATGCACTTTGTCGATATCATCGTAATGAAAACATACCACATGCATGGAGTTTCTTTGAAAGTGGACATGGAAAAGGTGAACAAGATGGTGCTAGCTCTTGCATCAAACATTCTCTACAAAAGTATCAAATGAATTAAAAGGGAGTTTTCATAAATAATGCATATGATTGTGTTGAATGGTGCAAGAGACATTTTGCATCAAATGAGGTTGGTGCATCATCAACAATGAGTCAAGCAACACCATGTAGAATCTTTTGGGAGATATCAGGTACATGTGTATATATTTAAATAATTAGATATGTTTTTTTCTTATTTAATTTAAGCTATACATATGTATATATATTTTTTCTCTAATTTTTATGTATATATTATTTATACGTTTCTTGAGGTGTGGATAGAAAAACTATGCATGGTCACAAAAGGATAGAAAACAATGATCTTTACATTCTGTTATGAGTACCAATCATCACAATTGGACATTGTACACAAGAGCCTATTCATGTTATTGTTGTTGTTGCATTGTTGAGAATTATTTTAAATGCATCAATCAAGATCGTAGATATGTAGGTCCATGGACTTTGGGGCCACTTATTATTACTAATACATATAATGGAGATGAAGATGAAAAAATTGATGACATTCCTTTGATTTCTACTTATACTCTTGCTGAGTGGGATGGAAAAGGAATGAAGATAAGAAAAATAAAAAGCATGGAACTAAAGTTTGGAATTCACATGATCACTCATAAGATCTACAACTCTAGTTGTCTCAATGGTGTGTCATGTGAGGCAATTGATCTGGCTCACAAAGTAGTGAAGAATAACATGGCATTTGACCTTGCCAAGTTGTTATTGAATTAGTTCAATAAGAACATGGAGAGCATCAAAGGTTCCAAGAAAAATCCATGTAAGTCTAGTTCACTCTTGACTTGTTTATTCTTCTTTGTGCAAAAATTCTTCCCTTCCAAAGGTACAGTAGTTTGGAGAAAAGATGTCCCTATTTTATATCAAATAAATGAGTATATAGCTAAAATGGGTGAAAAATTTGATAGCATCATGGACAACTACTTTGAATCATTCAAAGAGAAGATGAAAAATAGATATAGGATACTTAAGAAGCTTGTACAAGACCACAAGGAGGATATTTATTTCATGGTAGATTGTGGCAAAGTGTATATTTAGGAAGTCAGACCTAGAGTGGCATGGTTTAAACCTTTGGAGTATAAGGTTAACATTGAAAACACCAAATATATCATTGAGGCACTGCTGAATGAGCCTGTGGATCCCAAAGCACCTTATTTTGGGACTTATGAAGAAGCCAAGGAAATAATAGAACTTGAAATTAAACTTCCTCAAATAGTTGACAAAGGAAGAAAGAGGATAGAAAAACTAAGACAAGCAAGTTCTACTCTCCTACTGACAAAAGGAAAAGGTGATGATGTGGAAGAACATAATGTAGAGGATGAAGATGAGGAAACTGAATATGAGGAAGAAGAGCTTATAAGGAAGAAAGGTAAGTTTATCATAACCAGACCTACTAATTCATCCACTACTGTATTCACAAGAAGGACACCAAAGTCCAGGAAGAAACTGAAGTTAGGTGAAGAGGATGCCAAGCAAATTATCTTCAAAAATCCTGCACCTGCACTTCAAGAAATGTTAAAGGAATTGGAAGAAGGAACTGGCACAACATGCTTCAAATCCCTCAAATATGAATCAAGGAATGTAGATGAGAAAAGAAATATTGAAGATGCTATTATTACCAAATTGAGGAAATGGAAGTATTCTCCTTATGAGCTTACTCAAAAAATTCCTAATGAGCTTATGCAAACAATTAAGCCTAGATGGGAGCATGCAAAGAATACTACAAAAGACATCTTTAAATAGACTCTGAGGAAACTCATGCCGAGTCTCATTGAAAAGGAGGTGAAAGAATATTTGAAGGGAAATGAAAAGAAGTTCACTCACAAGATGAACACATGCATGATATTGTTAAAAGAAAAAATATGTGGTGAAGGAATTTGCAACAACATGGAAGAACATCTACAAACTGCATCAACCTAGTGATTTTTTTGGTCATGTTAATGACAAAGATGATGATGAGGAGGAGGAAGAGGATGTGGAAACAAAAGATGATGAAGTAGATGATGTAAATCTGGATGATAAGGAGGAAGAAAAAGAAGATATAGGAGGAATTCTTCTAGAGATTCAAAGCATTGAGGAAACTAATGCAGAAAAGATTGCAACATCAGTAATGGCCTCATTTCCTCATTCTCCGAGCAAAGCCTTAGTGCAATCTAGCTTAGAGAAATCTTATACCGAGTTGTATGAGGCTACCATTGCAACACCAAGCACCCAACCAAGCTTAGAACATGTTCAACTGAGTATTCCATTGACTAAAGTGACCAACACTTCATCTACTGAGAAAAAAGTGCCTCCCTCATCAAGTTTAATCATGCAAAAACAAGGTATTTCTACTATTAATGTCATATCTACATTTGTTTCTAGCCCCTCAATTTCTACTATTGTTTCTATTTTGCATATGACCATAGCTAGTAAAATGATAGTTGAGAACAAGTCTCAACCGAGTACTAAAGTTTCAGATAAGGGTAAGGGTAAATAAGAAGAAATTGATCTACATGAGGATATTTTTATTCCAAATTGGGATATCACTACCCTCACTCTTCATCAAATGAATATCCTAGGAGAATTATTGAAAAAGAGAGCTAAGAAACAAAAGAGAAGAGAAGAGAAGAGAAATGAAACCCAAGTTCTTGAAGATATAAAGGACATATTTGTAAATGCACTGCATTATTGATAGCACACAACCTATTTTGGACCAGTTAGCAGAAGTTGTCCAAAAATTCAATGAAGACTTGAATGGATAGGATAAGTTGCTACAAAGAGCAAAAAGAAAGTTTGGGAACAAGGTATTGGAACAAGTGGTGAAGAAAATTGCAATAAACCAATTAGAATTGTCTACTATTCTTGTTTCATTCGAGATATTTGTAAATAATGTCACTTCACTATTTTTAAAGTTGTGTGATACATTTATCTTCATCTTCACTCAAGGAATTAAAGATAAAAAATCAAAGATAGATGAAGACATGAAGGCAAGTGCACACCAGTTGTCACTTGGCCCAAGCTATAGTTTTGCTCATTATTCAAAGATCGGATTTTTGACAAATTTGCAAGAATAATTAATAAAGAAAGAAGCCAGATTAGGGCCACACTTGTAGAAATCCAAGGCATGATTCTTCCAAACATGGATGCATTGCAAACACACATTGCACGTGCTAAGGCACTCAT
This sequence comes from Cupressus sempervirens, assembly GCA_028749045.1. NCBI lineage: Eukaryota > Viridiplantae > Streptophyta > Pinopsida > Cupressales > Cupressaceae > Cupressus > Cupressus sempervirens. The sequence continues at coordinate 545,892,814 of CM053788.1, forward strand.
CCATGAAAATAACTTCTCTATACCTAATCATATGATGGAATTATTAGCATAAGTTTAGATTGCATTGCATGCAAGTAAGGTGTTACAGGAAGATTGGGACAAGACAATGACATTAATCTTGAAGGTACACTATGAATTTTTCTCACATTTTGGTATTAACATATAGTATACACCTTTCGCATTTGTCAAAAAGGGGGAGAAGTATAGATGAATGTATATATGTATAAAGAGGGAGAAGTATATGTAAAGACATGTAAAGAATATATGTATGTGGGAGCAATGTAGTATTATATAGATACATGAACAAATAAGCAGAAAACATCTTTTACAAAAGAAATTTTGAAAAATCTGAAAAACAAAGTATGCTACCAAGTTGTAGACATAGAATGGTGATGAAAGAATGTTTTGGCTTGTAATTTTGAGTATTCATCTTTTAGGATGATAAGCATTTTTTTTCACTAATGCTAAAGGGGGAGATTGTTGACATTAAGGTCAATTTCTCTATTAGTGACTCACACTTAGTCAATTGGTTACATTTCTTCCAAGCTCTACAGTTAATACTGAACTTATCTTTCAGTTTGCAGTGTTAACCAAGTGCTCCAGTTGCTCTCGAGCCAAGCAGTAAATCTACAATTAATACCGAGTTGTTTAGTACAAGTGATGGAAACTCTAGTGTTACCTAAGCTCCAAAGTGTCAACCGAGTTACATAGTGTTAACCATGTTCTCTAGTGTCTACTGAGCTCACAGTGGTAGCGATGTGAATCTAGTGTCAACTGGGCCATGGATGTGTCAACCGAGTGATTCAGTATGTGCCAAGTTTCACAATGTTCACTGAGTCACACAGTGCTGAATAAGTTCAATCTACTTGGAAGTGATCAGTATGAGCTAAGACTCTTCATCAACCAAGTGCTAGATGATGCCGAGTGTTGATAGTGGTTGTCGAGTATTAGAACATCACCAAGTTTGTCTTCAAAACCTAAGTTATAGTAGTTTGGCTGATTTTGTGGATTTTGATGAAACTTGTATTATAACCGACTTTAGTAAGTTATGATTTGGATTGGTATATATGTAAAGCATTGTATCATATCCAAATGTGAGTAATTACATGGGAATCAAATAAGAAAGAGTGTGAATTAAGAGGGCTACAAGCAGTATAAGTGATAACAAAGATTTATCTATCACAACAAGGTGATCATTACAATTCAAGGAATATCAACCAACAAATCAAAGTTGCAGATTAGAGATCAGCCACTAGTTCATCCTAGTAGGTGTATCAGTTAAATCCTTTAACAAGGTAGATTTAACAGTCTTATGTAAAATCTCTTTACTGAGTGCATACTTCATTGTATGTTTTTTAAATCCTTTCACAAGATGGACCTCATAGTCCTTAGTGCTCCTAACAAGGAAGATCATCAGAAGTGAGAAATTGTAAGCCTTAACAGGCCAACTCTATACTATAGTACTAAATCTTGTGGGTATCCTCCGCACCCCAATTTTACTTTCTATTTGGAAGGTCTCTGGGTTACATATCTTGTGTTAAGTGTTATGAATATTTTACTACTTTCATTCATTCATGCATGCCATTAGATTAGAACATTATATGATGTATTAATTTTTGAAATAAGATTAAGTTTTATTGGTTCCTGATTCACCCCTCGCCTCTCAGTAACCTTGCCTACCTCATATTTCCAACAAGTTGGTCATGTTGAAATAATAGGAAAGTTATCCTACCTTAGATTACCATCAACATGCATTGCCCGAGCCTAGAGGGATGGAGTGAGAGTTTTTTAAAGCTATTTATTTATATATTGACCAAGGAGTTTAGTAGTTTGAGGCAATTCTTTGATGGGGACACACTTCCCAAAGGACATGCCTCTCTAGAAGTGCTCCTAGAGTTGTTGAGAATGATCTTTCTAATAATATTTCATTATACACATCATTTAATTACTTGGATTCTAATATACAGAAAAGAAAATGAGGCCACATAAGTGTCTTTGAGAAAAACTCTTAGAAACACACCAAACACTATGTCCTTTCCAAATGAAGATTTTAAATTTTATATCTAAAGAAAAAGACACACATGATTAAGGTCAAAGGTTTATTCTCTAAAAGTAAATGTGAGTGTGCTCAAGAAATTGATCGTCAACTTAAGAAATCAAATGTAAAAACTTAAAAGAGGAGGGAATATGAATATTTTTATCTTTTAACATTCAAGATTTGTTTGCTCATTTAAAACCCAAAGCTAACATGTTTATTTTGTAATTTTCATACAACATTAATGCACTGAAGATTGTATGACTTTATTTTAAGCCCAAATCAAAGTATTCATTATTTTGTTCATTGTCACATCATTCAAGATCGAGTTATGTGAGAGTATGCATTTTTCTTTTTAAGCCTTAAAAATGAAGTGTTATTCAATTTTAGACTAAAAAATTAATTGACGCTAGCAAATTACTGTACATAGTCAATAAAAATGTCCAAAATCATAATAGGCACATTTCCACACTAGAAAGCATGCTCCTGCAGTCGTGGGTTCATGTTCTTGTAAACTTGAAAGCTTGCCAAAAATTGGTGAATAAAAATAGTGGAAACAAAATAGGGACCTGCAAATGAATTTACCATAGAGAGTTCCAACAGATGCTCGTCCCTATAGGTGAAATACAACATTCCCACAGGGTCAACCCATATTCCTATAGAGTCAACTTGCATTCGCACAAGGGCAAGATCATGAAGAATTATTAGATGTCAACAAGATGGGAAAACAAACATGTTTTATTAGACTTAAGGTTGGATCTTCATTCTCGTAGGTGCAAGATTGCATTTATGTAGGTCCATATGTGCCTTCTCGCAGTCACTGGATAAAAAATCTAATAGAATTTTCTTGCTTTTTGTGTAAAATCTGATTTTGTTATGGGTGCCATCCAAACTTTTTCTCGTTCATTTAACCTAAAAAATTGTAAACAACCTTGTAACACTATTAAAAATGAAAATATTAGTACATTTGTTAGCCCTTATTTAAAACAAGAAAAATCAACATAAGATAGATGAATGGCCCTATTGTGGGGTCCTAATGGGAGTGTCAAAATGTGTGCAATATAAATTAGCGTGCAAAGGATATGAAATCAAAATTAAACATCCACAAGCTAAGATTCAAAGAAACACGCATGATAAACCAAAAGGAAACCCAAAAAATAAGAATGCAAACCTATGAATCTTTGTAGCCTCCTTAATGAGTAGATGTGGTCAAGTGATCATGTATATATGCCCACTATGGTGCTCAAGCTTCAATAAATGGATGCATATAGTGGATAAATGTTTGAGAATTTAAGTATAATCATTAATACTTTGATAGTGTTTATCTCTCAAAATGGTATAATAAGTTTACTCAAAATAGGAATTATTTTTGAAGAAGTGAGAGTTCAATTTAAAGGCATTTAGGTGAAGAGAAGATAAGAATTCACGATGGATAGTTAACTAAGTGAGGTGTAAGATAGGCTTTAGTTCATTGAGCTAGGTGTAGGAGATGGGTTTAAATACACTAAAATAGGTCTAGGAGATGTGGCAAGAGAGTGAACTTAGGCTTGAGTTAGGAAGACTTAATCATGCCTTGATTTGTACAAGTGATCTGGAGAGGGAATTTAGACGTGGATGAAGAGGTTGATATGGCTCAAGCAAGGGGCGTGATGTGGCTAAGTTAATGTGGGGAATGTATTTGTTAGAAAAAAGGTTGGTGGAGGAGTTTAATTAAATACAATAAATTATTTAATTAAATAGGGAATTATTGGTGCATGAGTTGGGTTGGGCTAACTTCTGGGTTGGAGGGTGAGTTTAAGGACTTAATTAATTAAATGGAAGGGGGGATTTAGGATTACATTAAATGGGTTATACATTTATTTAATTTAATAAAAGAAGTGAATTTGATTAATAAATTAGACTATTAGTTTTTGTTTAATTTATTAATTAGACTATATTTAATTAATTTAACTAATTAGGGGATAACATTAAATTAATTAAATATTAAATAATTAATTTAAAATGTCTTAGAAGATGACTAAATATGATTACATATTTATGTGATTAGATTTAGGTGTCTATAGAGAGATGGGAAAAAGTCACACTAACATCCTCTTGACAATGGATATACTAAGGTAAATTTCAATGGAGCCTCTAGGGCAATCTAGGGCAGTCAAGGGTTGATTTTTGTACTAGGGATGAGTTTGGAAGAATTTTGACAATTAGTGTTGGGAGCCTTCCTATTAGAACAAATAATGAGGCTAAGATTTTGGCAGTTGTGGATGTGGTCTATCTTTAAAAAATATGGATGTATGGAAGCTCCACTTGGAATGAGAAGATTCCCATCTTGTCATGAATGGAATTGCAAAAGGTCAAATAGATACCTAGTATCTTGTTGGCAATATGGTTAGTAAGATGTCTTGATGGTTCTCATTTATGCCAACATATATTCAACATTTCATGTATGCATTTAGAAGACAAAAAATTGTCTAAGTATTAGATAGTTTGTAGCAGTTTAGAGAACAAATCTTAAGAGTACGAATGATGCGCCAAGAGTTATCTTATGTGAAATTGAGGTAATCTTCATGACACCATCATGATGATGTGTTCCACTATGTATATGTGTACAAACAATACGACACAAGTTATAATAAGATTAACAATACATGTATTTAACAATGCAAAACAAAGCATAGAAGGAAACAAAGCTGTACAACTTTAGGAATTATTTTGGTTACAAAATAATTACTAAGTTATGTTGAGCCAACTATGTGGATATTATTCCATAAGTTATTTTATATTATGTCAAGTATGTGAAGACATGAAGGCCGATAGTACAAAGTTTTGTGATTGTGTAAGGTATAAGTAAAAATCTTATCTTGTACAGATAATGGGGAAGTTGTATGATTAGATGTGACATGCAAACTATTGTGAGAACTATTTGTGAGCCTTATGTGATGCGAAATCTGATGTAAGATCAGAGCAAGTGCAAGTTAGAACAACAAAGCAAGTATTGTGTGTATACATATCTTGTGAAGGAATTTAATTATATAATTGCATGTTAGGGCAATGGGCTCTTCTTGCATACATTGTAATTGTTCTACCAACTCCTAACAGGGTTGTAGCAACTCCTAACAAGGTTGAGGCTTCTAACAAGGCCTAGTCCTCTAAAAAGGACTTAAGACACTATATGTACTTCATAGACTCCTAACAAGGTCAATATCCTTAACAAGATCTTATTGTTTAGTGAATCATCTAGTGGGTATCATCCCCACCAAGGTTTTCCCTTGGCCAGGGTTTCCCTAGTTAAAAAATAATGGTGTTATGAGTTCTCTTTGTGCATGGTTATATTTACTATTCAACATTGTTGGTTTACTTTCATATGAAAGTTATAAAGTAATTAACAATATTCAGTTAATTATCTATTTATAACAATTGGTATTAGAGCATAGTTACTTTGAAGAGGCTTAACAACTTAAGTAAGATCCCAGTGAATATGGAACGGTTGAAGAAAAATATTGAAGAAGCCCTTGAATAGATTGATCTTCTTACTAAAGAGAGAGATAACTTGAAAGATAGATATAAAGATGTAAAAGTTTACATTGGCCAATTGAAAGATGAAATTAATGATCTTAAATCTGGCAAACAATCTTTTGCACAGACCAGTGGTAATGATGATACAAAAAATCTCAAGAAAGAGAATGAGATCTTGAAACATGAGTTGAAAATTGTTGAACTGAAGTTAAGTCTTAAGACTAGTGGAAATAAGAATGAACCTGATCTAAAATATGAGAATGTAGACCTTAGATCTTAGTTGAGTCAAGTGACATCTAAATTTGATTCTATTAAGATAGAGCATGAAGAGTTGGAAAAATACAACATCACTTTGAAAAGAGAGTTGACACAAGAAAAACAACAGTTAGAAAAACTTTACACAAGTTCTAAGAAAATTGATGAACAAATATTTCATCAAAGGCCTTCTTATGACAAGACATGCCTTGATATCTTCTTGGAGAGAAGTCGGCAAAGAAAGATGAGATTAGGATAGAACCAAATTCAATAGCAGAAATCTGTAAAGAAAAGTTTAATTGGTTTGATGAAGTTGAGACAATTGAACTGATAGAGAAATTTGATGAACCTAGAACAACAAAGCAAGTTGAAGAACTTAAGAAAGAGGATTCATCCAAAGAGGTAAGACATGAATTCAGAGGTAGATTCTATATATGTAATGAAGTTGGACATATGAAGAGAGATTGCATAGGTAAGTCTTTTAAACCTATTACTAATTTCTATTGTTATAATTGTCATGGTTATGGACATAAGGTAGTAGAATGTAAGAAACCTAAATTTGTTGATGATAATAAGAATAGTAGAATGTTTACAAATACTAACCTTGCAGGTAATGGAAGAGGTAGATCTAATGATGGAGAGAAACCTAATGGTGAGAGAAAGCAGTTTGTTTGTTACAAATGTAACAATCTTGGATACATTGCAAGAAATTGCAAACCACCTGAAAGTTAGAATGGAAGCAATCAGAGGAGAAATGCACCTATATGTCAGTTATGAAATAACTTTGGACACACAACAAGATTCTATAGAATGGCCAAAGGGAACTTTAACGAGAACCCTAATCACAGAAGGAACAACAACAGGAATGATAGAATGAATGAAAATGGAAGCAATGACAATTAGAAAGAGGTAGTCAAGGAACTTGTTGATTAATTCAAAGAAGCATTTGTGAAGGCTTGTAATCTAGAGAGTTCACATACAATATTGGAAGAGAAATTATTTGATGCACATGATGGAAAGTTGAAGTTACAAATTGTTTGTGGCTCAGATGGTCTGAATTAAGCTATTACAGAAGTAGCAGAGCATCAGATGGTCAAAACTTATGTTAGAGAATGAGTTAGAGATTGCACAGTTAGTAGAAGGTAGAAGATATAGAGAGGAAGCTATGGTCAAGTGTGCAAGTCTTGATATGATCACAATAAGTGAGAATTGTAAGAACAAGGTCACTGGCAAACAAAGACAATATTATGAGTTTGTGGTAGATACACATTTAATGTGCAGTGTGATTTGAAATGATTTAAGGATTCCAAGAAAAAATTGATGTACCATTTATTCATGCAAAGTGTCTTGAGTGATTTGATTGCAAATTGAAGTGTGAAGTAAAGTTTGTAAAGCCGAAAGTTGCAGAAGCCCTAAATCACAAATTCGAGGTATTTTACAGAGTATTCAATCTACTCTATTGTAGTATTTAAAGTTAAAGAGAAATGCCCAGTTAGAGAGTGTATGATGTTAGTGACAAACCCAGGTATGAGTTCAAGAAACACCTATTTTTTTCTTTATTAGATGATCTAGTAGGCACATTTTCACAAGTTCTAGAAAATGTGTTACACATAGAAGATATAAGGAGTTATATACATTGCAAGATTGAGAGCATAGGAGATGATGAAATTCACAAGGACTTAAGAGTCATGTGCAATAATGACTTATCCCTAAAGTATGAATATGCACACCTTGAAGATTTGAATTTAGTGAAGTATATGTTCTACATGGAATTTAATAATCATGAGTGGACCCAAATCATTTTGAGCAGAATACATGATGATATGTTCTGGTTGGGTGATGCACAAATTGTCATTGACAATGACCTAATTCACAAGGTCACAAGATTGAGTAATGAAGATTGTAATCCTGTTAATGAGAGAAATGTTAGGAAAATGGTTGAAACGAACTTGAAAACTAAGTTTGATGGAAGAAATATGAAATTTGATCATATTCAGGATAAAGGAGTTAAGTTGTTAACCAAGATTTTGGGGTACAAGTTGAAGCATGGATCAAGGGTTAACTCTATACCAGCTGGATTTCTTCATGCAACACATTGATGGCTATTAAGAGAAGGAAAGTAAACTTATGCGACATTGCAATATTGCAACTATTGGATAATATTGCAAAGATAAAGAAAATGAAGAGTGCAATGTTTAGATTTGAGTCCTTACTGACTCATTTGTTCTTTTATGTTACAAAGAAGTTTCTTGGAATAATCAATTGGGATAACAACAATTGTGCAGTGAAGATAGTGACTCAATGCTATAGATCCAAATCTAAGAATGTTAGAGACATTGATATAGGTAGAATGATGAAGAACTTTCATTCTAAGATGAAACTAAGGTATAGGATACCTCCCCCTATGGTGGAAAAATATAAGGATGATTTATGCTTCATGGTGGAGACTGACAACACCTGTATAGAAGTAGTGATACCTAGAGTGAAGTTCATTGGGCCTATGGGCTATGAGATGAGCGTAGAATTGATAGAAGGGTATGCACAGATCATACTCAAATTTGAGTAGGACACAAAATGTCCTAGATGGGGAACATATGATGAAAGGCTAAGGATAGTAGAATCTGAGCTCCATAACAAAGAGAGCAAGAAGAAAGTACAAAAAGAGATAGATTCTATCCTCAAGGAATTTGGTATGTCAAGACAAGAATTTAATGACCTAAAGGGAATTGTGCTGGAAATGAAGGTCAGTGGGCAGTTTGAAGTGTTGGCAGCAACACCTATTACAATGGTAGGACTCTCAGAAGGAGTAACGATGGCATAGCCATGTGCACAAGATCCTATTACATTGTATGCGGTAGTTGTGCAAATGCAACCAGTAAGAGCCATCTATGAACAATCAAGGAGGAAACTGGAGGTGGAAGAACCTACTACAAATAGAAAGTCAAGAAGACTAGTGAAGGTTAGGCACAAACTTGCACCTCAAGAAAAGAAAATAGTAAAGAAGACCACCAACTGGCCTGGTAAGAGAAGAAAAACCATGCAACTGAGTAGTTCTAAAAGCTTAGAAGATGATACTGAAGATAAAATTGTTGAACAAGATGTGCATGAAGCTAAGACAACTATAGGAAAAAAGGCATGGAAACCAAAGGTAGAGAATCTGAACATGTAGATTATAAATGATGCCAAGTTTGTTCAGTTAAATAAATTTTATAGAAAATATAGTAGTATGGATAGGAGGCAATTAGAGAATGCTACCATTAGAAACATGATTTTGAGAAAAAAGAGATTTGAAAGTATTTAGAATAAAATTCTTGTAGACATATATAATAGGTTAATTAATAGAAAGAGAAGAGCAGTAGAAGAAGATCTGAATATGAGAATCCCATCAATAAATAAGTTATATTGGATCAAAAGAAGAATCTGACAAAAAATTGAAGGCTATTGAGCCCTTGCTAAGGAACAAAAGAAGATCAATTCTTCTGATGGGAGGCAATTATGAGGAGGCTAGGCAAGAAACAAAGGAGGATATAGTAAAGTATATGTCCTTAGTGCCTAAGGAGAGTGCACAAGAAAAGGCTGACAATACATTATATGTGTAGGCAGAAACACCTTCCAATGAAGAGGAAGAGGCAGAAGAGACACAAAAAGACTATCACCACCTCACATTGTTATGGGTACTGAATCCATGCAAGTGGATGGTATGCACATAATTGTGGATGCAAAGGAGAACCCATTTGTAGGGTATGGAGCAAATATTGTTGGAAATATCAACAATATCATTGCGTATACTAGTTCAGATGATGAGGAAGAAGAGAAAAAGAAGAAGGAAGAGCAAGAAAAGAAGGAACATGAAGCAGAAGAGAAGAGAAGAAAGGAAGTAGAAGAGAAGAAAAGAAAAGAAGAAGAAAAGAAGAGAAAATAAGCAGAGGAAAAGAACAGGAAAGAAGAAGATGCAACAAAAGAGGCTGAGGTGAAGAAGAAAGAAGAGGAACAAAAGATAAAGGCTACTATACCTTCACTAGTATCAACAACAACAATATCTATACCTTCTAATGATGAAGATAAGAAAGAACTAATGGGCACCCTAAGCAAGTTATTTGAGAAGAATAAGACCATTAAGTCTTTGAAGAAGACTCTTGTTGAAGTCTTGGAGCACATGCAGAAGATAGTTTCCACAATTATAGAAAATTTAGACTTGCAAGCCAAGGTAGAAGAGTTGGTGAAGACCTTTTATGGGGAATTGTAGCAACAACCCAAGTGCAAACAAATCATGATGTGGCCCTATTCAACACAATGTACACCAATGTGCACAATGATTTGAAGACATTGGATGGAAACATCAAGGAACTAAGGAAGTGTACCGCTGAAGGTAAGAAATTGTATGGATAGTGTGCAATGACTTACACTTATAAGATTTTGATGCAAAGATCAAAGGCCATATGAGTGAGCTTCAGACACTCACTACAAGATTGCAATAACTAGAGATTAGAATTGAAGATTTTGGGAATGAGATTGAGAAGATCCACAATGTTGTTAAAGGCATTGAATTTGAAAAAAGAGAAGGTAATAAGGAGATTCTCTATTCTCAGAGAATATCTGGCACCCAAAGTTGTAATTTTATAGAGGTAGTTGGAGGAATGTCTTACAACTAAGAATTCGTATGACACATTTGCCTGTACGAACTTGAGTGCAGTTGAAGTGGCATCTTATGAAATTTGTGCACTCATCAACACATTAGATATAGTCAAAGGGAATTGGAAGAAGGATCTTGATAGACTAAAGACTGATTTTATAGATTACATATCCAAAATGATGAGCTAATCAACAACAGGTAACAAGTTTTTGGGATACAAGTTTTGGCACCTTTGCCATTGATGTCAAAGGGGGAGTATTATGTAGAGGAAAATTTGTATAGATGTAAATATATATGTAAGGGGGAGCTTATGTATGTATCAATGTAAAGGAGTGATAAGGAATGTAATGATCCATTAGAACTTGAATAAAATTGTTATGTTTTGAAGGCAATTTTTGTGTCGTTACTTTTATTTGTTTTTTTTTAATGTATGACATCATTTTGGGACTTAGCCAATTTTTCCAAATGTTTTCATCAATGCCAAAGGGGGAGATTGTTGGTAGGATGGTCAGTAAGATGTCTTGATGGTTTTTATTTATGGCAACATATATTCAACATTTCATGTATGCATTTAGAAAACAGAAAATTGTCTAAGCATTAGATAGTTTGTAGTAGTTTAGAGAACAAATCTTAAGAGTACGAATAATGCACTAAGAGTTAGCTTATGCACAGTTGAGGGAAGCTTCATGACACTGTCATGATGATGTGTTCCAGTGCACATATGTGTATTGATAGAAAAATGCAAATTATAATAAGATTAATAGTGCATGTATTTAACAGTGCAGAACAAAGCATAGCAATAAACATAGTTGTACAGCTTTAGAAATTATTTTGGTTACAAAATAATTACTAAGTTATGTTGAGCCGACCATGTTATTCCATAAGTTATTTTATATTATGTCAAGCGTGTAAATACATGAAGGCAAACAATGCAGAGTTTTGTGATTGTCCAAAGTATAAGTAAAAATCTTATCTCACAGATAATGAGGAAGCTGCGTGGTTAGATATGACATGCAAACTCTTGTGAGAACTATATGTGAGCCTTATGTGATGCAAAATCTGATGTAAGATCAGAGCAAGTGCGAGTTACAACAACAAAGCAAGTATTGTATGTATACCTATCTTGTGAAGGAATTGAATTGTATAATTGCATGTTAAGACAGTGGGCTCTTCTTTCATACATTGTAATTGTTCTACCAACTCCTAATAGGGTTGTAGCAACTCCTAACAAGGTTGAAGCTTCTAACAAGGCCTAGTTCTCTAACAAGGACTTGAGACACTATATGTACTTCATAGACTCCTAACAGGGTCAATATTCTTAATAGGATCCTATTGTTTAGTGAATCATCTAGTGGGTATCATCCCCATTGAGGTTTTCCCTTGGCCAGGGTTTCCTTAGTTAACAAATAATGGTGTTATGAGTTCTCTTTGTGCATGGTTATATTTATTGTTCAACATTGTTGGTTTACTTTCATATGCAAGTTATAAAGTAATTAACAATATTCAATTGTGGGCAAAAGTTTGTAGAATATTGCATACACCATTTACTGTGCGACATATATGTACCACTCTTGAAGGAAAATATAAAAGACTTTGAGTGTTTAACACTGGCTACATGTGCATATAAGTTGCCCTGTAGCCATTGGCTATTGCGGGTGGCTAGGTCTTGTCTTGAACCCAAATGGCTTGGTAGTTTGGATGGGATTATTGCCCGTACAGAGGTAGATGTCAGTTTCCACATTTACCATGGCACTTGGAGATTGATTGGTGATGATGATGGGGAATTGTACTGGCTTGTGATTTGTACATCCACATGTCCGTAGGAATCTCACATCATGAAGGTTAAGCGTGGGTGGAAGGACTTAATCTCCTTTGTAGAAAAAATGGAGGCAAACAAAGCAGCAAGGACAGAGAGAAACATATGTAGGAAGGTGACTCTAGTGAGGTCCTCTACTCCAAGGGACACAGATGGACACCCTCATCGAAAATGTTTTCCTAAACTTATCACTATGCCTTCCTCAAGTCTACAACACCCACAGATAGTGAAATGTGAAAATATGATTTGTATTTATGCATATAATGGAGGGAGAGAGAATGGAGGGAAATGTGAAAATGGAGGGAAGACAAAGTGTAAAGACAACGCCTTAATTTTAGTATGCAATCATTGCATAATTTCAGCCCCACCTTTTTTGAACGACCTAATTCTAATTGTTAGGCAACAACTGCTCCTAAAAAATAGGAGAAGATTAGGAATTATCTTTTGCGCTAATTAAAGGAATGACACAGGGACACTTTTATGCATATTATTAAGCCTAAAAGAGACATGCAACTCCATGGGGACATGGGGTAAAGAAGAAGCTTTCAATTTTTCCTTTTTCCAAGATTAAAAGTTTGAACTTAGGCATCATTTTCATGAAAACATAAAATTAGATGTGCTCAAAATATATATGAATACTCACATAATAAATATCTTAAACATATCTCTTTAAAAAAAAATTGGAAAATATCACTACCAAAATTTCTCTAGTAAATTTACTCTAGAAACAACAGATATTTTAAGAAAAATAATATCTTAGAAGATTTTTTCTTTTAAAAATGAGATTTTTGTGCAACTAAATCGATCTTTCACAATATCTTTTGTTTTCAAAATAAGACTCTTTTGACCAACCAAATCTATCTTCCAAACATTTTTACTAAGTTATGAACGAAAATCTATCCAGTAAAACCATGTATGAATGACACTTGTTGATAGACGTGTAGTGGAACAAACGGTGGCACTTTCTCTCAAGTCTTCTGAGCTTTATCGATCACGACGCCCAAAATAATTACAATTCACGGTATTCAAGATTTCCCAAGTAAAGAATCTGATTGCCCCAAGGATTATTTCTCCTCTTTTCTTTGTCCAACTTCTGCAACCATGCGGTCCCTACCGCCATTAATGGTCCTTACGAAGAAGTTAACGAATATTCCCACACTCGTATCTTCCTTCCTTGGGAGTAAAATACGTGGCAGACTAAAATATCATACGTGTTCAATTGTAGTTTGCCATTGTTCTACTGAATTTGTTATTGGGAGCTGCCTTAAGCCCTGTTCGCACAGGAATTCGACAGCTGGTCTAGAGCTTATCCCGCGCTACAAGCTTGGATTTTTAATTTATAAAGGCCAAGGAAGATCTTGCATTGGCTTACTAGTCCTCTTCTCTTCTCTTCTGTCGATCTCTCCATAACTGCAATTTCGAATGGAATTCGTGTCGGATGAGGAATCTTCGGTCAAATCCGACGAATGCTCAGGATCGAATCGCGTGAAGTACCTGTACAGCTATGGAGGGAGGATTCTCCCTCGCCAAGCCGACGGAAAGCTCCGTTACGTTGGCGGTGAGACGAGGGTCATGGCGGCCGACAGAAACATCACTTTTGCAGGTTTGGATCAACTTTTGCTTTGAAAACAAAGATTAAATGGAAATGAATTCTGTTTTTACCTCAAATCGTTTGTTTATTGATCGATTTTCGTTGTCATTTGGTTCAGATCTTCTTGCAAAGATGGAAGAGGTGCTTGGATGCGATTTGTTGCTCAAGTGCCAGTTGCCTGGAGAAGATCTGGATGCTCTGGTTTCCATTAAATCGGATGAGGAACTGGACAGTATTTTGGAAGAATATGACAGGCTTTGCACTAAATTACGAGTATTTTTGTTTCCGAAACCCGCCAATCCATGCCGAGCAGTTGCGCTGAGCGGTTCTTCACTGCCCCGGGCCAGCGGTGGTCACATTAATGGCGAAAGAGTCGTTATTTGCGCACCGCCGCACGTCTCACAGACGCTCCAGGGTTTGGAAAAGCATCTGAATCCTCTGCCTCGGCTTCCATTTGCGCGGAAGGCAACAAAGGAGACATCATTTAGGAAAACGGCCGCTTTTAACCGCATGTCGAAAAATCTTTACGAGAGAGGAGGATTAGCAGGTTACAGCGTCCATCCGCAGTTCCTTGTCCAGTAGCAGAGCATTTTACTCAGGTTTTTCTGAGTTTCCGGCTTGTACTATATATATATAAATCCTCAACTACTATACAATTTCACAATAATATTATATCTTCCGTCTAGATTTCTGAGAGCATGCTTGATTTCTTGCACTCAGCAAGGCTCCTTTTAGATCAAGCTGCCTCAAAGTCGTTATATTTATTCCAAATCGCCAAAAAAATTGGAAGTTCTTTGCTTTCTTTGTTACATACTACTAATCTTACAAGTATTTTACAATCTCAAACTGAGATGCCTGGTCCACGGGTGTAAGTCTTTAAAGCCCTGAGCATTACCATTTCAAAATTAAAAAAATCTTCTCCTTTTTCGGAAAAGAGAGGAATTTGTGATTTACTTCATCATTTACGGCGAGTTTTGATTCAAAGAACCGTCCCTGTAAATTCCTTCACTCTCATTGAAAACGTTTCCTAGAAAATCGATCTCTTAACTGATAATTTCTCTATATTTCGTACCAGTTCTTTCAATTTTTCTTTCCTTGTTTCAAAACCTCCCATAAGTGAGATGCATAATGCGAAATAAATATGTATGACAGGATTTTTTAATTAACTAAATGCAGGGCAAAAAAGTTCATTTGTGATTTGGAAGATTCCAATGCGAAAAGGTGTCAATTAACATGAGCAATTTGATGGAGCTGTGTACAATTTTTGCGGGTTCGTCTTTTCAGGTTTGCGTGAGTGCGTGTTTATATATATTTTTTAGTCTCTGAAGACTGTTTGGTCTTTTTGCAGATGATAAATCCAGCAACCATTAAGCCAAGCATAATTACAAGAGTGTTAACCAGCGCAGTGTGATTATAAGCATACTAATCTTGCAGTCCAAATATCCCATCCAATGCAGCCATTTTACCAATGGCTGTAACCATTTGCTTGCAAAAAAATGTTGAGACACTAAATGGGCTAATGTTTCCTGCAAACATGTAATCAAATAATAAAATAATAAATAGTGGGCAAACTTTTTGTTTATAGCAGCAGGAAATGAATCTGAAAGACGGTGGTTCAGTAGTTGTAGTCTAATATTTGTACACTCATCTGTCATTGTACTCCTGGAATGGCAATGTCTATACAGTAGAGGATTTGCACCGGACGTGACAGTTTTTGGAATTAATTAATTAATTTATAAATCACATAACAGTCATTTCAGGTGCAAATCCTCTGCTGTTTAGCCACGGGCGTATATTATAATTAAATAATCTGTTTAAACCTATAAGAACTTATTAGTAGTAAGAATACATACATAGACAATATTTTGTTCCAAGTAAAATATCACTATTATCCGTGTCATTTAAAAAAGAATATGTTCATTTAAATAAGTATTGTTATCCTACTGAACAAATATTATGCTTATGTATACAACTATTAAGATAACTTCTATTCATTCACATATAGTATTAAATATAACATATTCATTCACATATGTATAGTATTGAGGAGACTCAATAACTAATATTCGTTCAAATATAAGAAGAAATAAGTGTGACAAATATAAGAAAAATATAGAATGATAAACAAATTTGTGGAGAATATCTTATAATAGGATTTCCTATTTCATTCATAAGCTCTAAAGTTATACCTATAGAGTTTTGATATATATATTTTAGTCAAAGTTTATATAGAGATTACATAAAAACAACCATAATCCCTAAGCCATTAACCATTAAACTACCTAACCCCTAAGCTCCAAATCTCTTACCTTTTGACCCTTAATCCCTTAAACCTTGACCCCTAATCATTTAACCCTTAATCCCTACTAGATCAGAACAATAAGGTTCTAATTTAACTATTAAATAACACTTAATTTGGTACTAACTTGCTCCAACCACTACAAAAAAGTACCAAAAATAGTGTCATCTCTATAAATAGGATCAACTTTAATTTTTGTGGAGAAATATGCATTGAAATAGTAAGTGGAAGGTATAAATGGAGCAAAAAAGAAAGCTAATCACAATTTGTTGTATTGTGGAGAAGGAAGAGTACTAAAAAAGAACCAAAAAAGTGGACTCGTCAATGGGACCCATGGGAATTAAGCAAACAATTGTATACTAGAGTATGTTAGAATAAATGAATGAACATAAATTCAGCTACTAGATTAGATAATGGATCAAATTGTATCACATACATGAGTAATGCTTTATTTGGTAAGTTCTTTTCCTTCAGGCCATATATAGACATGGCCAGAAGATGGGTAGCTACTAGGTGGAATCTGAAAGGTAGTATCGAGCTACTAATTTGTTATGTTTGGAAGTATGCTCTTGTTTTAATTCACAAAAAAAGATGATTGGATAAAGATTATATCTAAATCATGGGGATACAAAAGCATTATATGTCTTTATGTAGGGGGAAATTAGGTTTTGACTCTATGGCTAATCTCAATAGAATAATATTGGTGTGAGTTTGCATGCTTGGCCTCCCACTTGAATTCTGGGATGAGAAAATCCCCACATGGGTGGGTAACACCTTTAGAAATTATGTGGCGTCTAATGTTGTTACTCATTTGGGTTCCATCTTATTCTTTGTCTATTTTTATGTCAATGTTGGAATCAATAAGACTCTCACTCACTCTCTCTCTCTCTCTCTCTCTCTCTCACACACACACACACACACACACACACACACACACACACACACACACACATCCAAATGGGGGACATGGACTCAAGCTTTAGTTTATGAGAATGCTATGGTGCTTTTCTGAAGGTGTTATAGACCAAACCATATTATAGCTAACTACAAGGCTATTATGGCCAAGGAAACTAATTTGAAAAATGAAATCACCTCCCCTCATGGATTGAATGACCTGATAGGAGGTTGATGTTACCTTAGGGATTAAGGATTATCCATTCAGAGAGGGTTTGTTGAATCCGTTAAAGCTAACCATTAGATCTGGTGCTAGTGTCTTTATTGTCACTCTTAAGGTAGACTAGTTTTAGCCTATTGTAAATTTGATAACCCATCCACCACCTCCTCGACACCCCTACCCATTCATGGTTAGGTGAGAAGGAGGCCTAAAAGGGATAAGATCATGGAAGTATAGTCTCGTTACAAAATTAAAATGATGGTTTAGTTCTTCTAGAGGGTGATATCATGGAGAATGAGACTGTTAAGATCTCAAAGGAACATAACATGTTTAATGACACTTTGGAGGAGATAAGTGCCCACTCCTCAATGTTTATTATGGAGGGTGGTACACAAAAGACAAAAAATTGAGGAGTTATTGCCTCCTCTATTATAAGCCCAATTGTTTTTAAAGCATATAGATAGCAGCCAAGAGAGACGGGGGGCTGACCCCAGAGTACAAAAAGGCTGAAAGATCAGCGGAAGGTTACCTCCCTATCATCTAACCAATACCAATTTTATACTTCAAGAAACTAATATAATCCATAAAAACCCTAACAACATTAGTCTTGTTGTGATCAAGTAGATAAATAGGAAAAATATTCTAGTAGTAAAACACAATACTACTACTATCAGTCCAACAATTAAACTTATACAAATAACAAAAAGCCCCATAGGGCATCAAATTAAGATTACCCAATGTCATTAAAGCAAAAAGAAAAATAGCCAATTGGCCTAATTTTCCTCCTTATCTGGTTCCTCAACATCCTTTTCCTTAGGTCCATCCCTGTCCATAGTCATCCCCTCCTCCTTGATAGGTTTGTCTAGGAGAGTCTTCATCCAGTCCTCTGCCAGGAAGCCGTATATGGAGCAGGAAGTCTTGCTCTCCTTTCCTAGGTCATTCACATCATCGTTCACCTATAGAAAGTAAAGGGTGGCAGTTGCAGAATGCATCACTTTAGAGGAGAACTCAATCAAGGTTTCAAATCTTTGGCAGATGCTGGTATGATTATTTGCCAAATCCTTCATTGATTGTTCAAGCTTGTCAAGATGAGCCTTGCAATAACTCTGGTCATGGCTATGCTTTCTTCCCCCCCCCCCCACTTTAGGAGTGTCCTTCATGGGGGAAGTAATGTCCTCACCGCCACTTTAGCTAAGGAAGGGTTAGCCTCCAGGGTATCAAATATATGGGAGGAGTTGGGAGGATTGGAGCCAAACTTCTTGCCAATCTCCTGGTGGGGTTTCTTCCTCTTAGGGGTTAATGTAACTTTTAGTAGACTCCAAGTTGAGGACCTATTTGGGAGGGGACTTAAACTTCTCCATTTGGAGGCATTTGTTGGATCTACGAGCACTTTGTTTGCTCTTCCTAGTATCCGTGTCAGAGTCTATGAGACTAATTTTAACCTTAGGATTGGGGGTTTTCTTGATTTTTTTATGGTTAGGCCTAGGGCTAGGGTCAAGAGAGACTTGAGGGTACCGATAGCTAGAGGGTTAACCAGGAATGACAGATTTTGGGCAAGGTGATGGGTATGCACCTTATTCATTAAACCCTAATGGATGAGGTAAAAGGGTTTTCCCCCTCCTTTCTCCAAGCCTTGTAAATACTATCTACCAAAGAATTCAGCAAAAGGAACGTAAATGAGATTTGATCCAGATTTCTAAAATAGTTGAGGATGGGGAAATGATAAAAATAAAGTACCTAAAACTATCTAGAGTTATGTATGTCATAATAGCATAGCAGGTGATGTGCTAGGGCTTAGGGAGGTGTCTCCTAGAAAACCCACCTCACATATGAGTCGATTCTTCATTAAAGTTGAAGAATTTCCATAGGTTGGTTTCATCGTTCATGCGAGCTTGTTTGAGCTAGTTCTTGCCACCCATGGGAAACCCACCAATCCTAGCAATAAGATCCTTAGTGATTTCAAAACTCATCCCATTGACGACCACCCTTTTGTCATTCCACGAATTGAAATACTACATCGAGATATTTTCCACCACCATATTCCACTACATTCCTTTAGGAGTCTAATAACCTGTTGCGCCACCCCCAAACTGGTAGCAACTTTATCCTTGAATATTCTGTTATTTCGTTCCTTCTAGATTTCCCATGAAACATAAGGATGAATTATTAACCATAAATTATTTAGGTATGGGTGGGAAGAAGGGCCATTCTAGTGAACAAATTATTGCAGACCTTCATTAGCGCACCACTGGACTCCCCATAAGACAAGAACCTCTCTCCACACCTTTGAGGCAAAAGGGAAGTGAGTAAGAAGGTGTATAGATTTTGCATCCAGAAGATAAAGGACATAATAGTTTGCAAGCTGACATCCTCTCCTTTCGAGATTGTCCATAGTAAGGATAGACCCATGTAAAGTCATCCACCAAAAAAATATTATCTTTGGAAGGATCCATAAGTGCCAAACCTTTCTCCAATCTCCCTAGGCCACCCACCCCCCCTCCCCCCACCAAGGCAATAGCCGAATTCACTATGAAGTCCTCCAAAGGAGTAAGCTTCCAAACCATGGAGTCCTCAACCGAAATGAGGGGGATCCTATAATTGTTCAGTAGGTTTTGAAATTCTAAAGCAAGAATCACCCCCACAAAAGCCTGGTGTTGGATGCTAATCCATTGGTGATATGAGGTGATACAGTTTTAGGTCATGGATCAAGAAGCTCTGGTGTATATCGCACGCAATGAGAGGAATTTAGTGTGCTTCAGCGGGTAATCTTGGAGCCATTGATCTTTCTAGAAATCAATGTTGTCACCACTCCCAACAATCTAATGGCACCCCATCTTCATAATTTTCTTGGTGTGCACTAGATTATTCCAAATTTTAGAGCCTTGAGGGAGAGCCTGGGTCCATAGGGCATGATGAAATGATTCTCCTCCAAGGTACTTTTCCCTTACAATGTTTCACCAATTACCCACCAAATTCATCAACCTCTACCCAACTTTGGTTAGAAGGGCTTTATTCATATGTCCAATCCTTCTTATATTTAAACCTTTGAGGTCCTTAGAACAATAGACTTTTTCCCAACTAACCAAACTCATTCTAGTTCGTCCTTCAATGCTAGACCACAAGAAGTTTCACTATATTTTTTCCAAGATATCTTTGAATTTTCTAGGGATTTTGAAAATGGATAGGAAGTAAATCAGGATGCCCTATAGAGAAGCAAAGAGAAGTTGGAGTTTCTCGATGCTACTCAAAATCTTACCTTTCCACCTTGCTAATTTTATTTGGAAGCGTTCAACAAGACCATTCCAAAATTGTTTTGAAACTTCTTTAATCATTACTAGGAGCCCAAGATAAGTGTCCAGGAGAAACACCTCTTGGTATTCTAGAATTCGAGTAACCTTACCTCTTAGACTGGCAACAATGTTGAAGAAATACACTTTGCTTTTCTAATAATTTATGCATTGTCTATAGACCTCTGCATACTAATTTAATAGTATCATGAGGACATAAGGATGTCAATCTAACACCTCTTAACCTGCCAACATTGTTCATGGAAACCAAATTTCTATCAAGGACCTCAGCCAAAATAATGAAAAGATATGGGGATAGTGGATCACCTTGGCATTGCCCTTGGGACGAAGAAAAAAACCCTCCAAGAGTCCCATTAACAAGCATTGAAAAGGAGACAGTATTAACCATATTTTTGATAATTTTGATAACATTTTCATTAAAACCTATTATAATTGGTAATCTTTCCTTTGTTGTATTTATTAAATGGGATAAACCAAGGTAACCCTTATGTTGTTTGTCCTCTAGTCCACATGTGAGGACAAGTCCTTTTTTGTAATTCCTTTACTAAGGAAAATAGTTTATTCCTCCTTAAGAGGATTATGACACTTGTTATGCACACACTTATGAATGTGACAATCATTCACTTATGAGTTACAAATAACTCCTCTTCTCATCTCTTTATAAGAGATGCTTCTCTCTTATTCTACACACACAATCACGATGTAGTTCATGTAATGAGCACTATGGCTCCTCTCTCTCTCTCTCTCTCTCTCTCTCTCTCTCTCTCTCTCTCTCTCTCTCTCTCTCTCTCTCTCTCTCTCTCTCTCTCTCTCTCCATTCTTAGGCATTTTCCTCATTCATATAATTCACAAGGGGTTTTCTTTCCTTTCCCCTTTCAAAATCCTTGTCTCCTCTCTTGTGTTGATCTTGGAAAGCTCATATAAAGTGTGGTAATTATGTTCATCACAAACTCTCTTGGATTAAATTATAATTCTTTATTTTTAGTTCATTTCGATTTTATTATTTCTAACATGGCATCAGAGCTACTAATCCTTGTTTTGAGTTTCATGTGATGAAGGTTGTCATTCATTGGAAGCGCATCTTATTAAATAATCTCTACCTAGGTATCTCTATTAATAAAACTATTAAAAAAAAATTTTCTCTTGTTTTAACAAGTAGCAGTTATCAATTTTAGTTCAATAGTATTTATTATTATTTTTATTGTTAAATATTTAAAATAAAAAATTACATTATTATTTCCCTAACATTTTATTAAAGGGATTACTTAAATAATGATAATTAATGTCATTTATACATTATAGTCAATTATATTTAATTCTATTCATATTATATATTTTTTTAAATATAAATATTTTCTCTCATCTATTTTTTGTAATATTTAATATCTATTTTTTTAGAACTTATGCAAATTTCTATTATTTTAAATCTTATTTATATGCAACTTTAATTTCTATTTCAAAAACTTTTAAATTTTTTTTTAAAAAAAATATAATATTGTCACTACATATTTTTTTAAAATATAATATTTCTCTCACTCTTTTTAATATTTAATCTTAATATTCTCTTTAGAATTATGAATAACTTCTAATATGATCTTATCTCATCTATTTGCTTTTTAGTTTTTTTAAGAAATTACCTTGATTTGTTCTCCAATTTTTTAAAGAAATTTCCTATTATTTCTTGGCTATCTCAACTATTTAATCATGTCATATTCTTAACTTGGTTTCTTCTTTTGATAAATTTGTTTGATGCTCCTTGCGTGTGAACTTTGTGCTATTTTGTTGTTTAGTTGCTGCTCTTTATTTATGTTTTCTACTATTGTGGCTTGATGCATGCCCATCCCTCTTCCAAAAGTCCCATTTTGGCTCAGTGGGAGAGGTTGTATCACAGACATATCTGCAGATTGGTAGCTTATCTTTTGAGTGTTTGTATTTCAGCACAAGTTTTTTCTGGCTCAGTCAGTCCTTAGCACTTTTGTACCTTTAAATACTCCCTTCAGCTGCATTTTCCTTCTTCTCTTGTGTGGTGTGCTTGCTAGTGCACATATCCCATTGTTGGAAGTGCTTACGCATATGTAGCCATCAATCGTCAAGATTTTTTTTTGAAAATCTAACCAATAATGTCAATTTTGTTTTGAAAACCTTATTGACAAAGTCATGGGATGTTGGAGTTTTAAGTTATGTGTTTGTGCTTTTTTTAGGTTATTGAAGTTGTCTTTGCAGCGACTTTTCATTATTTTCTATTGTGCCTTGATTTTTGGTTGTTGCCACCCATCTTGTAGCCTGTTGTTGCTCCTTGCTTCCTGTGGCTATTAACTCTTGTTAATGCTTGATATTAATGCATGCGGTTGCAAATAATATAGTTTTTTTTTAGGCCATTCACAACCTGTAAATCAAATATTAGGTTGAAGACTACAATTCAATTCTATCTTAGCATTTACTTCGGTCCTTTGATGTATAATTCAATAAAATAAGTGATTTCTTGCACATTTTGTCATCTGTCAACTCGGGTTCTCATTTACTTGATCTTTTTATTTATTATTGTTCATTATTTGCGCATTTTGGACTAGTTGCTCTTGTATCTTGTTGATGTATTTTTTATTGGTAATAGGTTGCAATGGTGGTCTGTAGATTTCACCATTCATTATATTTGACTTGTCTAATAATATTAACAAATATAGACCACTAATGACTGGCATCAATGTAGGTTAAAAAAATAAGGTCGATGATGAGACAAAAAAGGCTTGTTTCTCAAAAAATTCACAGTGGCAGCCTAAGAGCTTTCACCCTTGCTAGGCTTGAGAAAATGTTCTGTTTAATTCTTCCTTGGATGCTTGTCATACGCTTAAACTATCAATTTTTTAATGTTAAATCATTTTATTTTATTTTTGCATGCGTGAGAGGTCGGCATAAGTTTCTATTTTAAGGATAGCTCTTGATTAGCTATTTTAATAAGTTTTTTTTAAGCCTTTTTTGTTGGATTGTCCTTCTCTAAGCCAACTTTAATCTAAAGTTTTTTTAATGATAGAATTTTGCACAATTAATCCATTAATCAAGTTATTTTGGGTTGTCATTAATCTAACATTTTTTTTCATTAATCATTTATAAGTTTAAAGTGGTCATAATGTAAGTTATAAAATTAATTTATAACTTTATGTTTTGACACTCTTATATTTCCTATTGTTTTCAAAGTTATAAGTCATAAGTTTAATTCAATTTTTTTAAAAGTTATTATGTTATAAGTTATAAAATTCATTTATAACTTATACGTTTGCATTCTTATTAGTTACCTAGTTTTGTTTAATCAGAATTCGTATTAGTTAGATATGTCTAAAATCACCTTTTAAGTTTCTATTTAAAGGTTTTTTGCAGATTCCTTAATAATTTAATAATGGTTCTACATCAATTTGATTCCTTATGTTGCGGGATTATTATTCCTCTAACGTTTTCTTGCAAGACTGCATTATTATTCGTCTGTTACAACATCTATTCTAAGTTATTTTTTGATAAGTTTTTATAACTCTTGATTAATTTTTTTAGAATATTATCCTAAGTCTCATGAGGGAAAAATAATTATCATTACCAACACTTTCATTTGCAGCGTTGCCTTAGATAAAGAGATATCATTGCTAACAAG
This sequence comes from Cupressus sempervirens, assembly GCA_028749045.1. Lineage (NCBI taxonomy): Eukaryota > Viridiplantae > Streptophyta > Pinopsida > Cupressales > Cupressaceae > Cupressus > Cupressus sempervirens. The sequence goes on from CM053788.1 coordinate 545,917,015, forward strand.
AAAAGTTGATAACAATGTTAAAACATCTTTTCCTATGTTAAAATGAATTCATGTAGGCAATTAATTCAGTAAGTCTATTTCAAATAAAATCAGTACATAAATGTTTCTTTTTCTTTCTCTCTCCTATCATAATTAATCCTAAACCTATTGCATGCCTAACCTTTTTTTAACCCTCTCCTCTAGACCCAAACCCCTACCCATGATTAGTAGAACCCACCGACTCCACTATAATCCCTATGTTGTCATCCCTAGAAGAGGCCGTCATCTGAGGATGAACCCTTCAATTTTCATAGTATTAGACCACCACTAAGATTGCATCAAATAATGCATATGCCCTAGTCACCATATCTATTGGCAGTAGCCTTGCAATATGAATAATTTCCCTTTCAAAAGACATGCAATTCCTTAGCCACAACCCTATCCTAATAGTATCCAAAAGGGTCATTTGTACCATATTCTCATCAAACTTCTTGATGAGAATAATTCCTCCCACCCATGCCTTTGAACCATGCAACATATAACCACTGATTGCTTCATCCAATACAGCTGCACTCACAAAAGATGGTTTAATACAGATCTCTTGAATCTTCATCAAAGTCTTGTACTCAGGTAACATATCATAAATGTTTGAGTACAATATGGAAAATACTTGAGTCTGATAGATAGGTCATGGTGCCCTTGGCCTCAACACCCCATCTCCTATTATGCTCCTTATTGCATGCTTCACCTCTCTAGGCATTGCTTGAAATAGTTCATGAAAATCTCTCCTCAGGTATGTTGACTTTAGTGGAAATTCCCATGTTAAAATGGGAATCATCACTCGAAGATTCAACACTTTGTGATCCATTTCCTCTCTAAAACCTACATTCAAAATACATAAGAAATATAAATGTTTTTTCATGAGAAAAAGATACAAAATAGATATGCTTTACCTTCACCTAGAATTAGCTCGACTGAAGTTTTTTGAGTAAGACTCTAATGCTTCTCTCAACTTCATTCTCTTTGTTTGCAACTTATAGAAGTTTTTTTTTCCTTTTCTATTCGATTACACTATTGACTGCCCAATGCATGTTAGTGCATTCTTTTTTGGCTTACCTACAACTATCTATTCTAGTTATATTCTTTTGTAACTGCTAAACTTTTCTATCATTGCTTTAACATCTCTGTTTATGTATGCAAAAAATTAAGAGTTGTTTTTAGTTGTTCATGTAATATTTCTTTTCGGCTTTCATCATTCTGAAAATTCGGTTATGTTATTTTTTAACAAAAAAGAGTACTCTATTTTCTAATGATAATATATTTCTTTGATTGTGATTAGATTCTATTGTTTCAATTTATCAAACATTACTATTTAAGAGATTTTTCTACTTGATATATATATATATATTTTTCCTCTCAATATTGTGACTTATCATTTACATATATTTATTTGAGTATATATGGGTGCACACATATATACCCAGATAAATATATAATTTTATTTATGACTATTATGATTCAGAAATTGATATATACCTTCACAAAATGAATTAAGTACTCATGTTTACCCTCAAAGGAGTTTATACCTGATATCCATATTTTGTTTATTTTTTCTCCATTGATCTTCCTTGGATACCTGCATTTACCTTAAATGGATTATGAGTTATCTTACACATTTGCCTTCATTGTGATATTTTAACATGCACATGGTTCCACTTTTATGCTTTTATAGCATTGTTCTATGCCCATGTTGGCACTTTATGGTTTTATACCATTGATCTACATGATTTATATGATTTTTTTTTGAGTTGCATAGGGAGCCATTTTTTTTTCAAGGTTAACTATGTAGGTCCCCTTAGTATAACTCATACATAGTTTCCTTATCTAGCCCATGGAGTATCCCTCCATCCTATATTGGTGTGCACTCATTTTATATGGAGTTTCCCTCCATTTGATGCTATTTGTTCCACTTTGATAGGATAATATCTTTATGGAGTTTCCCTCCATTTGGTTCTATTGGTTCCACTTTGAAAGATTGATATTTATATGGAGTTTCCCTCCATTTGATTCTATATGCTCTACTTTGAAAGGTTGATATTTATGGAGTTTTCCTTCCATGTTGTTCCATTTTGTTCCTCAATGAAGAGGATGTTATTATTGGAGTTTTTCCCTCCAAATTTAGATGATTTGATTCAATTTGAAGGCAATATGTTGTTAAATCCTCATAATCCATTCCTTTGAGTATCCTAACAAAATCATGATAATACTAATTTGATCAGCATTTCTCTCCTTTTACTTTACTTTCATATATTAATGTGATAATGATCTGCATACTTTATTTCTTAGATCATGAGTCATGCATGTTATGGACTGATCACCCATTAACTTGCAGTGGGATGATTCATTAAGTGGCTGTCTATATCCACATGATTGATGCAATGTTGATGCAAGTATCATTAGTTGGCCTTGTCTATGGTCGTTAGTACATTAGTATAATATACCTTTCATGAGAACACTGATCAAACTTTTTGATAATATTTTGAGCATATACTTCATCTTGATATTAGGTTATCTTCATTGCTTTGTGGTAACATGTTTTATTTTCCTCATTGTTTCTCTATGAGAGTTTTGTTATCCTTATTCAAAAGGATTTCTAATTTGAATATAAGATGAAATACTTCTTGTGGATAGTTGTCTTGTTTCTTGTGTCTATGTTTTTTAGGTAATCCATCTAGGCACATACAAGACAATATTATTTGGTGTACTTTAATAACCTATCCACTTCTCTCTTGGCTCTACAAAGATCTACCTACACTCACAAGAGACCTTTTGCATAATTGAAGACATTCTCAATGATCAAGTTTCTGCTATTTAGAATTTCATTGTAAAAGTTGGGTTTAATACCCTTTGATGTAATTTCCCCAAGTAAAGATTAAAGGGGGGTGTTAGAATTGGTAATCTTTCCTTGGTTGTATTTATTAAATGGGATCAACCAAGGTATCCCTTATGTTGTTTGTCCTCTAGTCCACATGTGAGGACAAGTCCTTTTTTGTAATTCCTTTATTAAGGAAAATAGTTTATTCCTCCTTAAGAGGATTATGACACTTGTTATGCACACACTTATGAATGTGGCAATCATTCACTTAGGAGTTACAAATAAATCCTCTTCTCATCTCTTTATAAGAGATGCTTCTCTCTTATTCTACACACACAATCATGATGTAGTTCATGTAATGAGCACTATGGTTCCTCATTATGTCCTTCTCTCTCTCTCTCTCTTTTCATTCTTAGGCATTTGCCTCATTCATATAATTCACAAGGGGTTTTCTTTGCTTTCCCCTTTCAAAATCCTTGTCTCCTCTCTTGTGTTGATCTTGGAAAGCTCATATAAAGTGTGGTAATTATGTTCATCACAAACTCTCTTGGATTAAATTATAATTCTTTATTTTTAGTTCATTTCGATTTTATTATTTCTAACAAAACCAAGTTTAGAGAGAATAGAAAATAGAAATTCCCTCCTAACCCTATCACAAGCTTTGGAAATATCCAATTTAAGAGCCATATCTAGGTTCTTTCTCCTATCCATAGAGTGGATAACCTCGTGAGTAGTTATGACCACATCCATAATTTGCCTCCTAGGGATGAAACCATTCTGGTAGGGACGAATGAACTTATCAAGGAGGTGCTTGATTCATTTTACCAAAATCTTGGCAAGGATTTTATAAATTGTGTTGCACAGACTAATAGGTCAAAAGTCCTCTAGATGACTAGGGTTATTGGTCTTAGAGACAAGAACAATGAAGATTTGGTTGAGTTCCTTCAATAAATTGCAAGGTATCTTTTAATGGCTAATATTCACAAATTGGCTAATTTTAGAACTTTTTGGCTAGTAATTTGGCTAATAATTTAAGATTTGATACAACCTAAATTGCCATACTTTTATAAAATTTATTTCTAGAATATTTAAAATTGCTTAATAATTTATTTTATTGAATATTTTAAACTCAAATATTCGCCACAATATTCATTACATGATGAGATTTGAGTCACCTAAATATAATATATTATTGGAGAAATTAAATTAAACTAGCCAATAATTATCATAAATATTAGTTACGTTAGGGATATATGACCAATATTTGGTTTTCACTATTGATTTAAAGTATATGTTAATGATCCTCATAATATTCCATGACGTAAAAGAAATGTTCAATTTTGATTTGTAATATTCCATGGTGATTAATGAAATTCCTATTATTATTGAGATTAGTCAATATTTAATAGAATAAATTTATGATTTGATAATATAGCCAATATTAATCATATTTAGAATATAAAATTTAGAGATTCGCTAATAGAAATAATTTTTTTTTTCAAAATAATGAAAGATTCGCCAATATTTTATACATTTTTTTGGACGTGGCTTTCTTAAAGTTTACCATAGTAAATTGAATGTTTTGACAAAGTCTCTAGCAGCATTGATTAGATCATACTTGACAATATCCCAAAATTCTTGAAAAAAAGCCGAGGGAAAACCATCAGGACTAGGGGCTTTGTACCAATTCATGCTAAATATGACTTTTTTGACTTCCTCCTCCTTGACCTTAGCATTCATTTCCTCATTCATCTGGTTGTTCACAGCTAGGTAAAAAGATCTCAAAATATCATTTTTCATGTTACTGTTGACCTACACAGCTGGCAGGTTATAGAGCTACTTGAAATAGAGGTAGACATTACATTTTATCTCCTCCATATCATCAATCTCCTGACCATTATTGTCCACCAACATGTTTATGGTGTTACATTTTTTCCTTCTTGACGTTGATCTATAGAAAAAGGTCATATTTCAGTCACCCTCCTCCAACCACTGAACCCTGGATCTTTGTTTCTAGAAAATTTCCTCTTGATTTAGGAGTGTCATCCATAAGTTTTGATACTCCCTCTCCTCCTTTTTTTGTTCAACATTAGTATATCCCTAAATAAGTTGGTTTTGAAGGGATTCTAACTACTTCTCAATAGATTTCTTTTCTTTGGCGATGTTCCCAAATGAAGATTTTCTCCATCCCTGCACTTCTTTTAAAATTTGTTCAAGTTTTTTGGCGATACAGAACATGATCATTCCCTCAACCAGGTCCTTCCACCACTGCACAATACAATTTTTGAACTTAGTGTGTGAGTGGCACATGATCTATACCTAAAAGGCCTCCATTTGGTAGGTTGATTCTGTAACCAAGAAAACACCAACATAGAGTGATCTGAAATGATCCTCGACTCTTCCTTTAAGGAAGAATGTTGAAGAATGTCCCAACCAGAAGAAATAAGAGCCCTATCAAGTCTAACCTGAATCAAAATTTTTCCCAATCTATTATTCGACCAAGTGAACACAAGACCCTGAAGATCAATATCAATCAAGTCATTCCTTCCAAGAAAGCCCTCCAAATCTTGCATACTATCAGAAAAGTCTTCCAAATCCCCTAGTTTCTCTGACAAAAATAGACGGGTGTTAAAATCCCCCATGCACACAATTATTTCTTGTCTCATAGTCTCAACCACTTTAGTAGCCTCATCCCAGACAACTAGTCTACCATTCCTAGTGTTAGGGGCATAAAATTGAAAATATTCCAACTAACAACATGGGAGGTGAAACTCGTGACCACAAAATGGGAATTAATATAGGTGACCATTCCCACCACCTTGTTTGGGTTCCACATCATCGCAATGCCACTAGAGGCACCATTAGCCTTGCTATAAGAAAATTTAGCCCCTGACCAAATGTAAGTAGCAACTCTAGACAAAACTTGCTTTATCATTTTTACTTCTTGCAAAAATAATCAAGTCAGACTTAAGCTCTATGATCTTTTGTTTTATTTCATACTATTTCCTAGGGCTGTTCAACCCTCTCACATTCCAAGATATGATCTTCATCTTTTATGATATTGAGTTTCCTTTAGGGTTTTTTGTTTCCCCTATGTTATATCCTTCTTTGTTTCCTTTTGATGGATGTTCTTGGTCAGAGGTCTCTCAATCCTCGTGGATGACCCTACAACTACCTTATATTCTCCTCTAGGCTTTCACTTTGGGACCATCCATTCAACATCATTGTTTAGAAGGTAAAGATTTGGTAGCTCAGTTGTGGGGGAAAACATTTCAACAACACCTAAAAGTGAAACCACTAGGGTGCCATCAATGAGTGGTGATCCATTCCCTAAGAGAAGGGGTGAACAACACGGAGTAGCACCAATGTCAGCTTCCATTAGTTTATTCATTTGTCCTTCCCCATGTTGCAACAGTTGTAGAGTGAGTGTATAAAAAATCTCCCCCTCTTCATGGTCAACAATATCATCTGTAACAGTTTGGACTTCTCCACCCTGTCCAACGACGTCCACCTTCATAGGGGTTCTCACCTTCTCACCATTTTTTCCTAAGGGTTTCAAATAGGTCCTAAGAGGCCTCCTCACAAGTTTCCTTTAGGCTGACCGGTTCCTTATTTAGTAGGCTTTCAGCCTTATCAACCATCTCAATAGTTTTCAAGCTTTCAATCACCACCACTCTTGGTGAGGACACTTTGTTTATGAGTTTCTCACCCTTTAGGAAATCCATAACCAAATGACCAAACATGTTACACTTTTGGCAAAAGGGGGTTGAATCCTCATATATTATTGATTACAACCAGTTGCCCCATTTATATTTTAGGTCAATTGTTGTTGGAAAGGGTTTATTCATTCCAACATTTATATAGAATCTAGCAAAACCCAATTTAGTTCTAGAGCTAGTCATATTATCCATTTTGATGAACTAACCAAAGGAGTTGTCAATCCATCTAAACACCCACTCATCCCAGAATTCTGAAGGGAGACCAAGCAATCTTATCTAGACTAGAGCATACCTATAGAGGTCCCTCTCAAGTGGTTGAATCTCGGTTTCCCTTTTGCCATCAACAAGGGGTGTTTACCAAAATCCTAGGAGCCCACCATAACCGAGTCACAATCTTTTTCTGTGGTGAAGTTAAATAGGAAGAGGGGCTAGACATAGTAGAGATGGATACTGACCCTAAGAGTTTACATTTTATAGAGAACCACTTTCTTACCATATCAATCGTGGGTTGGAAGGAGACAAACTTTCCAACAAGATAAAGGGTAAAGCCTGAGGCGATCGAGTTGACCACTGAATTTGGAAGAGAAATCATGGGACTAGTGGCCCTTAGGGAGATCTTGGGTTTTGCTCTAAAGTCCACAAGAACCTTGGATCCAACAACAACCCCAACTAGTTTGATGTAGGGAGCTCCCCTTAATACCATAAACTCATAACAAAAAAATAGAAACAACAGAAAATGCGAGAACAAAATGTGGACTTCTTATTTGCACAACAAATGCAAAATTACAGAATTCATAAGTACAATATGCTAACCCACATGGGAACCTTCATTACAACAATTTGCAAGACAAGCTGCCAACTATCACCCAGAGCTGTCCTAGACAATGTTCGAGCCTTTCTTAAATAGGCAATTGTATGCCGCCTAGGAAGGTTCTAGATGCTCAAACTTAATACGTAGGGCAGACAGACCCTAACAATACACATAGAGTTAGCCAAATACATCTTTGACAAATTATTTTAGAAATTTTGGGTGGCCCAACTTTGGAAGGCCACAACTCACGAACCGTTGCTCCGATGGGCTATTATAACCACTTTTTGGAAATGCCAGCTCCTAATCTACAGGCTTGGAATTGCACTAGCACCCTTTCGTTGAGTTTTCAGACCTCATTTGGGCACTCTAAGGCCTCCAACAGTGAGCCTAAAGATTTTTTAGCAAATTTTTCCATCGAAAATCTGCAATAACTTCTTTGATGGTTATGCTTGAGCAATGAGATTTTTATGGTAGGCTTACAACTTTAAAATGAACCTTCTTGTAAAAAATGAGAACATTTTGAGCTCATATGACAAACTTACTAAAAATAGCAAGTTCCCATAAATAGTAACCACCCTATCTACTAGTCCTCATTAAAATAGAAAAGACTGAAATACAATTTTTAAATTTTTTTTTCGGGTGATGCAAGATTGCTCTTACACCCAGGATGCTCCTGTATCAGACATCTAGGGTAATTTGAGAAGTGACCCTGTCACGTCTCAGGTGTTTAGAAAAAAACCATGACTGTTAAACTCCTCCTTTGCTAGCCATGATGAATCCTCAACTGGTCTACCTTTCCATTTGACAAGATATTCCTCATAAGTTCTGTTTCTGGTACTTTTTTCAACACGACTGTCTAGTATCTCCTCAATCTCTTTTGTAGTTGAACTAGTTGCTAGAATGCTCCATTGAAGTTTTGCAACTTCATCTCCATCACCTCCTTCATAATACTCTATCAAATCTAAAATATTAAATACTGGTGAAATATTCAATTCAATAGGCAACTCCACTTCATATGCATTTCCAAAATCATGCCTCTTTAGTATCTTGCACGATCCAAACTTCTTCATCTTCAACTTATTATATGTACCCACTGGAAAACACTCCTTTCTCAAATGAACAAGGAATTCATCTCCAATCTGAAATTCCTTATATCTGCTTTTCACATCTGCATTATCCTTTTACTATGTATTCATCTCTATGATGTGCTTCCTCACCTCCTCATGGATTTTTTTCAAATGTTTAGCAAAATATTCTGCTTTAGTACTACTTATCTCTCCTTTATCTAACTACATAAGTTCAGAAGCATTTCTAGGACTACTCCCATATACAATTTGGAATGGTGATTTACCAGTACTCATATTGATAGAATTATTATATCCAAATTCCGCCTGTGGTAAAATCATATCCCATCCTTTTGGTTTATGATCTCCAATTAAGCATCTCAACAAGTTTCCCAAACTATGATTCACAACTTCTATCTGTCCATCAATCTATGGATGATGTGATGAACTGAACTTCAAATTCGTCTTCAACTTCTTCCATAATGTATGCCAGAAATGCCCAAAAAATTTGGTATCTCGATCTAAAACTATACTCTTTGGCAAACCATGTAATCTCACTACTTCTCTGAAAAACAACTCTGCTACATGAATAACATCACTAGTATTCTTGCAAGGAATAAAATGTGTCATCTTTGAAAACCTGTCAACCACCACAAAAATAGAATCATGCCCACATTGTGTCCTCGGTAATCCAAGAACAAAATCCATGTTTTTATCCTGCCACGACTTCTCTGGTACAGGTAATGGCTGATACAACCCTGTATTCTGCTTCACTCCTTTCAACATTTGACATACTCTGCAAATTTATACAAAATTCATCACATCTTGCTGTAACTATGGCCAATAATAATTTTTAGCAACCAAATCTATGGTCTTATCTCTACCAAAATGTCCAGCCAATTCTCCACTATGCTTCTCCTTAATGAGATGATCTCTCATTAAACTTCTGGGAATGCACAACTAGCTTCTTTTGAACAAATATTATCCTGGATCATGAAATCCAACCACTTCATCCTGTCAAATGTAACAGGTTCTATACAAGCCTTCCACGCTTCACCAAAATCAGGATCATCTGGATATAATGTGTTGAGTTCCTTAAACCCAACCACCTTTATTTGCATTTCTATCAACGAAAATTTTCTTCTACTAAGAGCATCTACAACTTTGTTAGACTTCCCACCCTTGTGTTTCAAAAAAATGTATAGCTCTGCAAAAACTCAACCCACTTTAAATGCCTTTGGTTCAATTTTCCTTGACTATTCAAATATTGCAAAGCTTGATGATCAATATACAAAACAAACTACTTAGGAAGAAGATCTAGTGTCTCCACTTCTTCAATGCTTGAACTATAGCATAAAATTCCTGATCATAAACAATTTTTTTTTTTTGCATCATTCAACTTCTCATTGAAACAAGCAACAGGTCTACCTTCTTGGTTCAAAATAACTCCTATTGTAGTACCATTAGCATCACAATCTACTTAAAATACCTTGTTAAAATTAGGAAGTGCTAAAACAAGTTGCTCAATAACTTTCTGTTGCAACAGATTAAAACTTTTATTTGCTTCTATAGTCCACTTAAACTCTTTCCTATCCCCTCTCATTGTTTTAGTCAAGGGTCCACAAATACTACTAAAACTTCTTATGAACTTTCTGTAAAATGTAGCCAGTCCATGAAAAGATCTTACCTTTGTCGCACTCCTTGGAGTAGTCCATTCAAGGATAGCCTTCACTTTCTTTGGGTCTATTTTTAGACCTTCTCTTGAGACTACAAATCCTAAGTACACCAACTCTTTCTTTACAAAACTGCACTTCTTTAAGTTTATCAACAACTTTTCTTCCCTCAGCTTATCAAGCACCTTGTGAATATGAATCAAATGCTCCTCTAATGTTTTACTAAAGATCAATATATCATCTCGGTAAACAATGACAAACTTATGCAGAAACTCCTTCAGTACCTCATTCATGAGCCTCATGAAAGTGCTTGGTGCATTTGTTAGCCCAAAAGGCATGACTAACCACTCATATAGTCCTTCCCTTGTCTTGAAAGAAGTCTTCCACTCATCTCCTTCTTTGATACGAATCTGATGGTACCCACTCTTCAGATCTATCTTTGTGAAATACTTAGCTCCACTCAAACAGTCCATAATATCATCCATCCTTAGCAATGAAAATCTATACTTTATTGTGATCTTGTTGATAGCATAAGAATTTGTGCACATCCTCCATTCTCCATTCTTCTTTTGTGCCAATATTGTTGGTACAACACATGGACTCAAACTCTCTCAAATCAACCCCTTGTGCAACAACTCATGAACTTTCTTGTTCAACTCTTCACTTTCTGTTGGTGTCATTCTATGTGCTACCTTGTTTGGCAAACTAGCTCCTAGAACCAAATCTATCTGGTGACTGGTTTTCCTCACTGGGGGCAATCCTTTAGGTACATTATCTAATACTATATCAGAAAACTCTCTCAAAATATCTACAACTTCTATAGGTACCTCCTCTACTTCTTCTTTATTATCTTTAAGAATTATAGCAAAACTCATATGCTCATGCTTCACACCTTTAAGGAACTCTTTTCCATCAACAAAACATATCCTGGTAGCACTACATACCTTTTCTTCTTTATCCTTCAATAACTTCAACTTATGTTTCACTCCATCCTTAGTTAGAGTGTAGGTATTTTCTCGCCCACCATGTACAACATAGCTATCAAACTGCCACGACCTACCTAACAACATATGACATATGTCCATAGGTATGATATCACATAGTACCTCATCTTGGTAGCTTCCAATCTTGAACTTCATTGGGCACTGCTCATTGACCATGACCTTATGGTCATCTTGCACCTAAGCAATACAGTATGGATGTGGGTGTTTCTGCCTTTTCAGCTTCAACTTGGTGACCATCATTTCTAACACTAGATTGTCAATACTTCTTCCATCAATGATCACATCACAACACTTATCTTCACATTTGCACCTTGTGCGAAACAAGCTTCTTCTTTGTTCAGGTTTATTCTCACCACTCACCAAGACTCTTTGATGAACTAGGAATTCTCCTCTTTCAGCATCATTAGAATGTGAGGATCTGGAATCTTCATCGACATGTGCAACTCTCACTTGACCTTCTATTCTTCGATATGTCCTTCCTTGGCATTGGGTACATTCAAATGCTCTACGCCCTTCTTCTTTGTAGTGAAAACATTTTCCATGGAAGCCTCCTCTTCCAAATCCTTGTCCTCTGCCTCTTCCTCTCTGATCTCTATTTTTATGATCATGGAAACAATTGAAATTGTTTCCCCTTTGGTTCTGGCTGCTACTTCCAGCCTCATCCTTATTCTTTTGATCATCATTACGACCACCATAAGATCGTCCACCAGATCTTCCACCACGACCTCTTCCACTGTTCTTATTGTCAAACTTCTTTGCTCAGTTTCTCCTCAACTCTTAGGGAAAACTAGTATGCCTCCTCAATACTATTCATTGAACCAGACTTAGCTCATCCTGAATGCTTGGCCTTAACCCATTAAGATAATGGGCAACTTTCTCCTTATCAGCTCCTACATGGCCAATTCTAATGAGAACTCGGTAGAACTCTTCGGTATACTCTTGAACATATTTTATCGCTTGCTTCAACCCTTAGATTTTCTTTAATAGATCAAGCTCATAATCCATGGGAATGAATTGTCACTTCAGTTTATCTTTCATCTAATCCCATCTGGTGATTTTGTTCTTTCCCTTTCTATTTCACTCCAACTAAACCTCCTACCACCAGATCTTCACATGTCCCTTTAGTTTTGCCTTCACAAACTTCACCCTATCAGGATCATCAATATATTCATACTCAAAGTATTCCTCTAGTTCATTGATCCAATCAATCAACTCCTCTGGGTTAAGATTTCTTGAAAATGTGGGAACCTCAAACTTAGGTCTTTTTGCAATCTTGGAGATGGCCCTAAAAAACCTCTCTTCCTCTGGATTTAGAACTACCTCTACTTCAACATTTTCTTCTACTTCATCCTCATCCTCACTTTCATCTCTTATGGGAAGATTCATTCTTTTATGCATTTGTTCTTCCAATGCTTGCATTTGTATTTGGAGGGCTCAAAAACCCTTAGGTGTAACACCTATAGCTCTTCTGCCACACTCTCTTCATGGAGGCATTTTTGCGCTTCCACTAAAACCCTAGTGCAAACTACCTCACAATCGGTGATCTATCTACACACTCAGTCCAAACCATGGTCTTGGTGCAAACTACCTCATAGTTGGTAATCTGTCCACACACTCAAGAACTCTAGCTCTGATACCATTTGATGCAGGGAGCTCCCCTTAATACCATAAACTCATAATAGAAACATAAAAACAACAGAAAATGTGAGAACAAAATGTGCACTTCTTATTTGCACTGCAATTGCAAAATTATAGAATTCATAAGTACAATATGCTAACCTACATGAGCGCCTTCATTACAACAATCTACAAGACAAGCTGCCAACTATCACGTAGAGCTATCCTAGACAATGTTTGGGCCTTTCTTAAATAGGCAGTTGTATGCCACCCAGGAAGGTTCTAGATGCTCAAACTTAATACCTAGGGCTGACATACCCTAACGATACACATAGAGTTGCCCAAATACATCTTTGACAAGTTATTTTAGAAATTTCGGGTGGCCCAACTTCGAAAGGCCATAAATCACGAACCGTTGCTCCGATTGGCTATTATAACCACTTTTCGAAAATGCCATCTATTGATCTACATGACTAAAATCATGCTAGCACTCTTCCGTTGAGTTTTCAGACCTCATCCAGGCACTCTAAGGTCTCCAATGGTGAGCTTGAAGATTTTTTAGCAAATTTTTCCATTGAAAATATGCAATAACTTCTCTGATACTTATGCTTGAGCAATGAGATTTTTATGGTAGCTATACAACTTTAAAATGAACCTTCTTGTAGAAAATGAGAACATTCTGAGCTCATATGAAAAACTTACTAAAAATAGCAAGTTCCTATAAATAGTAACCACCTTATCTACTAGTCCTTATTAAAATAGAAAAGATTGAAATACAATTTTATTTTATTTTTTGGGGTGATGCAAGGTTGCTCTTACACCTAGGATGCTCCTGCATCACAGTTTGACTTAGGGGATGCTACCGATACAAATGCCAATGGGGGACCACCAAGGGGTTTGGGGCCCAAACAAGCACAGTCTTCAGGGACAGTGCAAGATTCCATCAAAGGAATATCTTCATGGAGTAGGTCACAAACATTTTAGGTCTTAGCTAATAAAACTAGTTCTAGATCTGAACACATAGGCCCCATTGGGGGGAGGGGGAGGGGGAGGGGGGTAAAAGAGGGGGGTCCATCCCCCCAAGGTCAGAGAGGGCATAGAGCTTGGGAGGAAGGCAAGAGCGGGAAAGGAGTTGAAAAGCCTCAATTTGTTGTTTTGGTCTTTATGAGCTCAATTGTTAAGAGAATCACATTTGAACATAATGTTAATGACTTTATAACAAAAAAAATTATTACCACCCTAAAAGCCAAGAAATCACATTTTTCACCAAGAGCTTCAACTAGTACTAGAACATTGAGGAAGATGGGTGGTTAACCCAAAAATAGAATCCTTGAGGTAAGGTGGATGTAGAATCTAAAATCAAGGCAATCCATCTTTCAATAATATTAACACAAATAAGGGAAATTGCCACTGGTAGGCAGTTGACTCTAGATGCCAATTCCAAAGATAAGAAATGAAGTTACTTTCATTGAACATGAGAGGACTAGAGAGTCCTCAAAAGTAGTATGGTTTGAAAAATTGTATCATAGAGTTGGAAATTCATATTCTTCTACTAGAAGAAGTGAAAATGACTACTCATACCTTCTTAATGATTACTACCAGAATCTAGCTAGACGCATCCCACTCTATCAACAAAGCTATGAATGCTTCAGTAGGTGTTGCAACAATGTGAAACCCTAACATTGATCAAATGTGATGTTTTAGCTTTTTCCAATAAATTTTTTGATATGACCTTTACCCTAGGGAATTATGTTTGACACCTTTTAAATGTGTATGCTCCCAATGTCCGCTCTAGTGGGAACGCTATCTGAGATGAGATTTTTTCTTTTAACTAGAATGATTTGAAATTGTCCTAGATGGTAGTTGGTGATTTTAACTGTCCTTTATTCCCCTTTGAGAAGCAAGAAGGCCTAATTGAGTATGATGACAACATGATTGATTGGTTAAACTTTATTTACAAGGCTAGTTTTTTGACATAGAACTGTTGGGACATCCTTTCACTTGGTCAAACAATAGGAAAGGTGACCACCTTATTCAAGTTAAAATTAGACTAAATTCTTGGTTTAGTGAGATAGAACATTGATTACAATGCTCCCTTAAGACTCTTCCTAGAGGTGTCTCATCCACATCACTATACTTTTGGACAATGTATATATGAGGTCCAAAATGCACCTAATTAGATAATTTGTTTGAATTTATTAATTAAATTAAAAATAAAAGGAAAAAGTACCCAATTACTACTAGGGGATCCAATACCTGTGATCTTTTTGTCACATTTACCCCCTAATTACTACTATTAAGAGAGCCCAAAAATGAAGACACATCTACCAAAAACTTGTAATGGCTATCCCTCCTTGACTTTTCTGATTATATTGCCAGATTCTTTTAAGCCAATTTTCTAATTGTATTTTATGATTATCGGTACTTGGTTATTGGATTTGATTAAATGTGTTTTATACTCAATTGATTATATGTGATGAGTTACTAGTTATTTAATGTGTTTATGATTATTTCAATGATGATATATGTATGTTCAGTTAGTGATTTCAGATATCTTTTGATGGTTAGATAGATGGATTAATTATATGCATTTCTATGGATACTTACCCCATACTGCATGTGTATGGTGTGCATGTATGTTTTCTTTATGTGTAACGTTTCTAATGTGGTTGAGGAAGGGAGTCGTAGTCACCTACTAGTCACTATCTACACGATGAACCACTTCCTGCCATTGCTTGTTTAGTTTAGAATATTGTGTTTGTACATGCATGGATTTTATGCAGATTGTAGGTACCAGGTATCAACTTCCCTGAATTTCCAAGATGAGTGTACCCTATCATAGTATTTCAATGGAATAAGTGGGGAAATAAATCTTGAGTCCAAATCCTAAACCCTAAGCCAATTGTCTTAGAAAATAGGACAAGTATCTGAGTTAGTTCACCTTTGCCGAATTCGTCAAGTGACATGAATTCGTATTTTTTACCTTAGAGTTTGTTTTGGTATTCTGTGCTTTATGATGAGTTTTCATATTTGGTTTTGTGGGTCTGTTGTGATTTCTGTTATAATTAAATCAAATTAAAAGATAATCGAATGAAAATGTTATAAAGAAAATTCAGTATTTAATTATATTTAATTAATTGAGAAATTAATTAAATAAAAGAATTAAATTTAAGGATTTTATTAAAGTTCTATTTTTGACGTATTTATATTTATTTAATTTAATGATAATTATTTAGGAGTTTTATTTTAATAATACAGTCTAAATAATGTTATTAATTAATTTAATAAATATATTATTAAAACATATCATGAATTAATTAAATAAAATATTTAAATTTAAAGATTTTGTTAAAGTTTTATTTAGGCGTATTTATATTTATTTAATTTAATAATAATTATTTAAGAGTTTTATTTTTAATGATAAACTCTAAATAATATTATTAGTTGAATTAATAAATATATTATTAAAATGTCTCATGATTTAATAAGAGAGAGAAAACATAATTTAATAAAGTTTATTTTAATTAAATTGCATAAAACGTATGCATGAAATTAAAATATAATAAATTAAATAAAGAGAAAAAGCTAATTATTTAAATAAAGATATTTTGTAATTAAATATCTAAAAGTTGTGCATGAAAAGGTAAACGGGAATAAAGTAATAAATAGATTAGCGAATTCCCTCTCGTGATTGCATAATCAAAGCCCCAAATTAGGGTAGAACTCTTTATTAGAGATCTAGAGCTCATTTGCAATTACACAGATTTTGGAGGAGCAATTTTCAGGAAACTAGATTTTCAGAGAACCAAGATTTGAAGAAGCAATTTTGGGAGAAGGAAGTTTTCAGAAGAAAGGGTTTTTCTCGTGTTCTTCGTGCGATTGTGTGTTTGCGTGTTAGCATCATATTCAGGTAGAATCTTGTGTTTGATTTATGCAATAAGTTTTCCATTTTCCATTCTTCAATTTTTTGTCTTCTTCGTGTCTAGATAAATCTGATTTTAGAGTTATAGATTAAATTGAAACCCTTGTGATACATTTTATGTGCTATTTGTTTGAGTTTAGGATCTAGAACCCTTGTTTGATAAAATTAGTTTCTGTTATTAAAATCGTTTGTGATTTAAAATTGAAACCCTCGAGTTGAAATTATTGCTCTTCATTTTCAAAAGCATCTATATGAATAGAGGGATTGAAACCCTTGTTGTTAATTTGAAGTTTCTATTTTTAGCGAGTTTCCATTTTTAGAAAGTTTCTAGTTTCAACAGGTTTCTATTTTTGGAAAGTTCCTATTTTTAGTAGGTTTCCATTTTTGGAAAATTTTAATTTTTAGTAGGGTTCTATTTTTGGAAAGTTAATATTTTTAACAGATTTCCATTTTTGGAAGGTTTCTCTTTTTAGCAGGTTTCGATTTTTGGAAAGTTTCTTATGTTAGCAGGTTTCTATTTTTGAAAAGTTTACATTAGTAAGTTTTCATTTTTGGAAAGTTCCCATTTTTAGTAAGTTTTCATTTTTGGAAAGTTCCCATTTTAGTAAGTTTGCATTTTTAGTAAGTTTTTGTTTTGGGAAAGTTTCCATTTTTAGTAAGTTTCCATTTTTGAAATGTTTTCATTTTTAGTAAGTTTCCATTTAAAAAAAGTTTTCATTTTAGTAAGTTTTCATTTTTGGAAAGTTTCCATTTTTAGTAAGTTTTCATTTTTGGAAAGTTCCCATTTTAGTAAGGTTCCATTTTTTAAAGTTTCTATTTTTAGTAAGTTTCCATTTTTGGAAAGTTTTCGTATTTAGCAAGTTTTCATTTTTGTAAAATTTCTAGTTTTAGCAAGTTTCTATTTTGAGTAAGTTTCCATGTTCAGAAAGTTTATATTTTTAGCAGGGTTCTATTTTTGGAAAGTTTCTATTTTAAGCAGATTTTCATTTTTGGAAAGTCTCTAATTTTAGTAGGTTTCTATTTTAGGAAAGTTTCTATTTTTAGTATGCTTCTATTTTGAGAAAGTTTCTATTTTTTAGTAGGTTCCCATTTCGGGAAAGTCTCTATTTTTTAGCAGGTTTCCTTTTTGGAAAACTTTTTCCAAAGTTTAATTAATTTAAAATTATTATGGTAATAATTGATAATTATTATTATTAATAATTTTAAAAGTATAGTTAAGTTTTTAAATTTAATTATTTAAAAATTTGATTAATTACTTTATTATTTAGATATAATTCTAGAGTAAATTGAAAATCAAAGAAATTAATTGGGAGAATTAATGGTTATCTTTAGTAAACTTGGGTTGTGCTTAATGATTCAATTTTATATGAAAGTGATTTATATTGCTAGAGAAATTTTCTTATTCGAAAACCTTAGTTATTAACATACTTTAAAAAGATGAAAACTGTGACGTGTATGTTCACTGAACTCTTATATTTTGATAACGAATTGAACTATGAAATAATGTTTAAACAACTTTATATAAATTGTTGAATCGTCTGGGATTCTAGTGAACTCGGAAACCATAGTGAATTTGACAACTAAAGAAAAGGAAACTAAAACCTTGTTGGAGATCACAAACATTATGAACTATAATATTTAGAGATAAAAATGAAAACTTGAAAACCTATAGTGAACATTGAACTAATGTGTTTTCAAAACCTTATGAGTTATGAAAATGACTTTTGTATGTACTCTTTATGACGTGTGGTTTATTGATGTTGGGTTTCGGGGTTGACTTAGCTTTAACCAAATCAAGATGTTTACTAGAGGCTTGGGAGTTCTATTTTGTGATGTGATGATGATATTGGTTACGATATTTTATACTCAACCATGGTAATGTGTCTTGTATGCTCTATGAGATTTTTTGATATATATTTATTGTTATTACTTTCTAGTGTTCTTGTGTGAAGCTGAGGTGAATGGTGTGACCTATCTGATATATCCTTTTAGTCTCGATCAGTTGTATTTGGATTGATTTTCAATCATTTGTATAGGACTGAGGTGTTTGTATGATTTGTTCTTGGTGATGTCATGTTATGATGTGGATTGGTTTATGTGTACTTATTTTTTGATCAGTCTTGTTAAGATGATCGTATTGGTAGAATTTGTGATTATGATCAGTAATTTTCAGTACCTGTCAATTGCTTGTTTAAGAATTGATATATGGTCTATGGTCTTTTGTGATCTTTTGATTTTACTAAGCTTAGGGTAGGTTATTCGTATGCCATGTTGGGAAGTGACTTGCAATGGAGGTTGAAGCCCTAAAGAGGCTACCTAGGTAACCCATTGTAGGTTATGTTAATAAGTGATAACATTTCATTAAATGGGTTTAAAATGAATTAACAAGATATTGGTACTATAGAAAGTCACTTGGGGGTCGAAGGATTAAAAGACTAGCTGGGTAACCTTAGAGTTGACTTGTTAATATGTCTTGTTTGTACTAAAGGATACTACTGCCACATAGAGACACTAAGGGGCCAGAGTCTAGATAGGTTACTGGGGTCACCTTAGAGTTGGCTCGTACGATGACACTTGCCCACATGCATAACAGATTTCCTACGTGTCAGTGTTACCTCTGAGATTAGTTGATACTTGTGTTTTGGTACCCTTTGAGATAGTTTTCTTTCAAGTGATTCCTTAAACCTAAATGTTGGTTTTTGACTTTTGAGTTTGTTATCTGTTTGGGACTTGAGTTTATCTCCTCAACGCGGTGGGAGTGGGCCTTTTTGGATTCCACAAGGTCGGGTGGTAATGCTTTTTCTTATACCATAGAGATTTGACTGTTGGATGCCATTGCTGTATGTGTTTGTGTAGATGCTTATTTCTATTTGATCTTGTATTTCTATGATGGATGGTTGTATTGTATTGTATTGTATTGTATTTTATTTCATAAGTCTTACGAAATGATTTAATTTATTTCATGATGTTTATTATTTCAGCCTCTCATACCCTGTGACTTGTACAGTGGATGATTGTGCATTCTGTTTATTGTCAAGTGGCATCATGTAATTGTATATTGTTTAAATGAAACTTGTACTATAGTTATTCTTTAATACAGATGTGTTATATATTGGTTTTAGTATTAACTAAACTTAAATGTGATTCAATGTCATAGGACCCTTAAAGATGTAATCTGTTATATGTTGGTTGTTATGTATGTGAGTTAATGCTTTCACTATATTATCTGTTATCTCTTGTTATTATTGTTTCCGCTATATTTTATTTGTTGTTGTTTAGTTATTATCTTTCAAAAAAAATGTTTCGCTAACTTATTGAAACTTTAGGTTAATTTCTTTTGGGTCACATGGTAGGGCGTTACATAACCAATCACACACTACTAACATTCGATCACTATTTAACTTTTTTGGTTGGCGATTGACCCAATAATGCACCACTATTGGGATAGTCCATAAAAAAATATTGGGACATTTGGCCCCAAATATTGACATTTTTTAGTAAGCAATTGTTAGTGTAAGAACATAATAGGTATGATACAACATTTTTGAGTTAGTGATTTTTGGTGCATGAACACAACAAGTATGATACAACACTTTTGAAATGACATGTTTTGACCATGCTATGCTTGGCGATCTATACAGAGAGATCTATGTATATCCAAAGTCAAAACCTTAACTTTAAACTCTTAACTCACCTACTAAAAACACCAAAAAAATCAACAAAATCTAACTTACAATTTATGAATTTTGCATATAGAAAAGTAACCTTAACACCTATTAGAGCATCTCCCTTTATAGAATTATTCAATGAATTTTAATTAATCTAACTAATACAAATACCTAGTTACGCTGAAGGCATTCCCTATATGAATGTGAGGAGCTAAAATTTACATCTGACAGTGGGCATTCTCGGAGAGACAGTAACTACCATTGAAGTGATTTGGAATGTAGATCTCTTATCACCATTTCACTCTTATCAACACACTTAGACATCATGAATTTTCGTATGCACATCGCATTCCAAGGCTCTAATGGTAAGTTCTTGATCTTCAACATGATAGGTACAACATGTCTTCTGATCTGGGCGACAATTCCATAAGGCACCAAGAGGATGAGCGATGGAATCGTGACATTAAGGCATCTTAGGAAAGAAAAAGACTCCTTCCTTGGAGCTCAATTTGCTTAGTTGGAATAGAAAAACATACTTGCACCCATTAGCTTGAACTTATCTTTGAGCTCAATGAAAGTAGTAGTCAGAGTAGTTGCTATCGCCCCGCTGAATAGTATGTAATTCAATAAGAAATATCTACTATAGTAACTATAACTAATACAGAATATTTTGGATTTACACCTGCTCGTAGGATCTATAAACATCTAACTACGGTAATTACAACTAATACAGAAGCTCATATTTTCATCTAACGGCACATACTTCTAGATAGGAGAAAAACTACCATCTAAATGATCCCATGCGTTTATATTTTATCAATTTTGATTGGGAATTTTTTTTCTCCTGTAGTTATTGTGCTTTTTAACCAGAGAGAAGGATGGGTGGAAGTAATCCTTCTCTGCAATTAATTCTCCTTTTACCATCAGATTTGATGTTTACTGAGAATTATGCAACCGAATCTGTCAAGCTTCCTCTGTTAAAGATTCCTAGTGCCAACATACCACGCCAAAAGCTAAGAAACATTGTTTACCACGTGGCACTATGAGTTGCTGACATGGGCGTGAGGTAGTTGGTGGTGAAGGCAATGATTTCCATTCACCCCTTTGTCTACAGTGAGGAATTGACCAGGGCTGAGAAAAGACTAGAGGTATTAGAGTCTTTTGGAATATAGCTCTGACCTTGGATTCTAGCAAAGACCATTCATTTTGTTAGCCCATCTAACCTGGTTTGGAGTTACCACATGTTTTGTTAGCCGCAATAGGTTTACAAAGAGTGATGTACAATGTTTTATAAATATCTGCAGAGTTTCAAGAAGGAGGTGGATTTGATGGAGGATGAAAGTGGGGTCAATGGTTACCAAATCCTACATTCTCCACCATAACATGGTCCACCGTGGATGAGGGAATAACGTGTGGGGCAACTAGGCTTCTCTGGTGGATTAGTGCCTCTGTAGTCCTCGCAATTTCTCAACATACATAGTTCACCTTCTTCACTCAGCGTACTCATGCTTGTAGTCGACACACATTGATCATGGCCGCAGATGGAAATGATAACTTTGAGCATCGATATTATCACCCTTGACTTCCCCATTGCTAATGGAATATGACTGTGAATGTGATGCTCAGCTTTAGAATATGAAGATAAAGATGAAGGGAAAGGAAAACATATTAATTATTAATAGTGACATCTTTCTGAATAGTTCAAACTGCAGTTACGATTTGGAGCAAGGGGAGTTCAAACTTAGTGTTATAGACTTTTCCTGCCTGGTTCAGGGACAAAACTAGGCATTTAGGCATTTATGACATTATACCACATTATGGACTATTTTCCACCACCTCATGTACTAATCATTCTGTCTAGTGGATTTTAGATTACATTCATAATTGTTGAATCTTACAATTGGTTACTAGACATTAGTTTTAATGTTGTGGCAACTATGTTACAAATTTGTGGATGCATATGGTAAGTGACTAGACTTTAAAAAATCTATATCAATAACTTTCCATGTTTTTTTTGTTAAAGCTAAATTTTAGCTGACACTTTGTGAACCATTATTATGGGTAAGGAGAGCACAAGAAAAATATAAGATTATTCTAATCTAGATTTAGAGAATTTTTATTAGAAACTTATTTCTTATTTTGTTTCATAGTTTTTCATGATAATCAATGAGTAGATTTATATAATTGGTAATTATTTCTTATGTTAGACACGTAAAGGAAAATAAGAGTCAACTAGAATGTAGTTAGGAAGTTAGTCACTCATTAAGGATGCATTTGAGGGTTGTCGGTAGAAGGGAAAATGAAGACAAGAATCATTATTATTGAAAAATATTTGAAGAAATTTTTTCCTACTACATGTGGTAAAGATGGTCAAACACGCGTTGATTGGAAAATTTTGTGTGATTATGTCAAGTAGTATCAAGAAGACCTATAATTGATCCTCAAGTTGTACAAGTTAGTGACATATGAAACTTGATGTATAGGATTGGTTAATCTTTCTTGCATAATAATGTAATGTAAAATGTTGACACTATGAGGATACATACAAGTGTTGGCACTAGCAATCAATAATAAGAGTTAAGAGATTGAGTACATATTTTATTGGTGCTCCAAAATAGGTTTTGATCCCCTTTAGATCAAAGAGCATTTATTCAGTTCATTGTCCAAAGTGTTGATGCTAATTAATAATTATAGTTTAACAACTTGCGGTTTATGTTGGGTAGTTATTTTGGTTTCTTTATATGAGAAACATGGTTGTGAAAATTAAAAAGTGATGACATCTATAAATATATCCAAACTAGCATACATATATGTAAAACATAACAATGATATCAAATTTCTAAATATTTAAAATTATTTCATTTTTTGGTTTGAAGATAATAATTAATGGTCCAAAATGATGCATGCATATAAAATTTATTATATCTAGAGCACTATGAGCATGTAATCAAGGTATCTTTTAGATAAAGGTTAGATTAGGGGATGAGATGGTGAAAAGGAAGTGGAGAGAATTAAAGAGCATATTTAAGGGAAGACAAATTTGAGAGTGAGAGTGTGAGAAGGGGGAGAGGGTGAGAGACACAAGGTAGAGATATAAGTTAAATTAGGGGATGATATGGTGAAAAGAGGGAGAGGAGAGTGTGAAATAGGGTATTTAAGGGGGTGAAACAACATGAGAGAAGGGGAAAGGGGTATAGGATGAGAGATAAGAGGTAGAGATAGATCATAATTAGGGTGAATAAATGACTTGAGAGGGGGAGTGAGATGGGAAAAAGTGAGAAGGGGGAGGGGAGAGATGAGGTAGTGAGAGAGAAGGCGGGAAGAGAGATGAGGTTACAATGAATACAATGAGAAATAAGGAATTTAAAAATTATATATTTTATTGACATAGAAAGTCAATTTGCTCCATGGTCTTTATAGCCATCTCTTGAATATTTTTGTCTTAATGGTCCATGGGAAAGAAAACCCAAAAATACACATGTTTGTAATTTTTACATGACCCCCCAAGCAATTTGTGACAATTCGAATGTTGTATCTTGATGGATCCCATTAATAAGTGTTAATGCATCAAAAAGACAAAAGTAGGCTTTTGTTCACTACTAATACAAAATTTAGTGAATTCACCTAATCAAAAGTGTGCCATTTAGTAATAAATATTAACCTTATGATTTGGGGATACAAAAATAATCTCTATATTAACCCTATAATAAGTTTTAACCTTATAGTTAGAAAAAGTATTGCCCAAACTAACAAGCTCAAAACATTATTTTCTTTCTCCATCTCCAATTGGAAACATAAAATCGATCTTGTTATTAATGGCTAATAATATAGATCTAATTTCATTATTCATTATTTAATTACTTTACCACCAAGGTAATGTTACGCTAGAAATATGGAGAGGGGGGATCTAGATAGTAGTAGAAGTTTGCAAATTTAGAGATATACATGCAATAGGCTAGAGTAATTAAGGTTTTTAATATCGTGTCACGTGCTTCTATAAATTATTAACTTATCTTTTTTAATGTGTTGAGAATTGTGAAAAGGTGATAATTGATCTATGTTTCAAATCACCTCAGTGGTAGTCACTATGTCTCCATGATTGTCCTTTCATGGGAGATTTGGGCTTGGAAGAAAATGGTCATGTGCTTTAAATTTTGCTAAAATTCATGAATCCTCTTAGGATAATGTCAATAGGTTTAAAATCAGTGGGCACTTTCTTACCTCTATTAAATTATTTCTAAAAACTATGTAAATTTTGTGAATCCCATAAACTTTCTCATCTTCTCACACAAGCAAAAAATGACTATTGCATCCCTAATGCCTATTGTTAGTCACTCAATATTTTTTAGAGTAGAGTATAAGATATAGAATCTACTATCTTGATTTTACTAAGCATGGGATAGAACATTGACTATCATGATTGATACTTAAAAGTAATGGCAAAGGTGAGGTTATCTTACTAGGTAACAACCAATTGTGACACCAATATGGTGTGTAAAATTATTTCTCATGCTTGGTTCATTAATATGCAATACACAATTGAAATTGTCTTAATCCACATTTATTTTGAAATATCAGGTGCTTGGAGCCCATCAAATCAGTTATTGTTACTTCCCACTTATAATTTCATTTTCATTGAATGAGTTTTCCTCATATCACAACAAATGATATTTCACATGCATTGGTCAAAAGTGGCTAGAGAAAAAAAAAATCATTTATATTTCCAACTAATTCTTTATCAAGTTTGAAACTGATTGCAACAATTATATTTTTTGGGTTCTTAATTGTATGGCCACAAATTTATAGATTTGAAACTCATGTAAAAATCTATTATTCAATATTCAATAAGTTGATCCTATATTTTCATTCAATGCAACACTTATGATGAACTTTCCTTAATATTACAATTTTGTTTGTTCTTGGAACATTAAAGCTTTATAAAGATGAGAATTAAAAAAAATTGTCAAACACATCTTTACATAATTCTACCAACCAATTCCCTTCTATTCAATTGATGGTCCATACTTACCAAACGATTTACTCCCATTGAATTGACCATCCACACTTATTCGGCAAACCTATTGCACACCAAGGTGAGATTGCTAGTCTAATAAGTGCATTTTGGCCATGTATAGGCATTTCGATACTTTTGAAGCCGGTAAAATCTTGCAATCACATTTACTTTTCGCTATGCAAGACCCTCTTTGGCATGAAACAAAGTGCTCGAATGATCACCGGGGCCCATTTTATTTGTTCAACTTCTCGAACTGTCCAGCCGAAGATTTAACGAATATTCTTTCCACTCGTAGCTTCCTCGGTGGGGGCCAAAATAAAATATCATGCAAGTTGAACAATAACTTTTGGACCTTCCGAGGAAAATGTCCTGAACTAGGCGGTTGAATTTTATTTAAATAGGCCAAGGAAGCTCCTTCACTAGCTTACAGCCCCTTTCAGTTCCCTCTCCTTTCTCTTCTGTCAGTCTCTCCACATCTGCAATCGCTCTGTAATGAGAACAGATGATGCGACTATGGCATTTGTGTCCGACGATCAATCTTCAGTCAAATCCGAAGATTGCTCAGGGTCGAATCGCGTGAAGTATTTGTACAGCTATGGAGGCAGAATTCTCCCTCGCCCCGCCGATGGAGAGCTCCGTTACGTTGGAGGCGAGACGAGAATCATGGCTGCCGACAGAAACGTCACTTTTGCAGGTTTGGATAAATGATTTTAAGATTTAATAGAACATTAAGACTGGATGGAAATGAATTCTGTATAAACCTAGATTCGCTTGTTTATTGATCGATTTGTTGTTGTTATTGTTCGGTACAGATCTTCTTGCAAAGTTGGCAAAGGTGCTGAATTGCGATGTTTCGCTCAAGTGCCAGTTGCCTGGTGAAGATCTCGATGCTCTTGTCTCCATTAAATCCGATGAGGAACTGCACAGTATGTTGGAGGAATATGATTGTCTTCGCACCAAATTGCGAGTCTTTTTGTTTCCTAAACCCGCCAATCCATGCCGAGTAGTTGCGAGGGGTAGCGATGTTCACATGAAGGCTGAAATGGTCGCTATTTTCCGAGCGCAGCTTTTCTCACAGACGCTGCAGGGTTTGGAAAAGCATCTGAATCCTCTGCCTCGGATTCAATTTGCGCGGAAGGCAACAAAGGAGACATCATTTAGGAAAACGGCAGCTTTTAACTGCATGTCGAGAAATTCTTACTAGGGAGGAGGCTTAGCAGGCTACCGTGTTCATCCGCAGTTCCTTGTACAGTAGCAGCAGAGCATTCTACTCACAGATTTCTGTCAATTTCCGGCATGTAATATATATGTGTTAAAGAAAGCCCTAACTACTATAGCATCCCAATTTTTTTTAATCCTTCCACCTAAATTAGGCAGAGTGTGTTTGATTTATTGCATTCTGCAAGATTCTTTGTAGATCAATTTGCCTTATAATTGTTTTATTTTTTCTTCGAAAGTAGGCTAAACAGAGTTTCTTTTACAAACCCTAGGGCCAAAAATTTGGAACTTATTTTCTTTCCTTGTAACATAGTAGTGATCTTTGAAGGATTTTTCAATCTCAGAGTGAGATGCCTAATCCGCGGTTGCAAGAATTCAAGCGCCGATTGTTACCATTTCGAAATTGTTATTATTTTTCTTCTTCTTTCCTGTACATAGGAGTGTTAAGTTTACTTCATCATATTACGGCGTATTTTGATTCCACGACCCGTCCCTGTAAATCCTCCCACATTTGTTGGAAACGTTTCCAAATGAATCGAGATCTTAACAGATAACTTTCTCTATATTTGCTACCAATTCTTTGTATTCCTCTGTCATTGTTTCGAATTTTGCCATGAATGAGACACGCAATGCGACATAAAATTGGCATGACCTGGTTTTTTGTATGAACCAATTGCAGGAAAAAAACGATGATTCATGATTTGTAAGGCTCCAAAACAAAAACACCTGAATTACTCAGAGTAATTTGATGGAATTCTGTGGTGTTTTAATTGCGGGTGCTTTGTAGGGTTGACTGAGTAAGTTTATATATATATATATATATATATATATATATATATATATATTTTAAATCTCTGAAGATTGTTTTGTCTTTGATGCAGATGATAAATTCAAAAGCCATTAACTAAAACATACTTACAAAATTTATCCAATGGGGAAGTCACTACTAAGTGGGAGTATGAGCATAATAATGTTACAATCCAAAGATCCCTGCAATCAAGTCATTTTGTTAATGGCTGTAAAATTTGCTTGCGAAAAAAGTTAAATAAGAATTGGGTGAAATTTTCTGCAAATGTGTAATCACATAATAAACAGTCGGCAAAGCTTCGTTTTTGCAAGCAGGAAAGAAATCCAAGACAAGCCGCCACTGAAATGAATCCAAAGTCCAAAATAGTACGCGAAATTCTTGAACAGGTCATTTTCGGACAATGGCAGAGGAAATTTTTTTTTTTTCCTTTGAGAAGCAAAGAATCTTTGTCTGAAGAAAAATTGAGAGGTTTGATAATTAATTTCCTCAAATGCATAATTGGAAAACACTTGTCTGGTGGATGTGTGCATGTGGAGCGGCTTTACACCTTTTTTTTTTTGATGGAAACAACCAGATTACATAGATATCGGCATCTTTGCCTTTACAAGCTGATTACAACATTATGAGGTAGCATATATCTAAACCAGAAGCCGTCCTTCGGCTAAGCCGCCATGTGCAGGGGGATCCAGTCTGTCAAAGTCACCCAGGGGTCGAACTTGACCCAAACGCGTCTCTGGGGGTTTGAACCTTGGTGGATGGCAATTTCAACTCTACCATCATCCTCACCAATTGTGCCCAACCAATTGAGCTACAACCCTTTGACTTTACACCTTTTTTAACCTTCATGTCTCCGAAAAAGTACAAATTGCTACTTCTTTTTAATTTCTTTCTGCATACTCTACATTAAGGAGAAATAAACTAAATACAACTTTACATAAAGAAGTAAAGTCGAGGGCTTGGGAAGAAGTAAGGCTTTCTTAAAATAATAATAAAAATGTTGGTAAGTTTTAAAGACTGTAAAGTGGAGGTCTTAGGAAGAAGTAAGGCTTTCTTAAAATAATAATAAAAATGTTGGTAAGTTTTAAAGACTTTATGTAAAGTGGAGGTCTTAGGAAGAAGTAAGGCTTTCTTAAAATAAAAATAAAAACCTTGGAAGTGTAAAAGACTTTTATTTTGTTTGTATTTGTTAATTTGGTTTCTCTATAGATGATTTAAAATGAAGGATTTAATATATATGAAGATTAATATATTATTTAATATTTAAAATATGTGATAGTTCTATTATTAGAAATTGTATCTTTGTGTAAAATAGGTATGTCATAGAAATCAATTATATTTTTTCATACTTTTTATGAAAGGAATTATACTATAAAGAAAAATAGATAAAATTGTTTAATTTTCTAAGAATAAGTCGGTCAAACAAAAAATATAGAACATTACTACTATATGATCAATAAGGTCATAATTCAAAGACCTAATTTTTATATAAACATTAAATAATAACATTCAAACTAAATTTGAACATTGTGATGAGAACAACTCAATTATATTTAAACCATTACGACCATACAAAATTAGGATTTTATTCCTTTCGACTTGTTTGGAAAGAAAATCATCTTGGATCACATAAGATTTACATGTTTAAATATGATAATAAGATGCCATTAGTAAATTGTTTATTCTCCTAGTTGATTAGAGGAAAGAGACGTACATGTGCTTTATAATTATTAAGATCTAACTTGATTTATTGGTATCTGTTGTCATAAAAGCTTGCACCCTTGTCCAAAGTTTTTACCTAAAGACAACCTTGTGAAACATGGAAACAAACTCCAAACTGTGGGACTTGAACTATGAGGTTGAATCTCCGGAGAAGGCCAACTTCCTCTACTATTAGGATGCACTTAAACTATCCTTGAAGAGAAAAGGGAGAAGGAATACATGAAAGTAACTACCTAATTTATTCTAAAGAGGCGATGTACCAAAGTAGGGTGTTCAGATCAATCTCTACCCATACATGCATAGTACCATTATCATGACAATCCAAAGATATATAGATTCAGACTTGCTTTAATCTGTTAACCACATCAGATTAGACAACCACATGAGTGACACAAGGAAAAAATATTTCAGTTCTTATCATTCATGGGCCAAAAGAGATACAAAAATACAGATTATAGATATTCACAGTACATCAAAGAGAGGTAGACAAAGCTTGCACAATACATTGATGACTAAAAGAGATAAGACAAGATGTCACATAACTCAGAGGCAAAGAGGTAATTTATAGTAGCATGCCAAGGCAATACCAGAGAAATAGAGAAGATCCGGCCCTAAGAAAGAGTACAAAATTTTCTTTTATAAAAAAGCATAACTTAGATAACTTCCATCGTAGGACAAAATTCAACCACTACAATCAAATCTACATAGAATAATCATTGCAAAAACAAAAAAAATTGATCACAACACAAATCCATACACGAGAAGATCACTTCTTCACCAAACAAAGCTCTGAGAGGTCAGGAATGATGGTCATTAACTTCTAACTGAATGGATGGATCAATAGGTGGTGGTGGAGAATCTCTTTGCATTTATCAGGCCTAAGGAATGATGAAATTAGTTGCAGAAGATAAGAAAGATTGGATTCATCATCAAGGAGCTACCTAATGCAGTCTAGAAAATACACTCCAAAAAATGATAGCAGAGACCAAAAGACTCACAGAAAAAGAACCCAAATAAAATAGTCAGATGTAAAACAACAACTTTATTTACATTATGGTTTACCATACACTACTTATCATGTTTGCAAGCTGCACTGAGGCTTATTTTATACTATCAAATAGGCTAAGTTAAGCTTGAAACTAATCTAATGAAATCCCTATAATGTCTCAACATCCTATTACATAATTGGAACTAATCTATTCCAAGGTTTGTGAGAGCCTCACCACCTCAGATTATTTGTCTAGAAGTTTCTTGATTAACAAACAAGCTTAAAATAAAGATTGCGCCTGCATCAGACTCCCAAGAAACAAAAGATTTGTTCATGAACTCCTGTCTATGAGGTCTTCAATATTTGTACCATGCTTGGATAGTTCTAAAGCTGTCATCCATGTGGCATCCTCAAGTGGATGGCCCTTCCATTTGACTAGGTATTGGAAATATTCTTTGCCTCTGGTTTTCTTGACCACTTTCTTGTCCACAATTTCCTCGGGTTGCTTGGGTGTTTCTTTGGGTAACTGTTGTTTCCACTCAACAATCTGTTCTTTATCTTTTCCAGGTGCTTTAATTGTTTGTTGTTCACATTTGAAAGGGTATAAATCTGCAACATTAAATATAGGAGAAATCGCAATTCCTGGTGGAAGTTCTATTTCATATGCATTTTTAGAAAACTTCCTTAAGATCTTGCAAGGGCCAATTTTCTTAGCCTTTAGCTTATTATACTCACCCTTTGGAAATCTCTCTTTTCTAAGATGAGCTAGAACAAGGTCACCAATATTAAAGTTGACTTCTTTTCTTTTCTGATCAGCTCTCATTTTGTACTTGATGGTACTTTCTTCAAGTTTCCTTTTTACCTGTTCATGTAAATCTTGCATTGCTCTTGCAAAGTCTTCACCATCGACACTTCTTGTTTCCAATTTACCCAAATTCCTTAACTCATATACTCCTTTAGAATGTATACCATGCAAAATCTAAAATGGACTCATACCCGTGCTTCTATTAGGTGAGTCCTTGTATGCGAACTCTGCTTCTGCAAGTACCAAGTCCCACTGTTTGGGATGCATATTGATCAAACTTCTCAAGATGTTCCCAAGGCTTCTGTTGACTACTTCTGTTTGACCATCTTTTTGAGGATGATAAGCTGAGCTAAAGCTTAGATTTGTACCCAACTTTTTCCATAGAGTCCTCTAGAAGTGTCCTACAAATTTAGTGTCCTGATCAGAGACGATGCTTTTAGGCAGTCCATGTAACCGAACTATCTCCTTGAAGAACAAATTGGAAATATTTGTAGCATCACTTGTCTTTATACATGGAATAAAATGAGCCATTTTGGAAAAGCAATCAACTACTACAAAGATTGAGTCATGCCCTTTTTGAGTTCTTGGTAAACCAAGTACAAAGTCCATACTTACTGAATCCCATGGCCTATTGGGAATTGGCAATGGCTGATATAAACCTGCATTTTGACTACCTCCTTTGGCATGTTGACGCACTTTACATCTTTCTACAAACTTCTTAACATCTTTGGTCATACCTGGCCAATAATAGTGTGCACTCAACTAAGCTAGTGTCTTGTTTTGCCCTAAGTGTCCTGCTAAACTACCGCTATGTTTTCACCAAGTTCTCTCTCATGGAACTTCTTGGAATGCAATGATGAATTCCTTTGAACAGAAGACCTTCTTGTATCATGAAATCCATCCAAGGACTTCTATCCTTACTAAGAATATTCACACATGCTTCATATGCTTCTTTGAAGTCTATGTCTTCATTGTACATCTCCTTTAGATCATTAAAACCCATTATGCTTATTTCAGAGCTCTGCATGATCAAAATTTTTCTGCTCAAAGCATCTGCAACTTTGTTAGTTTGACCACTTTTATGCTTGATAACAAAGGTGAAATTTTGAAGAAATTCAATCCATTTTACATGCCTTTGATTTATTTTGGTTTGGTTACTAATAAACTTTAAAGCATGGTTATCAGTATATAACACAAATTCTTTGAGCATTAAATAATGCCTCCACTTTTTCAGAGCTTGAACAAGAGCATAAAATTCTTTTTCATATGAAGAATATTTCTTCCTTGTATCATTTAGTTTTTCACTATAGTAAGCAATTGGCTTACCTTCTTGACTTAAAACATCACCTACAACCATTCCACTAGCATCACATTCAACTTGGAAGAGTTTATCAAAATCAGGTAAGGCTAGAATAGGTTGTTCAGTAATATTTTTCTTAAGTAATTGAAAACTTGTTTCTGCTTCTTTAGTCCATTGGAAAAACTGTTTATTTCCCTTGATTGTTTCAACAATTGAAGCACAAATACCACTGAAGTTTCTTATGAACTTCCTGTAAAAACTAGCTAGTCCATGAAAACTTCTAACTTCAAAAACATTTCTTGGAGTAGGCCAATCTATTATGGCTTTAACCTTTTTAGGATCCATTTTCAATCCATCTTTAGATATTACAAAACCCAAATAAATTAACTCATCCTTCAAAAATATGCACTTCTTAAGATTGATTAAAAGTTTTTATTGCTTCAACTTACTTAAAACCAATCTTAAGTGTTGAAGGTGCTCTTCCTTTGATTGACTATAGATTAAAATATCATCAAGATAGACTATTACAAATTTTCCTATGAATTCCTTAAGCACTTCATTCATTAATCTCATAAAAGTGCTTGGAGCATTTGTTAAACCAAATGGCATTACTAACCATTCATAAAGCCCATCATTAGTTTTAAATGCCATTTTCCATTCATCACCTTCCCTTATTCTAATTGAATGATATCCACTTTTTAAATCTATTTTAGAAAAATACTTAGCACCACTTAGACAATCCATTAAATCATCCATTCGAGGCAAAGGAAATCTATACCTGATGGTGATTTTGTTTATGGCTCTAGAATCTGTGCACATTCTCCATCCTCCATCTTTTTTTGGACTCAATACTGTAGGAACGACACAGGGACTTAGACTTTCTTTGACCAACCCTTTGTCAAGAAAATCTTGTACTTGGGCTTTGATCTCTTCATTCTCTCTTGGAGTCATTCTACAGGTTGCTTTGTTTGGCAAGTTAGCTCCAGAGATAAGATCAATATGATGGCTGATACTTCTTATTGGTGGTAACTCATTAGGCAAATCATCCACAACAATATCAATAAATTCATCTAACATATTTTGAATTTCCAAAGGTAAATCAACCAATTTTGTACTTGTAAGAATTACCTTTGGTTTCCTAATTAGAGCAAAATTTACCTCCTCCTTCTTGATTTGATGCAAAAATTCTTTCCCACTTACCATTAATACCTTAGGACTGACCTCTTCAACTATATTTTCATCCTTAAGAGGTATTAGTGTGTGTTTATGTCCATCTTTTTTAAAAGTATATGTGTTACATCTTCCATCATGGATTGCCTTCCTGTCGAATTGCCAAGGTCTACCTAAGAGAATATGATAGACATCCATAGGCATAACATCACATATTACTTTATCTTTATAACTCCCTATTTGAAATTCTATTTGACACTGTTCCGTTACTAATGCCTGATGTCCTTTTTGCAGCCAAGACACCTTATATGGGGTTGGATGAGTTGTCCTTTTCAAGCCTAACTTATCAACCATTTCAGTGGATACAAGGTTGTCAATACTCTCGCTATCAATTATAACTTTACAACATTTACCTTTGGCCTTGCAGGTAGTTTTGAATAATGCTTTCCTTTGTACTGGCTCTTGAATTTCTTTGGTCGGCTTAAGTAGGACTCATTTCATGAGCAATGATTCTCCAACCTCAGGTACATCTATATGAACAAGTGATTCTGCAATCTCCTCCTTAGCTTGAGCAATGTGTGCACTTTTTTGGCTTGTCACAGAGTTCTCTGGACACTCATAAGATCTATGTCCATACTTATTACATTTAAAACATTTGCCAACAAATCCTCTACCTCTACCTCTTGAATAGGGTCTTCTGATTTTAAAGGAATCATTACCTGGGGAAGATTTTTCCTGGTGATGTGAACTACTAGCTTCTTCCCTATGAGCTTGCCATTGGTTTCTACCACTTGATGATCCTCTTCCTCTATAGTTCCTACTTTTCCCTCTCGAGCTTTACGCTTGTTTTCTAGACAGCTTCTCCTCTGCTTTAAGAGCATACTGGTATGCTTCTTCCACTGTTCTTGGACATAAAAGATTAATTTCATCTTGAATATTATATCTCAATCCATTGAGATATCAAGCCACTTTTTCTGTATCATCTTCAATATGACCAGCTCTAATGGTCAACGTATAAAATTCCTCTGTATAATCTTTAACTAACACTTCCTTTTGCTTAAGGTTTTATAATTTCTTAAAAAGATTAACCTGGTAATCTTTAGGTAGGAATTTACCTTTTAGCTTTGCTATCGTCCGATCCCAACTCTTGATCTTTAATTTCCCTTTTTGTCTTCTTTCATCTTGTACTCCATCCCACCAGAGGGATGCATGACCTTCCAGTCTTGTTACTGCAAATTTTACTTTCTTGTCATCAGTGAGACTTTCATACTCGAAGTATTTCTCCATTGCACTGATCCAATCGATCAATTTCTCAGCATCCAGGCTACCTTCATATATAGGCACTTCCAACTTGGGTTTGGAAGTCGCTCTGGTAATTTCTTTAATGAATCTTGTCTCAAATCCTTCTTCCTTAGGTTCTACCTCTGCCTCCTGAGCTTCTTCTTCGTCACTAATATCTTCCATATCAATACCTTCTCTTTGTGCAAGTTCCATAGCTTGCAGTCGTGCTTGCATGTGTCTCATCTCTTCTAGGATTTCTGCATTTGCAGATGCTCCTCCTTGACCTCCTCTTCTTCCACGAACTCTGAATGCCATCTCTAGGCAAAGGTCTTCTTTCATACTCGCTGGGACTTCTTTATTTTTAGACAATAATGGCAGGGGGCTGAAGAATAATCTTTTTCTCATACAATTTTTTTAATTCTTACTAAGATCAAAATGTCCTCTTTTATAAAATGGATCAATTAGAAAAGAGATTTCAAATATGCAAACAATATTAAATTTAAATTCATAAAACTTACTCCTATATATTGCAGTAAAATCTATCACCTTGTGATGAAAGCTGCTCATTTGCTTAAATGAATTATTCAAAATAATTTCTGGGTTTGATGCTCCTCTCTCCCAGCTTTCCAAAACATTTTGAATTTTTGAATTTCGTTGGAAAACAATAAACTTATGAGCATTTTACCGAGACTGATCTTTTATGTTTGCACCTTCACAGTGACGCCAGATAACTTAACATTTCTCTTTTTTTCTTGCACTGATCTTTGCGTTGGGTCCTCATCAAAATTTTTCCAAACTGCAAAGACTTCCTTCTATATGCTGCAAATGTATTCCTCACCCAGTGGCTGTATTAGACTTGCTCTGATACCAAACAACAAGCGGTGACTTCAACAATGATTTGACTTTGAATCAGCACCTTATGATCTCCTTAACTTGGCATCTTCAACAATCAAAATTATAAATTCAAGAAGATTTCCTTCTATTGAACAATGGTTATACTTTATTCACAACGTGACCTCATGTAACAGTCTAGCAAACACTTTGACTAGTGTGATCAGCTGCAGCCTGGCGTAGATTAATACGCAATCGTCTAATCTCATCAGAAGCTATTGACAATCTCTGATACTAATTAATGCAGTAATACACTCCAAAAAATGATAGCAGAGACCAAAAGACTCACAGAAAAAGAACCCAAATAAAACAGTCGGATGTAAAACAATAGCTTTATTTACATTATGGTTTACCATACACTACTTATCATGCTTGCAAGCTGCACTGAGGCTTATTTTATACTATCAAATAGGCTAAGTTAAGCTTGAAACTAATCTAATGACATCCCTATAATGTCTCAACATCCTATTACATAATTGGAACTAATCTATTCCAAGGTTTGTGAGAGCCTCACCACCTCAGATTATTTATCAAGAAGTTTCTTGATTAACAAACAAGCTTAAAATAAAGATTGCGCCTGCATCACTACCTCTGTCGTGGTTAATTTTGCCAAATTTAGTTGTGTTATTTGGTCATCTAGAGTTAATCATCAAGACTTGCCACGTGGACCAAACATTTCCTATCATTCTACCACTCTATCAACAAATTCAACTTATAATTTGTGTTTAACCACCTACAATCACAACCTTGACACCACCTTTCTTAAATACAATTCTTGCCAACAAAATTGTGATTATTGGTTATCGTTGCTTCGCAACTCACTCTTAATCTTCTTTATTAATTGCTGCAACCTTGTGAAGATGAAGAACTGACCACATCTGCACCATTGCCACCTCAACCTGTTCCTTTCTAACCCTTGCGACCAAGCAAAATAAAGGAAATCACTTGATCAAAACTCAAACCTTAACCACTTCTTAACCTGCTATGATCATGCATTGGTCGTAGATCTGAAAGATGTAATGGTGCAAAATATGTCTTTGAAACATTGAAGATTTTCTCTTTCTGCACTGTCACGATTTTAACCATAGTGCATTAACATAACTGTGCGATTAGGGGAAAACAAAGCAATCACAACCTTGCCATCTTGATCCTGGTTAGCGCTTAACCAACCATGACTATGCGAATCACATGGTCGTGACTTAAAACATTCTAAGGCATAGTATGAAATATAGCCAATGCTAAATTAATACCTTAGGCGACCATTAAGTAGATTATTATTTGAATTTGATTTTTTAGTAGGAGGGCATTTTGGTTAACAGTATCATTACTTTAAAGTAAAGAAGAAAGAAAGATACATTGATTTGACTTCACACAACTCATTGATCCAGTGATAAAATGATAAAAATATACATTGTCATAGCTTTTAAAAATTTGTGAATCCCAAGTAAGTGTCATGTTACATTACTTTCAAGGTAAAATGTGAACCTTTTTTCACAAAAAGGTATGATGCCCACTTGAATCTTCTATGCCATAACTAAAAAAACCCATCCATTCATATCCTCCATTTTGCTAAAGGTTAAGAAAACAAGTCTAAAATAATATGAACAAATCTCCACCTAAATTTTTCTATCTAACATAACACTATGACATCCTTTAATGTATCCTTAAAACTAACCATCTAATTTGGATAAGTTGAATCATATAACTTCCCTTGAGTAGAGACATGGTTTTACTTCAATGAATATATTCTTGATTTCTCCTTCCTTTCTTGTCAATATCCAACATATCTTAACAAAGGAATACTAGAACATATAACACACCAACAACTAGAAAACTCTATTTTAGGTAATGAAAAAAAATGAGGGGTTGCATTTAGGTGATACTCAAATAAGTGTTCTTGTAGGCTTGCGATCTATCTTTTGTACCTAGTTATTTTTGATATTTAGATCACATCAAAATATATTTGTACAAGGTTCTAGGGCTCATTCAAAACCTATTGTACACTTAATAAAATACTAAACACAAACAAATATTGATAATAAAAGTAATTAAACACTAACCCTAGGCCATATCAGATTGAATCATTATGGATATTGAACCCTAAGCCATACCAAAAACCTATTTGAACAAAAATAATAAAATTGAACCTCAACCTTAACACTAAGTAGACTAAACAACCAATTGTAAGCCAAATTGAATATTATAGAAATGGAAAGGTATTTCTATACCAATCTAAAGTAAAATATTAAAATAAATTGAAGCCTAACCATAACACTAAACCTAATCATTTCTTAACCCTAATCTAATTAACTACTAAATAAATTAAAATCCATCCCTAAACCAGATTGAACGTTAAACCAAATCAAACTATACTTGTAAGACTAAATCTAATTGATCATGAAGCGTGAAACAAATTGAATAGTATAACCAAAAAACATAATTAAACATTCAACTTAATTAAATTAAATAAATCAATGTCAAAGATTTGAATTTGTTTGTTATATGAAATTACTACAACATACACAACTTGAAAAATGAAAAATAAAACAAAAGAAATAACTATCTGAACAATTTGAATAATCTTGTACTTTGCCTTCAATAATGTGCACCTAGATGATGCTTAGAGTCAATCAACATATTATATATAATGAAACACATTTGACATAATGTATAAACATTGGTTTTGAAATCTTTGATCTTATTATTCTTTTTTTAATAGACTAGAGGAATCATGTTTAACACTCCTTATAAATTGCAATATGCCAAGTTAAATTTTTAACATGATTAGTATCACTAACACAACACATCCTCTAGTACCACATAAGCTCAAGGGAGACTAGACCTTGCAATCTCTTCTTTATTACAAGAATATTTTGTCAAATATGCTTGACACCTAGCCCTAACCTTATGGTATTTTTTTTTTAATCAAACATATTAACCTATATTTATGAATAATATCTCACAAGAATCCACTATTCATGAAAATAAATGATATATTTAACATTAATGATATTCAAAAAATAAATTCATCTATTATCTACTTCAATATTTCTTGTATTTGAGGAAATATTCTACAACACAATGGTAAAGTTATGAGCCTCTCATCCATGTTATCTTGGGTTCAAGTCAACTCGAGCTTAATAGATAATTAAGTCAAGATAGGCTTATTCTTGGAAGACTTGTTGCTATATATTTTTTGGTAATCCTATATTTTTGGATGCCTTAAATAGGTAAGAGGTATAATTTATGTTTTTTGATGGTTGTCTTACATGGTAAAATGCATAAATTAGGGTGTCAATTTTGGAAACATCCCAATGGTGAAAGGTGGAACATGCAAGTAACTCTTTGGTATGTCTTGGATTACTAAGTGTAATAGAGGTTTATGTTTATCCATTTTAAATAAATAATTTTTGCTTTAATAGTATCTATTTTGGATCACTGTTTGTAATAGTGGGTTTATTATCCATAGTTAAATGTTTTAATACAATATCTACATTGTCTGGAATGATTTGGATTGCATATTGAGGACAATGAAAATCTTCTGCACTTTTGTCATTTTAATATTTTAATAGCACTAATGGAATCTTACAAATTTTGTGCACGTAGTTTACTACACTATTAAAAGTGTATGATTGAGTGCTAAGAAAATAATGCTATATTTGATTCATACTCTTTGTACAATTTGTTTGGGGATCATCTCTCACTATTCTATATATATTTTGTTAGCCGACTATATTTATATTAATGATTTAAGAAACACTATATTAATGAAACCAATTCAACTTTTGACAATCTCAAACAACTTAATCAATCCCATAAAACACCTCAGTCCATATAACACATCATAACCAATTAAACATTCTTTAGCTCTTTGTTCTATTTATGTGTGTCGACTAACAGTTAAAATGAACAACTATAAAAATAACATGCATAAAGTAACATCCACACATGTGGGTATGTGCACCAAGTTGTGGTGCCGAAAAAATGACATCTAATGTTTTATTTTTGATTTTGCAAAGCACACACATGCTTTGGCTTGGGCTGCACAAGCCTTAGGCTTGTGGAGCCCAAGCCAAAGCATGTGTGCGCTAAAGCGCGTACGCACTTTGAAAAATAAAGAACTTTTATAAATGGGTTGCAAACCCATGACCCATTTTATCATTTCATTTGGCTTTTGCATTTCTCCCAAACAATGTGCATGTGGATTGAAGAAGTTGAAGAACTTTGTCACCCGCCTCCTCAAAATGCCTCCTTGTCACTGAAGTTCAAGATTAGGATCACATAGTATGCTTTCTACTCTTGTTTTTGCATTGTTTTATGTGTTTTTGCATTGTTTTGTAAGTTTTTACATTGTTTTGTAGGTTTTTTCAATTTTGCTTTAAATTTGTTTATTTATTTAGATTGTAATTGGTTTCTTATCAGGAAATGTAAATAATCAACCACCAAATCAATAAAATCAAAACAAAAACCCTCCACAAGATCCTTATCAAAACCCTCCACAAGATGAAAATCAAAACCCTCCACAACAAGAGCAAGAAATTCCACAACTTGCACTGATTGGAAGATCTCCTCCTGGCACCCAAGACAACATTATGAATGAAATAGAAAGAGGGAAAAATGAATTAGAAGCACTCATTGGCAGGTTGAAATCTTGTGCATAAACCAATCCGATGGGAGCACAATTGGCATCCTCCCTCGAGTCTATTATAACCCATGTAGCTTCTGTTAGTGGTCAGTTGGATATTTGGCATGTTAATAGGGATGAACAAAGAAGATATCATGCAAAAAAATTATCATATTTGGATGTGAAAAAGAAGAAATAGAAAAAAAGTAGCATTTGTGCATTGTTTAAAAAGCCTGGTGAACAAAATATTGTTAGACATACAACTAAAAGGTTCCCCATCCATTAGTGCATACATGATGGTATTAGAAATAACTTTTGGGATAAATGGTGGATGGTCTTTGATGCCTCTCCTTGCAATAATCGCAAGGTTCCATTGTATTTCTTAAAGAAATTGTATTGTGAATTTTTCCTTGGGGAGATCCCCAATTATTTTGATAGATTAGAATCTCAGGGTAGAGGTGGGGGGTCATCATTTGAGAGGCCAGAGGCACGTCATGACCCTAATGTAGTTAGGGCACCTGTTGTCAAGCCACAAGGTGAGCATGCGATTATTCCTTTAGTTGTGAAAGAACATGTAGAGACCAATACTCTAGGGACTATTAATGCTTTGATGTAGATCCTCATTCATTGCACAAGTCCATTAGTTGAGGAGGAGCCTTCTGTGCATCGTAGTCACATGTGCACATCATGTGGATCCTTATGCACATTTGGCAGTCATGTTGGAGATAGTATGGATGATGGGCTAGTCACTGATCAGTTCTTGAGTCAGACATTTGGCATTGACACACAGGTAAATTAAAATTATAATAAACTAATTTGATCAAATTTCATATGTATAGTGAATGACTATTTAATTAGCATGTATTGACATTGTTCAAAATTCAGGGTAAGAGTGTTGCTAGCCCTAATACAGATCTCTTAACCCCATTTTTCGTCCCATCGATGAGTCAAGAGGTATGTATCAATTCAATCATTTAAATTAATACATATCTTTATTAAGTAATCATATGAAGAATTGACAAAAAAATTTATGCATGTGCATCAGTTCTCTATAGGACCATCAACATTCACAAGGGACTCTGAGCCTAGGCGTGATACGAGCTTCATAGAGGTACATTTGTTTAATGTTAATTTAATTCATTTGATTATATTTGTTTCATGTTTCATGGTACATGTAAATTTTATTATATGACATGTAGTTGTTGACATCTGAGACTCCTCCTCATCTTCGCCAATCCATCGATCATGGAGTTGCTGCAGCGATGGCTAATTTAGAGCCATTGACTAAGGTATGAAAGATTTTTCTTGGTTTTAGTTGTTGTTTATAATAGTTAGTATGAAAATTTCTAATGTTATTTATAAGTGATTATATTGATTGAATTGTTGTAGGGCCTTGTTACACTTGATCATCCATGAGCCTTTGAGGTGGATGTATTGAGTGACTATTTGATGGCGATAAGAAAATAATAAATTTTGTGTGTACATATATTTGATTTCAATGTATAATCATTATTGATTCATATCTACTTTGTTTGTATCAGCTTGAGTTAGAGAAGAGCCTAAACCAGAGGACAAGCGAGCGTGTGAGGAAGACCCCATCATCCCCATCATCTCCCTCCACACGATGACCGAAGACCTCTAGGGATTTGTTTCCTTATCCTCATGGGAAGGAGAAAATATAGTTGATAGACACACATGTATAGGCATTAGTGGACATATATGTTGGATTTTATGTTAGTGGACATATTTGATATACATTTAATGTATATATGACATTTTATATTTGGTGTATGACATATATTTGATGCATGAAATTATTAGACTTATGACATTATTGGTTATCATAATATATTATGTGTTTGTTAATGTATGCCATTATTGGTTATCATTTTATATTATATGTTTGTTCATGTATGACATTATTGGTTATCATAATATATTATATGTTCGTTCATGTATGTAATTATTGGTTATTGGTTATTATTAACAATTATATCTTTGTGTAAAATAGGTATGTCATCGAAATCAACTATATTATATTCATACTTTTTATAGAAGGAATTGTATTGCAAATAAAAATGATAAAATTGTTTGATCCGCTAAGAATAAGCTAGTCAAACATAAATAACACACACACAAACAAAGAATGAAAACAATAAAGAACAACACTTTTATGACCAATAAGATCATAATTTAAAGACCCTTTATAAAGATTCAACAATAGAATTCAAACTAAATTTGAACAGTGTGACAAGAACAACACTACTACTTTTAAACCATTTGGATCTTATTCCTTCCAACTTGTTTGGGGATTAGGGTGTTTATCCCTTTTGACTTGTTTGGAATGAACGTCACGTGAGCTCATAAATGACTATATAATAATAAGATATAATTAGTAAACTTTTTGTTTTCTTGGTTAATTAGAGGAAAGAGATATAAAATTAATTTATAATTATTAAGATCTAACTTGATTTAATGGTATCATTAATTTAAATAAAAGAAGAAAGGAAGAATAATTGAATTGATTTTATGCAACTTATCAACCTAGTGATAAAATGGTACAAATATACCTTGTAATAGCTCTAAAATTTCCCAATCCCAAGGAAGCGCTACATTCCATTACTTTGAAGGTAAAATGAAAGCAATTGTTCACAAAAAGGTTCAATGTTGACTTGAATTTCCTATGCCATAGTACAAAGACCCAACCATTCAAATCCTCCATTTCACTAAAGGTTAAGTAAAAAATAAAATCTAAAAACATATGACCAAATCTCTATTGGAGTTTTCTATCTAACATTGACCACTATAACGTTCCCAAGAACATCCTTCATTGTATCTTTGAAACTAGCCTTGTAATTTGGATGGAGTTTAATGAGATACTTTCCTTGAGTAAAGACATGGAATTGTATTCCAATGAATATATTCT
Source organism: Cupressus sempervirens (assembly GCA_028749045.1). Lineage (NCBI taxonomy): Eukaryota > Viridiplantae > Streptophyta > Pinopsida > Cupressales > Cupressaceae > Cupressus > Cupressus sempervirens. The sequence continues at coordinate 545,960,091 of CM053788.1, forward strand.
TGACTTTTCCTTCCTTTCTTTTTAGTATTCAACATATCACGACAAAGGATATTGGAACACATAACAAATAAGAAATTAGGAAACCCAGTTTTATTTTGTAAAATCAAATCAGGGGTCATATTTAGGTGATACATAAGTAATCTTGTATGCTTGTGATCTATCTTCTGTATCTGGTTGATTTTAAGTTTTTGTTCTCATCAAAATCTATTTGTGCAAGGTTTTAGGGTGCATTTGAAAATGTTATACCCTAAATAAATAAAAACTAAACACAGATGAATATTGATAATAAAAATAATTAAACACTAATTGAAAGACTAAATAAATTAAACCTAAACTATAAACCTAATCATTATAAAAATTGAACCCTAAACCATACCAAATTGAAGTAAATTTCTAAGAAAATAAACCTTAAACATATTGGTTGGTTCCTGATTGATACCAATATGAAATGGGACAAATTGAATTCTAACCTTGAACTTGGTTGAACATTAACCTCAAGGTTGAACTAAATTAATCATTGCTATTGAACCTCTTTGAACAAAAAATAAATAGAACCTAAACCTTAACAGCTAAGAAGACTAAATACTAACTGTAAGCGTAATTGAATATTGTTGAAATTGATCCATATATGAGTACCAAATTGAAGTGAAATTCTAAAATAAATTGAAGCCTTACTATAATACTAAACCTAATTATTTCCTATCCCTAATCTACTTAAACATTAAACAAATTAAAATCTACCACTAAACTAGATTGAACATTAAAATAAATCAAACCATACTTCTAAAAGACTAAACCAAATTAATCCCTAATCTTGAAACTAACTTAATAATAAAACTATAAATCATAATTTAACATTCAACACAATTAATATAAATAAATCAAAGTCAAAGATTTGCATTTGCTCATTATATATGAATTTACTATAGTTGGCACTAGCTCAATAAATGAAAAATAACAAATATCTACTATATGAATTATTTGAATAATATTTTACTTTCCCTTGAATAAGATGCACCTGATGCTTAAAGTCAATTGAGATATCATATATAATGAAACACCTCAGAAAAAATGCATAAACATGGGTTCCGACATCTTTAATCTTATGATTCTTTTATTTTTAATAAAATAGAGGAATCAGGTATAACACTTCACATAAATTGCAATGTCTCAGGTAAACTTCTTAGATATTAGCATAAAAAATCCTTTAGTACCACATGAATTGGGCGAAAACTAGACCTTGCGACCTCGTTCTTTACCACAAGTATTTTTTTTTCCGAATGTGGTTGGCACCTAGTCCTAGCCTTATGATGTGATTCTTTTGACTCAAACTTATTGGCCCTTATTTTATGAATAGTGGTTCATAAGAGTTCATTATTCATGAAAATAAATGACATATTTAGCACTCAGTACATTTAGGTCATATTCGCATAAATGATCTTCAAAAGATGAACTCATCTTTAGCCTTCTTAAATATTTCTTTTATTTGACTATAACCTTGTGAGAGTACTTTTTGGTGAGGTTGTCATGTTTTGTAGAAAGGTTAGATGATTGGAGACAACAATGAGGGACATTAGCAAAAAGGCACATGAGAGTGGGTGGAACTTATGTACTTGCATGGGCAATTCATGCAATGACATTTTTTTTTCTTATTGACGTGGAAACTAGTGTTCAAGGCAACACGTATTTTCTTTGTCTAACTTTTAGAACTTTGCACTCCATTAATTGTCCCACCAAAGAGTTTAATGAATTTTCTTTCATATTCTCCTTCCCAGAAGGTATAATACATATCAAAGTATCATGCAAGATGAAATATTTATGGATTCTTAGGACTAAGAAAATATATGCCTAAGATGTGTACTACAACAATGGATTTTATGTATTTATGCCTTAAATACAGTCTTAATTTATAGTTGATCAATGATTGTCTTACTTTGTATAAGTGATAAAAAGGCAACTAGAAAAAATTGGTGGCCACTGAGACCCATGGGAAGGAAGCAAGCAAAATTAGGCTAGAATATGTTATAACAGAGGAATATAAATTCCATTGCCAAGGGTTATGGTTCCAATTATTTAATGCATGAGCAATATTTTGGTGGGTACGTTCTTTTTCTTCAAACCAAATAGAGACATGGTTAGAGGATGGTCAATGGTAGCAAGGTGGAATCGAAAAGGTAGTGTCTCTACTAGTGCTATGTTGAGAAGTTTATTCTTATTTAAATTTATGACAAAAGAGGATTTGGTAAATATTATACTTGGATCATGGGCATATGTGAGGCACTCTACATCTTTATGTTAGTGGAAATTGGACTTTGATGCAATGGTTGATCTCAATAGAGTGACATTGGTGTAGGTTTGCATGTCTAACCTCCCTCTTATATTTTAGGATTAGAAAATCTCCACATGGGTGGGTAACACCTTTAGACACTATGTGACTTTTGATGTTGTTACTCAAGTGGGTTCTAGGTTAGTATTCACTCATTTTTGCATCAATGTTGCAATCAGTAAGATTCTCCCTAGCTTCGTCACTCTCCCAATCTAAATGAGGGAGATGGATTAAGCTTTAGTTAATGAGAGCATTGTATTATTTCTCTAAAAATATTCTAAATTAAACCATGTTATAGCTAAATGCAAGGCTATTATAGCTAAGGGGCCTATGTTAAAAAATAAGACCTCCCCCCCCCCCCCCCGCATAAATTGTGGTGAGCGCAATAGAAGTTTTTTTCTTTCTTAGGGTTTGAAGATCATTCTTCATAGAGGGTTTGTTGAACCTATTAAATTCACCCATTGTCTCCTTGGTGTTGGTGTCTTGTAGAAATAAGACTTTAGAGGAAGTAGAAATCATTGCAACTTATAAGACTTACTAGTTTAAGCCTAATGTAAATGCCAAACCCCCTCCCTATTTGGGGTTAGGTGAGAAGGAGGTCTGAAAGGGTGAAGATCACATAAACATAGTCTCATAACTTAATTCAAATGATTGTTTTGATCCTTTGGAGGGGGATACCATAAAGAATGGGATTGATAGGATCTCAATAAAACACATCATGTCTGATGGCCCTTTGGAGGAGAGAAGTTCCCACTTCTCAATGTTTGTTGTGTAGGATGCCACCTATAAATAACAAAGTAGATGAATTGCTACCTCTTGTATTTTGAGCCTAGTTGTTAAGAAAATCTCATTTGAATCTAGGATGCCAGTGATGCTATAATGAAAAATCTTATTACTACCAAAGAAGCCAAGAAATTGTGTCTTTCACCATGAGCTTCAACTAGTACTAGAACATTGAGTAAGATAAATGGTTAATCTAAAACAAGAAGCCTCGAGGTAAGAAGGTGGATGTGGAATTTGAAAGCAAGAAATTATTAGCTTCCATAAAGACTAATAAGGCAAACAAAAATTGCAAATGGTCAACAATTGAGTTTGGATGCCAATTCCACATGTAATAAATGTAGTTCCATTTAGTGAACATGAGATGACTAAATAGTCCTCAAAAGTAATATCCTTTGAAAAAATGTATCATAGTGTTGAAAATGGATATTAGTCTACTCTAGGAAGTGAAAATAACTACCTAGATATTCTCAATGATCGCTGAGAGGATCTAGCGAGGCTCATCCTAATCTATCAACAAAGCAAAGGAAGCGTCAAGTGGTGTTGTAAGAATTTGGAACCTTAATAAGATCAAATGTGATTTATTTGTACTTTCTAATAATTTGTTTACTTTGACCTCCATCCTAGGGAATTGTGTTTGATACCTTTTTAATGTGTATGCTATGAACAACCACTCCAATAAGAAGGTTGCTTGAGATGTGATTTCCTCTTTAATCCAAATGATCTAAATTATTTTTGGATGGTAGCTAATGATTTTAACTCTCCTTTATTCCTCTCACCGAAATAGGGAGGCCTAATTGGGTACATTGACAACATGAGTGATTTGAACCACTATCCTTTTACCGGATGAGAGAATAGAAAAACTAGAAAGATTTCTTGTTAATGAGAACATTCAAGTGCAATGCCTTCCATTTCACTCCGTGGTTGTAATGGCTCCTTAAGTCTCTTGCTACAAGTGTCTCAACCACAACCCTACCCTATACTCTTGAGGTGGACAAACCGATGAGGGACCCTACCCAAACGTCTGGAACCCTGCAAACTCATGCAATGACATTCACTTTTCGCAATGCAAGTCCCTGATTGGCTCGCACAAAAGTGTTCGGATGACCACCGGGGCCCTCAAAAGTTATTTTGTTTGTGGTCAATTGGCTGTCCCAACAACTCGTATCATCCTCGCTAGTGAATTTAATACGTGGCAAAATAAATATCATAATAATAGAATATCATGCACGCTGAATGTGAATTTAGGAAAATGTATGCCTACAATTCCGTACTACGCGGTCGAATTTTATTTAAATATGCCAAGGAAACTCCCTGCATTTCTTATAACATTTCCTCTTCTTCCTTCTCTTCTTTCGATCCCTCCATAACTGCAGTCGCTCATTAATAAGAATGGATAAGGCGAACACGGCATTCGTGTCGGATGATGAGTCTTCAGCCAGATCCGGTGAATGCTCAGGTACGATTCTTGTGAAGTATTTGTACAGCTATGGAGGCAAAATTCTTCCCCGCCCCTCCGACGCAAAGCTCCGATACGTTGGCGGCGAGACGAGGATCATTTCTACCGACAGAAACATCACTTTTGCAGGTTTGGATCAACTTTTTCTTTGATTTAATAGGAGAAAACAAAGATTAAACGGAAATGAGTTCCGTATATATATGGGATTATTTGTTTATTGATCGATTTATTGTTGTTGTTTGCTACAGATCTTCATGCGAAGATGGCAAAGGTGCTGAATTGCGATGTTCTGCTCAAGTGCCAGTTACCTGGTGAAGATCTGGATGCTCTGGTTTCCATTAAATCTGATGAGGAACTGGAGATTATATTAGAGGAATATGATAGTATTCGCACCAAATTGAGAGTCTTTTTGTTTCCGAAAGCTGCCAATCCATGCCAAGCAGTTGCGCTCAGCAGCGGTGGTCGCATGAAGGCTGAAATGGTCGCTATTTTCCGAGTGCAGCGTATTTCACAGACGCTGCAGGGTTTGGAAAAACATTCTTCTCCGGCTCTGAATCCTTTGCCTCGGAAGGCAGCAAATGAGACGTCATTTAGGAAAACTGCTGCTTTTAATTGCATCTCAAAAAATCTTTACCAGGGAAGAGCATTAGCAGGATTCCTTGTCCAATAACAGAGCATTCTACTAGTACTCACACGTTTCTGTGAATTTCCGGCATTTGCTACTACTATAGCATCTCCAAAAAACTATCCTTCCACGTAAATTATGCAGAATATGTTTGATTTCTTGCACTCTGCAAGACTCTTTGTAGATCAAGCTGCCTCAATATTGTATTATTTTCTCCGAAATTAGAGGGTAAACAGAGTTACTTTTACATCCTACAAACCCTAGCACCGAAAATTTGGAAGTTCTTTTCTTTCCTTGAAAGATAGGAGTAATCTTCGAAGGATTTTTCGATCTCAAACTGAGATGCCTAATCCGCGGTTGCGAGCCTTAAGCCAGGGGAGCGTTACCATTTCGAAATAACATTTTCTATTTTCTATTCCGTACGCTAGATTAAACTTTGTAATTTATTTCTTCATATACGGCGTCTTTTGATTCCAATACCCCTCCCTGTAAGTGTTGCAAACATTTCAAAAGGAATCAAAATCTTAAGTGATAAATTTTCTCTATATTTGGTACCAAATCTTTGGATTCCTCTGTCACTTTTTAAAATTCTGCCATGAATGAGACGCACAATGCGATATGAAATTGGCATGACCCAGTTTTTCGTATGAATCATTTGCAGGGAAAAAAAATCATTCATGATTTGGAAGCTCCAAAGCGAAAATGCCTGAATTACTCAGAGCAATTTGATGGAGTTCTGTGGTGCTTTAGCTGCAGGTTCTTTTCAGGATTGAGTGAAACAGTTGGCAAAGCTTTAGGAAAGTAATCCAAGAGAAGTCAAAACTAAAATAAATCAAAATGAATTCGCACACAAATGAAGTTGAAAGAAGTCCATGAAATTCCTGAACAGGTTATTTCGGACAATGAGAAAGGAAAAATAAAATATCCCGCGGTTATTTCGGACAATGAGAAAGGAAAAATAAAATATCCCGCCGTTTTTTTTATTGAGAAGCAAAGAATCTACGTCTGAGGAATATACTGAGAGGTTTGATAATTTCGTAAATACAACTCGAGTTGGCCTAGTGGTGGAGAACTTGTACTCTTGAAAGAGAGGTCACAAGTTCAAATTCCACTGGGGGGGTAGGGTATGTACGCCTCATTTGTAGCGCCAAGCGTCTCTCGAAAAAAAGTACGAGGTTGTCCCATATCACTGTCACCATATGTAAACCCAAAAACTATGGCATAGTGTCGTGGACTATAAAACCCACCCACTTACTTTTATTTATTTATTTATTGATAAGCACTTTTGTCTAGTGGATGTATGCGTGTCGAATTCCTTGACAACTTTTGGTTCTGGTGAAAGTGAAGAATCATCCTTTACTCACGAAAGTTACAAATACAAGTATTTTATTATAATTATAATTACTTTGTAATCACTTATTTCTAAATTTTAAATTTGACTATCTAAATCACCAATCAAGTTATTTGAAGTATTAAATCCTATGGAACGATAGCCTTATAGTTGATGACTAATGTTACTTTTCAATAATTTAAAAAATGACATTGTTTTATTGGTTGGCGCAATGAGTAAAAATCTTTTTTTTTTCAAAAAAATAAATACAAAATTTCTAATATTATTTCAATCTGATTAATATAATTTTCTTTTGAGTAGAATGTTTAGAATATTTGAATTATTTTTTAAAGACAACATTACATATCACCATAAAACACATCTTGGTATTGAAACCCTAAGTGTTGAACCTATTAAAAAGAGACATATGTGACCTTCCTTTTAAACGAGATGGGATAATACTCTAGTGCGGGCAAGGGCCTTCAATAGAATTTTCCTAATTCAAAGGAATTTTTCGGAGCATACAAATTTTGATCATTTTTCCCTAAAATATTTAAACGATGTATCGTTTTGTTGTTAAACCTCAATCCCTATTTTCAGGCTCTACTTCCATTCTCAACCAATAATTCTTTCTCAATCTTCCTTTGATGTTGGACTTGATGAGTGAAGAATTTTTTGGACATCTACTTCGTGCCATCATAGTATGTTTTCTTGGTTTCTTTTTCCCTGACTTTTATTTTTTCCTTTTTTCTAGAGTTGGGAATTATCCATAGATCTACTTAATAAATAACAAACACACACAATTGTTTTTGCTTGGAAGTTGGATAAAAAATTTCTTTCTACCATTAGAATTTTAGAGATCTTAGATTTTGTCTATTTTTATTTTGCTAGTTTGTGCCATGAGCAATATTCTATATTATTGTAGGTTTCATTGAATTTCAAGTCATAATTATTTAAATCCATAGAATACATAATCTACATACCTTGGGTTAAATTAAAATAGGAATGAAATAAAATTATTGAGATATTCACTTTCCTCCTATATTCCTAAGTAGTACGGTTGTATGCACGAATTTGAATTTTAGACTGAAGATTAATGGATGTAAAGAGAACAGATAACTGACTTTAATGGATGAGTGGATCGATTTGTAGGGATGGGGAATATCACCATCTTCTTAGGTGTGCCCACATGGTGTTCAGTCATATATGAAGTTTGGGAAGGGTTGGAAGATTATCATTGCCATTGGGCTGAAACCTGCAGTAGCTACATTGATTTTAGTGTAATAAGCACAAATAACTTATAAAGTTGAGGCATACTTTGCTTCTAGTGTTGAAGGTCTTACTTTTCAAGATAAGACACATGGAACAACACTCTAGAGTTGATTAATTTGACTAGACATTTGATATTCAATATTCAATATGGAATGACTATCAAAAAACATTTTGTCAATTGTCAAATATAGACACTATGGTCATGAATTGGATAGATATATAAAAATTTCTATCTTAGATCCATTAATCATATACTTTTTTTTATTCATGTAGTAATGGTTTGACCTTAATCTTATAAAACTTCCTCTTTTCAAAAGCTAAGATGTGAAGATGTTATTGAAGGATCTAAAAATGAATTTGGTCAGTGGATTTATGTATCTGTTTGGATAATATAGCAATCTAGGTATGCTCTAGATCTCTAGCTTCTTAGTAAACTTATTAATGCTACTCATGATAGAACTCATTATGATACATTATATTTTCTTGGATCAAAAGTGGAATTGCAACTAGTTAGCCATTTTATGTAGTTGATTTCTGTACATGCAGAATCATTGAAAGTATGTTGCTATCTATATTTGCACTAGAAATTTTTTAACTTTCAAAGCTTAGGGGTTAAATGCATGTGAAATTTACTCAATTAGGTTTGTCTGATATCATCTTTGAAGAACATCATACAAAATAATATGTGTTTCCTATTCATCAATGATGCTTATTGGTATTCAAATAATTATTCTATAATCTCCTACAATGATATTATTTGAAGATAATTAATTTCAATTCATGTTCTTTTTACACATATGTGATATTCCTTATTCTCACTTGATTGTAGGTATTAATTAATTTTGAATTGGTGGATATTTTGATGTCTTTTATATCGATATGGCTTCCATCTGATCTTAACTTAGTAA